>JAWWEV010000115.1:37772357-37812193 GCA_035583235.1 Hafferia zeledoni
ATAAATATAAATATAAATATATATATATATATATAAATATATATATATATATACATATATAAACATCTTAAATTACCAATATCTGGAGGTACTTGCAGCATGAAGCAATATGAAGAGTAGGAATTCCACACAAGAATTCTGGTAATGACCATGGCAGAAACAGCAGACAACTTCATGAGAAAGGGATGACAGAAAAATGCCCCCCAACATGTTAACAGTAGCTGAGAAACTAGAAACATCTAATCCAGTTATACTTAGGGTTATGAACTAAATTATTCTTTTGAAACACCAGAAAATGCTCATTGAAAATAATTTGGTAGGAGCCATATATCATCATGCTGAAAATAGACCATACTCTAAACACTACATGTTACCTTCATTTAAAAACTCAGATAATAGTTTGAAACATAAAGCTTCAGAACTAAAGACATGCTCATACAAAAAAAACCCCAAAACCAAAACAAACCCTCTTCTCTCTCGTTTGAACAATATTAGTCTCACAAAGACACTTTATACTGAAATATCTCAAGTCTAGTCTACCATTAGATCATCACAATATAATCTAGACTTAATCTACAGAGAGATCACAGAATCAATGAATCTTCTTCACTGTTCCTGCAGGGAACCTTATCAGGATCATTTTTCCCAAACTACTTGGACTCAAACTAGTTTTCGCATGGCTTTAGTTTCCATTTCTACTGGGAAGCTGCAAGTGGTTCTGTAGCTGCTATCTGAGTCTCAGTGTAATTGTAGGGACAGAAACAGAAACAAACCACCAACTAAAGCATTTTGCTGACAGCTCTGTTTCTTATGCAGTGTTAATTTGATCCCTCAGTGCCTATCACCTGTGTGATAAGGCTTTTTACAACATGAACAGAAAGTTATTTCTTCAAGGTACTTAACTTTTCAATGTATGTGAGAGACAAGAGATGGAGCACAGAACTGCAAAAAGACAGATGACAATCTTGCATTTAAGAAAATCTGAAACAGATTTTCAGTATAACAAGGAACAGAATTATCATAATGTATACGTACAACAAGACTACATTAAGGTTAGAACAGGCAACTTCTGGTGCTTAACTCCACGACTTCAATGTTCTTATTACTTCTGCACGTAATTTCAAAAGTACTGTTTAATCTGTCTTGCTCTGCAGTTGCCCAAACTCCCGGGAATATCAACAGGCACTTTGCCATTGAAAGATGGCAGGCTAAACCTCAGTAAGAGAAACAGCATTATTAGTAAGCTCAAACACATTAACACTACTCTGCATGCATATTCAGTTACACAAAAGAAGTTTTACTTAAGCAAAAATTAAAGCATTGGTGAAGTATCACAGCAGTACAATTAATTCTTATATCAATTATTCTTTTTTCCGTATTACTGTCAACCTCCTTTTATATTTTAAGTTTTCCACTTTGAAACATATAGGACCCTTCTATACCTTTTCTTGAAGCACTTAAGTGTTTCACTTCTTATTCCTTAATTTATGATGCATTTACAAATTATATTTTCATGATGCATTTTTAGGAGAACACATTATTCAGTGACATAAATGCAACTTACTGGAAAACGTAAAAGATGATTTCTCAAACACTGAATCAGTTCTCAAATATCCTCTTGGTAACCTATCTCAAATTATCTTCACCTAACAACACTTACACATGTTCTAAAAATGTTCTTTTTAATTAACTAGAAATCTCTTTATCTCTACTAAATCTGATTAAAGGAAATAATAATTTCTTTCAAAACAAGTCAAATTAAAGATTAAAATAATTGTTTAATTCTTTTCATATTGATGCTGATTCTTTTGTACGCAAAAATGCAACCTTAAATTTCAAACTGGCAGATATTTTTCACAGAATTTTAAATAGCAGCCAACTGACAGAAAAGCCACTTACTTTTTTTTTAAATAAATGAGACTGATTAAGTGCTGATAAAAGAACTCATATTCTGAAGTAAATATAAAAACAACTTTAGAAGACTTTTAACAAAATGAAAAATAAACTAAAACCAAATTAATTTGTATCTGATTTATGACATTCACTTTTGCACAAGCATGCTTACACATCAGGTAAGAAAATACAGAGTATAAGAGAAAAAAAATTATGCACTGACTATATCACTACACAAATTCCGCAGTAAAATAATTATGGAGAGGAAAATATTAATGTGAATTTACAGTATATTGTTTTAGTTTCATAATTCATTCTCTACCATTAGTATTAATTTATTAATCTATTTTATTAACTTGTGTTGTTACTGTTATTATTAAAAATTAAAGGGTCATAAAAAAGAACAAAAAACAAAACAACAAATATAAAATAATAAATAGTGAAATACAAGTACTGTGCTGGTTGGTATTTGCAGGTACACCCCCCAAAGGCAAATAACACCTATAAAAATTCATACACTTCAAATTAATAAACTTTTACAGGCCCTGATGCTCATGAACTGAGCTTCATTTATTAAAGAAGCACTTCAAAGCAATGAGACCAGTGATAATGTACAGGATCAAGGCTATAATAAAGGTCTTTCAAAGAGGTGCCCCCCAGTATGGCCATTCACATACACTTTAATATTTTATGTACCAGTGACAGGAAATTTTCACACCACTTACCAGTGACCTCAATCCACGTTGTGTTCTGTTCTTATTAATATATTAATTAATCAGGAACAGAACTAGCTGAGTTTTATAGTTTTTTTATTTTTTAATTAAAAAAACCAATAAAACAAGACTGGTTTCATAGCAAGATTTTGATTATTTTACTTGGAGAAAAGATTACTGTCAGTCCATATGCAGCAGGGCTCACGTGCAGTCATTTCTATCCTAATCCTGGTATCAATCAAGCAACTCGAGGTTCAGAGTGGTCTCTAAACCTCAGACCTCCCAGGCATGGCCATCTGACATAGCATATTGCACCTGAAGAACTATCCAACTTTGTAAAGAGAGTTTTAGGGCCATCACAAGGTTAACCCCCACCACATCCCACCAATGTCCTTCTCCTTTTTACACTCTGTACGAACTATTGCTACTTCCCACTCAAATCTGAATGAAGATACAAAGCACTTACAGGTTCATAGGGGAAACCTTTCTGGAAGTACATTTATTATAGAGCTGTGAGAATATAAAAATACAATGTACACAAGGCTTAAAAGTTCACACAAACCACCTTTTTCTAAGAGGTTACTTCACAAAAAAAACAAGACTACTGCAAATTCTACAAATCATTTAGCCCAAAACAGGAATCTGAAAACCTTTCCTGACACAAAAGGCAAATAATGTGAGGACAAACACCAACAAATCCACCTGGCTCCTTTGAAAAGTTTTTTTTCTGTATGGCTGGCTCACAAATCAGTTGAACTCTAAAGACTAGAGGAACAAGGAAAGACATGGTCTAGATAAGCAATGCAGGCTGTAATTTGTTGGATGGCTATTCTAACCTGATCTGGTGGGACACTTGAATTCCTCAAAAAGAGGTATTTTGTGAGCACTTTTATCAGTTCTAGTGCAAAGAAATGTTATGGCACCTGGCAGTACCACACACCTTGAGTGCTTCATCAGAAGGCAGAGCTTCAATAAGAGAGCCATTACCTAAGCAAAGGTCATCAGCCACAAACCCTCTGCTTCCAAATCAAGAATTAAGAGAGACAGGACCCTGCAGTTTGCCAGGAAGAACACGGGAATAGCATGGAGGGTGGATGCTCTTAAAAGCACACATTCTAAATTTCATTGAAGCAAACTTTCTACCTGCAGTTGTTATCTGGGACAAGAAAAACATGATGTTGCAAAGTATGTATTTATGAGTACACACAGGCAATTTTTAAATTAAGAAATAATCTTAGAGGCCTGTCCTTGTGCAAACTCTCAAAGAGCAACATGGTTCTTGTGGATAAATACCCTGGGAAAACAGACAAGAGTGAATGACTGAAACATATTACACAAGGATTTTACCTTATTACTTCCATGAAAATATTTGCTTTTAATTTGCCAAAATATCAGAACTGTAATGCTATTTCAGGAATGAAACTTCCAATCCCATAGAGATTATTACAGGCACATTTTACAGAACATTGCTGTACTACAGATTAGCTCAGCAGCCACCAGCAGAGATAAGAAAGCGATTTTGTTCACAGTGGAACAAGATTTTTATTTTTTTTTAATGGATTGCAATGGAGGGGATGGGGAGAATGGGGTGGTGCAAAACTTATGCTTTGCTTGTTGATAAGGGATTTCAGAAAAGGAGGGGTACATGTAGAAAGAAGGAAGGGGAAGATTACTCCTACTTCATTATTGAAAAACAGGAGTGAATAAAACCTGCTCCTTTTATCTTTTAAAATACTATTTGAGACAACTGATGTGAGATTGGTTCTTTCTTCCTGGTCAGCATTAAGGAATAACTGGAAAGAAAACCTGTACACTCACAACTGACAAGTGATAGGGACTTATTTCTCCTGATTGTTGAGACAATGACTATTGATAAAACAACCATTTTTTTCAGTCAGAGAAGAAGAAAAAAATGAAAACAGAACTAGTATTTATTTAAGTATACCCACTATATCAAGAGATGTGCAATTATTTTCTGTCTTTGAATAATATTTAATGCACATAAATGATTTTCTCTTTGCTATAGGGTGACATCACTCTGGATAACAGAAAATGGGTCAAGATTACATGGGCCAACTACACCTATGAACAATAAAATCTTGATTACCAACTATGTTATTTCTCTTAGCAGGTCCACTGTTCAGGGGAAGTAGACCTTTACAGAAAATGCAGACCAGTCAGTACAGAAAATTCTACTCCTGGGAATCCTGGTCCCTAGGATTCTTCTTATGGCGACATGACAAAGAATCTAATGAAGGCTGCTCATACCACTTATCCTTAAGGAATGGATGGCTGACAGAGGAAAGTAACGCCAGAGCAGAGCAGCAGCAGACATATTATAATTGCAATTAAACATTTTTTTTACCTATTGCAGGGTTGTGGGTTAAAGTTTTCCTCAAAAATCTTGAGATGAGCTAGCAAATTCAGCTATAAAAAAGAATGATGTTCCTCTTGAGCAGGTCAGAAAATTCATATCAAAGCAAGGCATAAAATACTGCCCTTTTATCCTTATTTACTCGTTTTCAAATTAATGCATGGAATGCCCCAAACACAAAATAATTTATTATGAGTTCAGTTACAGTAAAGGTTATCACACTTTCTTAATGCTTGCTTGTCCAAAACAATTTTGATTTCCTACTTTTAAGGCCATTATACTCAAGGTCAGACCAGGTAGGAAAATTTCATGCTAAGAATTTCAACCTATCTGCTGGGTTTTAGGCTTTTCTTCCCTACCAAATATTATTCAAGTATATTTTTACTGATTTAATAGAATGTCTTTTCAAAATAGAACTTCCAGAGCATCTTTGTAACTAATTAGGTAACAAAATGTCAGATATAGGACTGTTACATGAATACACATAACACATAATCCTAATCCATCTTCACCACTGCTATTATATCTTGCAAGTTTCAAAACATCTGGTGACACACTGAACATCACAGCTTGTGAAAACTCTAGTATTTAAAAGGCTGACTTATGAAAGCCTGATATCTATTCATAAAAAGATGTTTCAGTGAATTAGGATCTCCACAAGATGTTACTGGTCTTGCATTGGACACTGCAGTATTTCCAGGATATATACCCAAATTCTTGGCCTGAATTATTTTTGATGAAGACAGAGTCAGTAATCTCTCCTCTTATAATGTCTAAATTAGGTTACTATAAATCATGGATTTATGACAAATGAGATAAACATTCCCAAAATACCCTTTGGCAAAATGCTTTTGGATTGCAATTTTGCCAGATTTTTATTTGTCTGCAAAATTGTCAGTCTATAGTGTACAGAGGCATCATTTAGGTTCTGTCATATTACACAAAAAGGCTTTGATGTGTAGCTCTTCCCATAGGTTGTGCATATCAGTGAGCCTTCAACTTCTTTTTATTTAGGGTTACGAAATGCCATGCAGAAAAACCTTAAAAACCTGTAGGTTTGAGTACAATATTTCTGGAGATTTTCCGTCACCTACAAGGTAAGGCAACAGAATTCTGCAATCCTACACTTCAAACTATGTCTGCTCAAATTTGAAGACTTTTTTACAGGTTAAAATTACCAGCTTGGATTTATTTCTACACGAAGTATTTACCTGATTCCTCAAAATATGGTAAAACAAAATTTAAAAGCTGCAGTTAGTTTCTAAAGCTGAATTTAACAGGTCCTATTACTTTATCACAAGGATACCACAACTCCCAGCGGAGCAATGCTACTGGTAAGATCTAATAAAGATGATGCCCAAATTGGCTTGGACTGCATAAACCAATACTAAAAACTGTTTTCACTTCTACATGCTGAAGCTTGTCAGATTTTATAAGGCAAACATAAATTATTTCAGACAAACAGAACACAAATTATTAACAGTGGACTTCATTTTTATTTTTATAAGGCAGAGGAGAAAAGAACAAGTGATACTAATCTGAGAAAAATTTCATAGTGTGTAAGAAATATGATTTCTGCTAGAAATGCACAAATTATGCCATGCACTGCTCACAAATTAACCAAAAAAAAAGTATTATAAAAGTGAAGTCCTGCTGTGTCAAATATGCCACACAATTTTTGTTCTGATAATAGCTATTTAGGTTAGGGCGTGACTTTTCTCTGATATAGCTGTGCTAGTACAACCCCTAGTGTGGACACAGTTTACTGCCATGAAGGCAATTATATTCATACAGTTTATAAAGCCTGTCCCTAAGAAGTAAAAGTATTAAGTAATGCACTGTTATTTCAGCCCAGCTACATCCATAATGGGAGGGCTGAGTGAGAAAAAGAGAGGGCAGTAGGTGATGCTACTTTACAACATACCGGGCCAGATGAACAGATGTGGGGTTTGTGTAAAGAAACTGTGTGGTACATGTCTTGCCTCCCACCTCCCTCCATAATCCTGATGTTAATTAGGATCATGATGGATGATATTACAAAACAGTTACTCAATTTAAATGTTCATTGTTCATTGCTTCTTAATTTTTAAGAAATATTCATATAAACTGTTAATAACAGGCAGTCATAAGAAACATTGACACCTTAGTATTAGTCCTAACTGAGCAATAAAGATAGAGAAAGAGGTATTAGGATAAAAGAGAATAAGAACTTACTCCCTGTAAGTTCCCTAAATGATGTAAGTTCAATCTTGAAGAGCTTTATAAATACCAACATACGATAGACACACACCTGTATTTATTTGACATGCAAATATATTTATCTGGTGATCCTAAATTGTATATGTGGGGATTCTGCCTATTCTGACACACATAAATAATTTTAATACTTTTTAAAAAGTCATTATATATAAACTAGAAAATATCTTCAAAACTAAAATTTATCCCCACCACAATTAAAAATAGTTATACCTCAAGAAACAGTAAGCTTCAAAACAGGAAAAAGCATCATTTAATACAGAATAGCATGAAAATACTCATACATTATTGTCTCCCTACTTTAAAAAAAAAAAAGTATTTATTATGAACAGATGGTGGCCAAGGAAAGTATCAGCTTTGTCTCTTAGCCAGAAGGTCAGGTCATGGCTGAGAGACCAAAGAACAATTACTGTTTGCTATTCAGTGCCATATAAGATAAAACATTTCAGGTTTTTCTTTAAATACAAAGCTAGATGCGATTGAGCTGTTTTAATTTCATTTAAATTAAATAATTTGCGGTGACTTACTAAAATATGTTAAAATTTGATTTAAAACCCCAACAAACCAGCAACAACAACAGAACAAGGCAAAAATGTACGAACGATCTTCTTGGGTTGCCTTTGAACATGTTAAATAATACTAGGACCTGTACAGAACTATCTGGGTTACTAGAGCCACAGCTATAAAACAGCTGCCAGATACTGAGTCTGAGAATTTTAAAATGGTTTGTTTTCCTTTTCTGTTGAGGAACCAACAATCACATTTTAACAATATAATTACATAATTACTGAATTATCTAATCTATGTCTCATTATCTAATAATCTTTGCTGATAGGAACTTTCCCTCACATCACTTCACTTTATCTCAAATTACAAATCACCACATTTTGGTGTATTCATCCCCACACTGATTAAAATACCAGTATGTCGATACATGAGGTTAAAATACTTCGTTAAATTTTGCAATTTCTTCAAAAGGCAATCCTGAAGCAAGTTGGAGAACAGGATACAAAATCCAAGATATTTCTTCAAGTATCTTATTAAACACATCCTGTTTTATTTGTATGCCAAGATTATGCCAACTCTTTTATCTGTGATATCTGTCAAGACACAGACGACGAGGCTGGTTTTTGTTTTTCAGTGTCCCTAGGCCTAAAGGATGTAGGAGTAAAAAAAAAACACAAAAAAACCCCCACAACCACCCAGCCCCGAAAAAAATGCTTTAAGACCTCTATTTTTCTGCACTGTAGGAAATTCTATACATGTTGAAGGGTTATTTTATCAAATAAGCTGCACTTCTGGATTTTACAAATATTTTCATTACAATTTGAACTAATACTGCTTCAAAACTAAGCTTGTACTTTATTAAGTTAATAAACTTACTGTCTCTACATGAAGCTTTTGGGGAACTGGTAAATAAAAATACAATTTTAAAAATACTGCCTTTTTTCCCTATGTATATTCATATACAGGGAATGATTTGTTCAGTTATTCATAAGAAACTGAATGATTCCAAACCTATTGGATAGACTGACCTAATAACAAAATGCATATTAAAAAAATTATCCTTATGTGCATCTTATACATCTGTGTATTAGAAGACACCCATTCATGTGCAAATCACAATTTATGAAGGAATTACCGAAAGTTTGAAGTCCTAGAGAAATATGGATAGAATCTCAACAAAAAGGGCACTTCAAAAGATGCAGATTACACCTGTTCAAGCTGTTTGCCAACTATGTTGCAGGTTACTCTAATCATCCTTCTTACTGCATGGGATGCTTTCTCATAGACTATCTGTAAGGCATACACTGATTTTTGTATTATTATAAACCTGAGTTTTAGATAAGCAACAGTTAATGCCAAGTGGAATTTTTCTAAAGTTATTTTCTTCTAGAAGGTTACTTTTGTTTTGTTTGGTTTTTTTTTTAAACTTCTCTGAATCCCAGCATTCACTAACCTTGAATCTTAAAGAAATTGGAAGGTTAATGATTTTCATTTTCAGTATCATTAGGTTAAGCTTAGAGTCTTTAATGTTCTGTCAGGCTGCATGTATAGGTAATTATGTGTGGATTTATTTGTGAGAAAAAGTGTATAAACATATGTATACAGTACATACAATTTAAGTACCTCGTATGAAAACATATGATAGAGTAATTCTATATGAAAGCATGGGATGAGTAATATGCAAAGCTGAACATACTAGGGCTGAAAACAAATAACCAAGAGGTATTTATTTAGCAGTAATAGCTGGCTTTTTGCCATCAATTTAGAAACCATTTAACAGTAATAAATGACCACTATTAGAAAAATGAATCATTCCAGCTTCTGAAATAACCCTACTTAGGCTACTAGTAACTGCAAAGTTATAGCAGTATTATCTCTTACCTGGTCCTTAATTTCAAGCTCCCTTATAGTTTTTGTTCTGTACTCTCTGAGCTCCTTTTCTGCCTCATCCTTCTTCATTTTGGTTTGATTCAACTGATAGCGCATTTCTCCACACACCTGTTAGATTACACAGACAACATGATCTGTAGCTTGAAGAATCCATAGACCAGGGTTTGCAATTAGATCTTTTGGTGCCCTCTACAGGTCATTGAAATGCAACATATTTTAATTTACAGATATTTTAAGGTTCCTATGGTAAATGTTTTTATATAAAAAGGTAGATCTGAATTCTTTATATAGTCATTTACTTTGAAATATGCACTGGCTTCTAGATTCAAATATATTTGGATCAAGACTTTGCCAAGTATAAATATGTATGTTGTAAATACATGCCACCAAATACAGTTAAAATATAGTTGTTGGTTTTATATTCTTCTTCCATTCTCTGTAAAATCCCAAGAAAGTCTATATCAACGCTTTCAATACTAGAAGTAAAGGATGTATGACACTCCTATACAAGAGTATATTTTCCCAACTTGCCAATTTTTCACTGTTAAGAAAGAAATTTAGATGCTACTACAACAATCTTCAAAGTTTTATCAGAGCATTACAGACTTATTGCAAACTGAAGATAAATTCATTAAAAAGCAATGCCTAATTTAAATATCTCCATGGTCCAGAAGAAATGGATCAAAGCAACATTTAAAGAAATCACTTCCACACAGGACAACTATTCTCTGCTGTTGGAGTGTTTGTCATAGTACCTCCTCAATCCTTTCTGCCTGAAAGCTGCTCAGCTTCAGAGGGTCTCGGGAAGGGTTAGAAGAAAGTGAAAGAGAAATAAAAGAAGAACAAAACAAACCCCCCAAATCACCAATCCCTCCCACATAACTTCTTTACTGCTGTGCAGGGATTTCTTCCATTTCTCAATCTAAGCTGTTGCCTTTTTGTCTTTATTCTGTCCCATCACCTCCAATTTGTGCCTGTTCATTTCACCTTAATTAACCAAACATAAATACATGCACATTTCCTAATGAGAATGCAAATGTGTTTATTCACAGCTTCTCTTAGACAACTTTCTTTCCAACTCACTCTGTTTTCCTGCCCTGCTTACATTCTTTCAGCAGATTTGCTTCCTAAATCTGCACCCTTTTAATTTGCTGCTACAAATCCTCTGTGCTTCCCAAAAATGTTCACACGTATTTGAGAACTCAAAATAATTTTGATTTTTCAGTCTTATACCTCTTCTCATTTTCACTATTTTTTTCTCTTTCTTCATAAAAAAAAAAAAAAAAAAGGGGGGGGGGGGGTAGGGAAAACGTAAATATGCATACTGCAATGAAATCACTCTAGGAAAACACCAAGCCAACTGTTGTAACTTCTAAGAAGTAGCATCACAAATAAATGCAAAGGACAGCTTGTAAATTTAGCCATTGCAAATAACACACAGCAGCAGCAAATTCTTTGAAGAATGGCAGAGCTCTAAAGCATTTTTAAACACTCAAATATCATAAGCAACTAAAAAAAATCCTCATATGCAACTGCATAGCTTGTAAACCCTGTCTTTCTACTTCCTCCTTCCTTTATATGAAGAATGTTACAAAATGCAGTATGTCACTTCCCCTCCAAGTAAAATTAAAGAAATACAGCAATCCTTGCCTTCAGCTCCTCCACACACTGTACAAAGTGAATAACACACAAGAATCACCAGATGGTGCTGTCCTAATAAGGGATTTTTCATCTTCTCAGGAATGAAGGAAGGAGATCCTCACTCCAAATTTTCTTCCCCTGACTTCCAGTACATGAGGAAAAAAGAAGTTCAGCTAAAACTCAAAGTAGAATTGTTGCTATTTGATGTTTTTAATAATGGTAAGCTCAGTTTGGAAACAAGGAGTCAGATTCACAAACAGACAAAGATGCCACTTCTACAGCCAATGACAAATGTCAGAGTGATCCACTGACTCCTGCCAGCTCAATGGTCAGGAGGTTCCTCCAAGATTTTTGAGACTTCTCAATTTAGTACAGCGACACAAATTAATAAGTTTTCCAGTTTCTCAGGATAGCGCAATTAAAGCACAGCATACACTATTGCAAGGTGACCACCTATTCAACTTTGTACCGAATAATTGAAGCAGGGACTGGAACCACAGTCTCCCTCTCCTGAGAGGTAGCTTCAAATCAGCAGGCTACAAAATTGTACTTTCCAGACCAAAGAATATTTATACCTATTACCTCTTTCACCACCACTCTGCCCCTGTAAGTGGTCATCTGTGAACACAGCCTGAAAGACTGTGTGTTTCAGAAATGGTAAATCAAACCATTCTGATATTCTTAAAATACTCGTTTATCTTTCAGCTGAAATGGAATTACACTTTCTAATAAGTTGAGATGAGTTTTTTGCTGTGCATTTTCTGCAGTGCTTTCACCCATTCCTACCAGAGTGGGAAGCAAGGGAAGACAGGAACTGCTGCAAACCTCTCCAAAAATCACTAGAGGCCTAAAGAATTGATTGCTAGCCAAAACCTTGCACTTAATGGCTGGGGAGGTAGGATGGGCATTAGGATTATTGGTAACATATACAGACATTCCAACAGACTGTAACAAAGTGTTTTTTCATTCTCATGTTATGACCCAGATTAAGTCTCTAATAGATTGAGAAATATGCAAAATAAAGCACCCAAAAGTGATAAATTTACACTAGATAGATGTTAAGCTATAATTCTTAATCAGAAGAAAGATCCCTTTGGAAGAGACATGCCATTAATATTAAGGAATAAAGCAGTATACTACATACAAAGTCTAAAGGAAAGTACTTGAAAACGGTGATTTGATACAGCTCCCTTTATTTTAGCACTGCATGTTCCAGAAGTTGCAATTAAGGACACTGTTGAACACCATGTCATCTCAGTCAGACGAAATGCAATTTTTACTAAATTTTTAAAGAGTTTAAATAGTATAAAATAGTGACCCACATAGCCTGCAAAGTAGAAAATTTAGCTTTTGCATGACAAAGTAACTAGGCAGGCTGCAAAAGTTATCTTTTTACTCTACAACTGTGTCTCTGTGATACTCAGACGAAGTCTGCATTTATCACACTTTCTTCACCAAAACAAAGCAAAATGGAAAAAGAAAAAATTCTCATCTCCCAGGTCACAATGATACGGAAAAACAAGCTCAATACTCATTTATAAATGTGCTTACCTTATTCATCTCCATTTCATGAGCTGCAAGCTGATGCTGTGATTCTTCCAACTGGCTAATCAGAGAGTTCTTTTCACTTGTGATTTTCTTTACTTGAGCCTCCAAAACAGCCACATCCTCAGACATGGTTGTCACCTGCAAAAAGTCCAAGAACACTGTGACGACACAGTATGACCAACCACAGATCTAAATCTTGTGGGATATTCTCCTCAAAAGCAACTGTATGTAGATGAAATACATAGCATTAAAAATACAATAAATAGAATAAGCACATACAATAAAAACATATCATGTAATATTAAGAAGAGAATATGGATAAATTATTTTAGCATTAGGTCCGCAGTTTTGAATTCATTTATCACTCAATAGTTTATTTAAAACTTTTCACCAACTGGACTAGTCTCCAGGACTTTTAAGTATAGACAATGTTGGCAGCAGGCAGCTCCATTGGTTTTGCAGCTGTAACAGTACTGTTTAACACCTTCTTACCTACCCTTATGTAGATTGTTTAAAACAAAATCATACTCCCCCAGCTAAAGAAAACTCCCCTTGCAACCACAGATCTTAAATTAATTTTCAAGTTCAGAAAACATTTCAGCACTATAGATCAAAGCATGATGTTGTACAAAACCCATATAGAGACACTACATTAAAAATTCTAATATAATTCAGATGAAATTTTGCTGAATGGTAAAAAAACATAACAAAACAGAGACAGTGAACCTTCAGCTATTTAGCCCTGAAGCTTACTAATGTAAGTGGAAATAACGGTGTCTGACAGTTCTAGGTTAACTTACAGAAATTCAAAGCCAAACCTAGAGGATTATATATTCATAACTCTTTTTCACTCCTTATACATCCACCTGATTTATGTATCATGCCAATTCTCCCCTTCAAACAAATAATTTCATAAAGTAAGTGATAAAATATTCATATGAAAGCTGACTTGATGCACAGTAAACCATTTCTACTATCCCATAATCCTGAAACATAAAAGTTAATATAGATCACAGCCTTCTACCAAGTCATCCCATATCTTTAATTACCATGCATGACATCATCATAGTGTCACTATATATTGTTTAATGTGTATGCAGGATTTAAAAAAAAGATTACAACTACTCTAGAGTGGGAATCAGATCCACTAAAACACATCTCAGTGGGTGATAAAATGTAAAGTAATGTGATGACATGGAGTGAAATATTCTACCAAGGAAAAGTTTGAAATGCTTGTCTAATAGGCTGTACTTTGGAATGAATACTCCACTCTAAGGCAACTCTGCAGCTAAACAACTGACTTCGTAAGAGGGATAACATGATAGATAGCAAGGAGTCAAACAAGAAATTGCTTATAATGTCTCATTGTCTCCAGTGTAAGGTTAATTTTTTTATTTCAGTTTCCCTGACAACAGATTTCTGATGATCAATTCACCTACTTAAACACCACTTAGTCCCTAATCACTGTGCTTGGTTCCTGCTTTTATATCTGGAACTGGAATCAAAGGCTTTGACTTCCTCTAGCAGCTTAGGACTTATTCCACCACCTCACAATACCAGAAACAACCGCCAGATCACCTTGGTTCCCTGCTTATGTTAGTAGCTTTCCATTCATTTTAGAAGCAACAACACTAATAAGGAACTTTTCCCTTTTTTCTTTTAAACACACTCAAATAATTCATCCTGTTCACTCTGTGCTCTCTGGATTTTTAGAACAGTTTATAAAAGAGCCCCAAATTATGCAAAAAGCCTACAATCAGTGGAGAAATTCACTCTATTCTTTCCAAACCTCCACCAGAAAATGGTTGAAGAGGTTGCACATCAAACAAGCGTGAAAACAACTAATTTCTCTCTCTATAATTTCTTTCTATTTCAATCACCTTAGAAGTGCCTCACAAGCTTACTGCTAGTACCACAAGGTTTTCTCTGTAGACTCCACTGGGCAGAAAATCCTTATGTTTTATACTTAGATTGAACTCGCATCTACAAGTCTAAAACAAGGTTATCAAGACTACCACAATGGTCGCAGCATAGATGATAAGACAGATTCTGTCTCACAGAGTTTATAAACATCAGTAAAAGTGAGAAAAGAGATTCCCACACATTTCTGCAGGTGGGAAAACTAAGCATATGATCAGATCACTCTGAAATTATGATATTGTAACATTAATGTATATGTAAGATCAAAGTAGCGAAGAATCCTAAATTTGACATGTGCTAACTTCGGAATGCTTGACTTGGCAAGCTAAGTAATAATTTTTATAAAAGAGCTAAGTACAAACCTTGCATCACATGTAACTTAACCCTTTCCTACGTTGACAAAGTGCATTAGAAAATACTATGCAAACCAAAATAAAGTGCATAACATCAACAACCTAGTATCATCCAGTGACACAGCATAAACCCCAGTTAATTAAAACCCAAAGGACCACTTATCTATCACTGCTTTAAAGTAATAGCAGAAGTGACTTACTGAGCCCTCAAATCCAAAACTGAAAATGAAAGACAAAACAGAAAGCTTAAAGAGGATGATACACTCATTGTAATACACAAACAGAAAAAGACCCAACTCCTACCATTGCTGCTAAGTCCTCCCTTTGCTTCTTCATTTCTTCCCGCACCGCTTCTCTTTCATTAGCCCTCTTATTGCGCTGGGCAGCCAATTCCCTTTCAAGACAATTCTTCTGCCGTTCCATCTCACTTTTCAGTTGCTCACAGTGGACTAGAGCCTAAAAAACCCAACTTCTTAAATGGAAGAAAACTAAAATTTTTAAACAAATACGGTGTTTATGTAAGGCTTTCAGAGAAACCAATTTGCTGTGAGAAAGGTCATTTTTTATTTTTTTTATGCAGTTTTTATGATGTCTATATATACCCTACCATGTTAACTCTAGAATAGGACTACCAAAATGAAAACAGATGTATATGTTTGTGTGTATATACATGCTCTACGCACAATCTAATTGCTTTTAAGAGTCATGGCAAAGATGGAAGCATTTTCCAAGTAAGTTGTTGTTCTTCTAAAACTATGACTATTTGTATTGCATTTAAAAATTCCTGAATGCACATCACTAGAATCAGCCTCCAGTATTTGACTTCTTGCAAATAATGTGTTTCCTGCCTAACTACGTAACTTACAAAAAACTAAAGAAAAATCAATAAAATGTATGTACTTCATCTTGTTCTCCCTCTGAAGGGAGTTACTGGGTGCAGAATGCTAAAAAGAAACAAGAAAGCAGTAAGTAAAGCCACATACAATTTTTTAAACTTTTTTATTTAAGTTTTAGTTTTGTCAAAATGAATTCTACTAAAAACCTTGTAAAAGCACTGCTTAATTCGAGGTGCTAAAACACAGGTTATAGATGTGTTTTCTATACAAGAAGAAAAAAATCAAGTTGAAGAATACTCTCAAAACACTATCTTCTAAAAAAACTAAGGAAAAAATTGTGTTTATCAATTTTTGCTTCTATATCTCACCAAAGCAATAGAATTTGTGTTACGTCAGTTTAAATCAGAAATACTCTAAGTATTCAAAGCACCCTAAAGGTAGCTTTGCTAGCCCACAAGTAAATTAGATTTCATTTTATCATTTCACTGATACTCAGCATATCTTGTTTCAAAGAACCTAGAGCAACCTCCTTTTAGGAATCCTACCTTATTAACCTTTATTTTCAAATTAAGTTTTTTAAACTGCTCATTTTAATTCTACTCAAAGCCAATCCCCTGCATTCAATTTTCTTGGTGTTGGGCTGTTCATAAGGAAAGCAAGTTAACCCATAATTTTTCAGAGAATGCTCTAACAGACTCCATTAGTTTTATGCCAATCCTGCGAGACTCTCCACAGGATCCCTTTCATATCACCAGTCTGCTTTGGTGAGGGAATCCCTCTGTTGCTGCATTGAATCCTTTTCTATAGGAAAGTATCATCAACATCAGCAAATTGCCTGCACAAAACTGCATCTAAAACAATGCAATTGTAGAAGAAATTAATTGCAAGAAGAAATGCACATTTTGTTAGCTCCACTTTTTTGACTACACAATGAGCAATTCAAACAATTATTCTTTTATGACAGTTATGTTGAAAATACATTCCTGATTTTCCTTCATCTGTGTAACTTCAACAGACCTCCTCCTTGCTCTATGCAATGGGCAAGAGGCCACCAACTACAAAGACAATCAAAAGACAAAAAGAAATAGTGGTTTTAAATGATAAGCTCCAGAGATTGGACTTTTGGTCAACAGAGTGATGAAATTGCAATCATAGGTTTTGGAAGCTTAAGGTGTTAACCCCTCACTTTTCTTATATGGACTGTTCTATTGGATTCTATGCTACTTATCAAGAAAAACAGCACTGAGGAGTAGAATTAGACTGGAAAAAAAATCCAATGGTTTGTACTTACCAAGAGATTTATGTGAAATGCTAAATAACTGCAGTATAAGTTAAAAATTTTTTCCTGTTTCTTCATATTAAAACAGGTTTTGAGCATGAAAAAAAAAGCCAGACAGCACTTTAAAACACCCTACCTGGACACACACTTCTCTTACAGCTCTGGATGAATAATACCCATTTGATCAATAGAGCAAAGACATCAATATTGTCTGCATTTAATTAAAAAAACACCAAACCAAAACAACTCTCTCTTATTTCCATTGTAATTCACTAATAATACAGTAGATGTCACTACCTATCAAGGAAATAATTTAGGCCAATATAGGTTGATTGTGTATAGAACTAGAGCAAACACAAGCATTAGATCAAAACTGGTTCTAAGATTACTATTTACATAACACCAAAAGCTTCCCGCAGGTTGGACAGGATTTCTCATCTTCAAAGAGCTCTGATAGTTAATCAGTTCTAGCACTGCTCTTATCTGAGGCAAAAAGGAGTTGTTTATAAGCATTTTAACTATTCTCACCAGAGTAGGTCAGAAACGTGATGTGAAAATGACATGTCATGAATGCCTTTGAAAATTCTACAATTCAATCTATATCACCTAGCTATAAAACTACATCAGAATTTAAAAATGTAACACTCCCTACAGTATTGATGAGAATTCAGGAACTCAAATACAGAATTCATGTTACTGCTCAGAAACTGTCACACAGTGCAATTGTTTTAAAGCTACTACATCATATCAACATACGACAAAGGTCTTA
Organism: Hafferia zeledoni; assembly: GCA_035583235.1. NCBI lineage: Eukaryota > Metazoa > Chordata > Aves > Passeriformes > Thamnophilidae > Hafferia > Hafferia zeledoni. The sequence goes on from JAWWEV010000115.1 coordinate 37,790,337, forward strand.
AGAATACATTCTCATGAAAACATTCTCATTCTCTCATGAAAACTAATTAAACTTTGCAATAGGTCTGAACACTGAAAAGCTCTAATTTCTTGACGAATTTACCTTTGTTTTTTCTAAATTGGCCTCTTCTGCCATTTGCACAGCATGCTCAACTTGCTTACAAGCATTAGATTCTCTTTGCTGCATCTCTTTCATGTTTTGTCTCAGTGAAACAAGTGCATCCATCAAGTCATCTCTTTCTCTGCATATAAAGAAAAATGAGATATTTCTTTCGTATCTTTTTTTATGACAAAAAGAAACCAAACAACAGGTACCTCAAATATGAAATATTAATAGAAAAAACACATAAGTGTGGTGGTAAGTGAAGCAAAACTAAAACTCATCAATTAAGGGTGAAAGACAGCATACTGCTAGCTATTGAAAATCTCACTTGCTTAATGACCAGTCCTTCACTTCAGAAGGATTGCCTGTGAAGAGAAAATGACAATGAGAGCAGATCTCAAGTCATTAATGTACTGAAGTTGAGCACATTCTGTTGTCATTACAAAATGGGGACCCATGCTAGAAAAAACAACCCCCAAAAAAACCCAAACAGGCAGGTTTCTGGAAAAGCAGATTGAAGCAATATAAACAACAAAAGGTGAAAAGGGGGAAAATAATAAAAGGAAGGATTAGGTTCAACAAGTAATTCGGATCACTAAGTATATCAAATAAAAATCTGTATCCCTTTGCTGCAAACTGGAACTGAACTAAACAACGAGCCACCTTGATTCTACATCTTCTCTAAACTTTTGTTAACTAAGAAAGTAAAATCTATGCTAAATAGGAGCTGGTAAAACTATAATACTTAACTTCACCTTTTCATTATTTTGATATAAGTTCTTACATTAAGAGTTTGTCTGTGATTGAGGTGCAACTTGAGATTCTGCCTGAATACTTGTGTTTGGTTTTGGTTTCTTTCTTTTCTGGTTGTTGTGTGAAATGGTAATACTTTTTTTTTTTTGTATTTGTCAGAGAATTAACAGTCATATTTTGAAATTTCTTCTCAACAAAAATTGGACAAAGTTCCCTACTGAAATATCTTTGTTTTTAATAAACTGCATCATGAAATAATGGTTTAAGATCGATAAACAGGTCAGCTCAAATCTTTTATTTCGAACTGCACTATAATACAAGAGGACAAGAAGGTACAGATTTATAGTTTGTTCACATTTTTCAACATCTTTGACAAATAATTACTTTTCTTACAAATGTAGATTTTGAAACATGACTTTTCAGCAACAGAGCATTCTCAGAAAATTCTTGGACTTGATAACAGAAAAAATACATAAATACTAGAAATAGCCATCTAATGCATAGGGATAATAACCACTTGACAGACTACACATACTATGTACTATGTTCCTTCAGTTTCCTTGCTTCTAATTGACCTACTATTCCATCTCCAGCAGGCTCACTCTAAAACGTCAGAAATTCTGACAACGAAGAGATGGCTGTTTAACAAAGTTTCAGAATGTTGCAGCATCCTATCATTATTACTAGAAAGCAGAAAGGAAGAGTATTTTTGAAGATGGTTAACTAGTAGAATTGCTTAAGAAAAAAAAAATAATGCTGTTGGTATTTTTGAATCACATATATTCAGCCTGTATAGCTGTTTAAAAAAAAATTAAATAAAAGCTAGAATTAAAAAGGTTGCATCAAGTAATTTGATTTATTTTTATACAATGGAACTTCTTTTCCCTGACTTACTGTAGCCAGGGAGGAACTACTACACATGTTTTGGGTAGAGAATGCACCCTACCCTAAGCACCTGGCTGATGTATCGGAAGAGTACCCCAAATGCAAAGAGGATTAAGTGGAGCCAGAAAAAAATCCAACCACAGAAAGATGATGAACTTTTGCAGGAAATAATCAATCAAAATACACGGACTTCCACAATATTTGTGCTGACAGAGTGAAAGACTTGTTTGCACAAGAAGTGTAGGAAACAGACTACAAATAGTCTCACTATCTGGACAGTCCAGTGTACCATAATTACATGATAGTGACTAGCACTCTTTCCCAGCTGAAATAAGCAGCAAAACTATTGCGGATTTCAAAGTGGTTGGGATCTCTTTTGATTGATTTCAGCATTATGACTTCAGCTTAGGAGTATATTTTCCATAAGTGCACTCTATGAATGCAATCAGACACATTGAGACTGAAATGGTTTAATGTAAGCAACCATACTTTCAATGAGAAAGTACATCCCCCCCAAACCTACTTTGTTAGCCTTTCGATGGTCTGCACATGAACATTACAATGAGTCTGTGCAAGAACTGCCTCGTGCTGTGCACATTTCAGACACAGACCCCCAACCCGGCTAGAATTCGTGGCTGAATTGAGTGACTTCTGGTGTTTCAGCCTTCCCTCCAAATCTTTGCAGGTCTTCTGAGATTCTGAAAGGTCTTTTCTAGAAAAAATAAATAAAAAAAATTATTTGTGAAATCAAACATTTCTGTAAGTTATATTCATATCCAATAAACTAAAAATAATGTAAGAATCTCTGTAATTAACAATATTTTACACATTTCAGTAGGCTAAGAAAGACTTTAACAGAAAAATAACAGTTGAAATGCCCAATTAAAATTATTAATAGACAAAACAATATTATACTAATTTATTCCTGCCCCTGTAGTATCACAAAATAGTGAAGTTAAATAGAAAACTATTAGATTAAAAAACCTGTAGGCTTATATATTACCTGAACAGAGTATAAGATTCACTAGAAAAAACCACTATCAGTTGTATAAATATTTCAATACCCTAACAATTTTCTGTTGTTTTTATTATTAATATCACTAACTTCATGTTTATTCTCCGCTCTCTAGACAAGAGTCCAGATCTACCCAGCACACTCACTCTGATCCAGCTATATAAACAAACTTGAGGTCAAACACATGTGTGGCAAAACAGGCCAAGTTTTTAACTTGTCTCCAAAATTTGTACCAGGTGCTCTGAAGAATATTCTCCAGAATTTCCAAGCATGTGTCAGGCTGGGGGGGTTGCAAGCAGTAGGAATGCTAACATCAGGAAGTTCCAGACAAACGCATACTGTGCACATATAGATCAATTTGACAAACTGCGCAATGAATCCAAAGCTTTTGGTTTGTTATGCAGGCCATCTGGGCAGCACACACATAGGAAGTCTGACACATTCTGGTTGCATTGGATTTACTGTGCACATGATATATACACTGCATGATATATACACTGCATGCTTATTTCCATCTGGAAAATCTTCTGTGCACTTTTTCCAATTTTAGTAGCTGGTCTATTAAATATAATCCACTATAACCTGAACAGAATTTGCTCCACATATATCCTTAGACAGTCATGGTACAACAGACCTATTGTTGGAAAACCTTGGACAGAAATCAGCCAGTTCTATGTAAATTCATGCTTAAAACTAAAGACAGTCCCACTGAAAGCAATATTATTTCTCACTTTAATTAAAATTTAGCTTTGCAGAACTTGCAGTCTCTTAGGAGAAATCAAAAGGCTAAATAATGTACATGTGGAAATTTTCAGACTACTTTAGCCTCCAATAATTATTTCTGAGTATATAAAATACTTTAAGCCAAGTGGGGGAAAAAATAAAAAGAGCTGAAATTTAAGATCCTTCTTTACATTCACTAATCAACTAGCTTTGCTTGTTTCAATAATTGTTTTTACATACACAAAAAAAAGTCTAGAGTTTCCAGATATATGAAACCATAATTCATTTAGGGAAAAGCATAATTAAACAGATTCAGCAGCAGTATCATTCAGCAGGGGTACAAGGGAAAGTTCAGTCCTGAAAACTGTCCTGAAGTGGTAGCCCCTTCCTCTATTTTTTCATAGTTTGCCACATATTGAAACCTTGACTATTTTGAGCAGTACATGACAACTTATTTTCAAATATTTTTGTGTTTGAAGATACTTAGATTACACAATCAGAAACGCTGCCTGCCAGCTTCAAAATCATATTTTCCTACCAAAAGCATTATGTGGTCTAAACTAGTTTGATGCTTAAGATCTCTAAAATTTGCAATATAAAATATTAGTAGAAGAAAGCTAATTATGGAAGGCCTCACACAAGGCACCATTTAAACTGCTCTTTTTCTCTTTTATTAGTGTACCTCAGCAGAGGTGACCTTCCTCTGAAGAGTGTAAACAGCTTGACAACATTTTATATTGTTACTGTTACTATAAAGTAGCAATACATTCAATTTTGCTACATTTATATTGAGAAAATATGCAAAACCAGCTTTCAGGTGCACTGTCAGAAAACACAAATTTCAGACATTCAAGCATTCTCTTCATTAAATCAAGAGTGGTTTGTGTTGTTATATAGTGATAATTCATTACCAATCATTTTAAGGAAAAAATAAACATTTCACTTTACCTTAAAGACTGTACTTGAGCATCAAGGATATTGACTTGTTCTTGATAAACAAGTTTTAGATTCTCCTTTAGAAAAGATGGGAAAAAAGAAGTGTCTTTTGCTTTCTTCATAATAGTCTTTACAAATAAACCTAGACTTCAGCCATATTCATTCTTTCCCCTGAGGAAATAAACTTATTGAAGCACTAGTGGCAGAGAAACCTAAGTATTTCACACTTCTGAAAGTCTAAAAGATGAACAACCCTTATATTTTCTTATTTCTATATCTCTTGCTAGAACCTCATATGGTAAATTGTTTCAGCTCCAACAGCAGTCCTCTACCATGATTTACACAAATGTCTTGAGTTTGCTCTTGCTCTCCCACAAGTCAGCAGATATTAAAGAGGAATTCTGAAGAACTATAAGTACACAGGCTATTTATTTATAATAGTGAGTTACTTTTATTAGCTGGTGAAGAACTAGGTGTATGAATCAACCACGCTCATGTTAAATGCAATGGTCATAACAAATCAGATAAAGAAATACAAATTTAGCTCACTATGATGCTTAGAAAGAAGTCGCAATCAACATGATTCTCTTGCTTTAAATGTGGCAGATGAAGCAAAGTGCAATTACTGTAAACCCTAGCTTTCAAACAATGGCAGGCATTAGGGATCACTGAGAAGGTTTTCACCTCTAAAATAACAGCACAAAAATAAAAAACCTATACTTTTCAGTGAAAGAAATTAATAAATACATATAATTGAAGAATTAGAGTACCCTATATCTTTCACAGTACATATACACACATGAATAAAAAGTATAAAAACTTTTCCATTAACCAAGCTTTTTTCCTCAAAAGATAGCAATGCTATCTCACTGCTTCAGAGCAAAAAAAAAAAAAAATCATATCTTCCCAAACTAAAAATACAGAATAGAAAGAACATCATTTCTAAATCACTAGGGCTCCTCTGTATGTGTAAAAGCACATAGTGTGTAATTCAGCTGAGGGAAAGCAGACAGCACAAAGCTACTTGTGTACCTTACAGAGCCTGTGCTGCTCCAGGAGCAGAACAACTCATTACAAAGAGGTTGTGTAGAGGGTTACACAGATTACACCAGCTAGTTCCTGCCTGCTTGGGCATTGTGTTACTGCTAAGAAGCTCCAAAGTACAGTGGAGACATCATCTTTAAACAAGACGTATCTCTAGAAAGTCAACATTTGCAGATACAAACTGCCATCTGTATCTAACTGCATAACAATATTAATTAAGGCATAATGAGAACATGAGGCTTAAGAGAAGAAAATTTGAGCTCAGATTAAGGTTCAGTCAACCAAAACTCCTCCTGTGTCTGTTACAAAATTAATCATCAGAACTGCAGCAACAACAAACAACTGAAGATTTTTGCAAAGGTAGGACTCTGAGAAGAAGGTTTATACCAACCAGTTCCACAGGCCAATTTAGTATGTCTGTAGCAGCTGCTGAAGCAAAAGCCTGATCTTTGTTATGTGCTTGTGATGACGTGACAGGCTGATGCATGTTACAGTCTTTACCACCTACAGGCCCAGAGTTCTGAGTATTTGCCTAAAACGAAAATATTAATGCTTCAGTTATAATTAGGTAGGCTGTTTTTTTTAAACATATGTTACTTATGTAAGCAATGACTCTTATAAACTTCAGTTGAATGTAAGAACTAATAAACAAGTTAATTAGGTTGGCAATCTATGATAATGATGTTACCCAAGGAAATCCATGTTTGCAAATTTGCAATAAATTTTGACTAAAATTCAGTTTGTGAATAACCATTTGTGTAGCCTTCCATAAAAAGAATCAGGTCAGGTCCCTGAGCACTGATTAAAATGACAAAAAATAAAAACCTACTGAAGCATCCAGAAGAGTTTGTTCTCTCAATGTGTATTCTGCAGTCAAGAACTTCAGTTTCTGATGGAGGTCCTCATTTTCAAGTACAACTGCTTGTACTCGATCTTTCATCCCAGACAATTCCTCCTATAAAATAAAGGAACTGCATGTAAAAAGCTCCGAGACAGCAATCAACATTAGAATACATCTTGAAATCCAAAGTCTAGATTAACAGTTTCTACCATTTTAACCCTTTTAAAGAGAGTATGAATACTCAACAGACATTTTGTATTTTTGCAGCTTGAATTCCCATATAACTGCTTTAAAAAAATATTTGTATTTTTAATAGGACATTAGAATGCCTTAAAGATCCTTAAACACCAGACACTAAAATGCATGGTAAGGGATCTAGTGAACTGCATTTGGCTCAGTTTTGGTCATTAAAAAACCCCAACCAATCTCAAGTCTAAGTGTAAGCTGCTTTCAAAGCAATTCTTCGTATTTGGGAGACCAGGGTTTTAGTAGGTCAAATATGTTGTCTGATACCTTGCAAAACTTCACTTCTGCTTCCAAATGGTTAATGTACTGAGACTGATCATTGATTATAGGAACAAGATCAGAAAGGGCTGGCAAGTCTCCAGGTACAGCCTCTGAGGGTTTCTGAAGGAAATATAGAATAGTATGTGTTATTTACTGGTTTTCCATTTATTGCAATGAGATGTTGCTTGCATACAGAATACAACGTACACTATTCTAGTATAGACTCAAAATGCACATAGAGTTGTTAATGGAATCCTCTCAGAGGACTGACAAGTACATTTCTAACATTATTTTGCAATTCTGGATGAAAACTAGTTTGAAACTGATACAATTCTAACATCTGTGATCTTGGGTCAGAAACACACCGTTTTTTGCAAAAAAATTCCATGATATGCTCAAATATAATAAAAGACTTGAAGATCATTGAACTCATTTTCAAGAACTAACTGAATAGTTGGACAAAACAAAAAAAAGCAAAAAAAACCAAAGAAAAGAACCCTAACCTAAACCAAGCTACTAATGGTTAACTACTGCATCTATTAGTTATTTTATTTACAGGTTCTGTCAACAACACATTAAGATTCCCTGTCCAGTCTTTAAAGCTAAAGATTTAATCTTCTAATCAGCGGGAGGTGAAAGTTTCTAGCAACAAAAAACTTACTGTCAAATTATACCCAATAAAAGTATTGGCCATATTAAAGGAAGGACTCTTGAGTTATCTGAACCTACGACTGCAGAGACAAATGGAGGATATCCAGAACCATTAGGAAAAACATTTAGAGAAGGAGGTCCAACTTTGCAACGCGTTCCACCTGACTCAGTGCACATAAGTCCCATGTTCCATTGACTCAGAATTCATCTTGTTTAAAGCCTGTTAATATTAACCACTCTATAATTTAAAAAAAAAATTGAAACACTTGTTAGAGTATACATAATATAATCTTCATAATATTTGTAACTAATCTTTCTTTTTATCTGGCTTCTACTCATCCCTCCCTCTTCTGTGAAAGTGTAATGAACACCTTGCAGCTGACACCTCCAGCTGCCTCCCTGAAAAGATTACACCACAACAGTGTTAGAAAATGTGTAAAAACTCAATTTCTTTTAAAATTCTTTTTCACTGAAAAACAGTGCTAATGTTTAACTTGAAAAACAGTGTAATGTAAACAACAGTGGTAAGGAATGGCTTCACTTAAAGGAAAAGAACATGCAGTATATTTTCCCAGCATAAAGAGAATGAAGAACCTCGATGTGATATTTTTGTTTACATTTTTTTCACAATGTAATTGTCATAAATTGATTATAAATTACTTTGGATTTTTTAATTAATGGCCTGATAATATAAGGTGTTATAGAGTGAAAGAACAAAAGTCAGGGGAGGCACATATTTAAATTAGGCCAAACATGAAAATCAGAACTGAAAGACACATCTGATCAGTATGAATTACCAAACATTTATGCCTGAGTCTCAGAAATGCTGTTCACATTTGCATACTTAATACTGCAAAGGATTTTTAAAGGCTTGGCAGCTTTAAAAGCCAGACTTCTACACAGTGACAAACAGTTTTGCCACCATCACAAATAATTTGGCCCTCCTTGTACTTTTCCTGAATGCCCCAAATTTCAAACCTCTAACCCACAGAATTAGAGAAATTCTGCCACCCTGTAAACTGTCAAGAAACAACGGGGATCCATGACAGACACTCCAGCTATAGCAGCAGTGTCAGGAACAGGAGGCTGGGTGCAGCAAGGTCAGCCAAAACCCAGCTTGGAGAACTGGATTTGTTGCATAAAGCAATCTCACTGAGCCTTGAGCAAAAGGAGACTTTCCACCTAACCATTTGGGTGTAAACAACAAAAAGACGTGCTCATTTGATGTCTATTGCAACTCTCATCAATGACTAGGAAAAGGGAATTTCGTTAAGACAATGTTATTTATATGTATGAACTATGCTAGAGGTTACTAAACAGTTACTAACAGTTACTTTCTCTGAAATACTACATTTAGCTACAGATCATGCAGTCACAGTATTCAGTAGTCCTCAGGTGTTTCCGCATAACTCAAAGCAAAAGGTTAAGGATATTCATAATCTAAGTTTGCCTTCCTTGACCTTGGGGGAATCGGGTTCTACTTATACAAGAAGCATTTCTTCAGTGTCCACTACATCACCAGACAAGCCCATATTTTATCAGGGTTTGGGCTTTTTTCTGTTGCATGCACGCCTTTGTACTTTCATATTTTTTTGAGCTTTACACTTGGTCTGTCTTCAGAACACTTTCACATCCTAGTTAGCAAACAGGTGGAGGACAGCTGCAAAGGAGAGCAAGGATAACCACTTCACAGGATGCCCCTCACTGGAAACTTCAAGAGGAAGAAATGGGACAACGCCCTACCAATAAAATTCCTATTTTATTCTGTTTATTCCTCCACCCTTTAATCCACTCCCTGAAAGCATCTAGCCCATGTTTCTTAAAAAAGGTGTTCCACTTACTGAATTTTCCACTCTACCAAAACTTCCCAATATAAGTAGAAAACTTCATCAAAGATGGAATAAAAGATGGTTTCCCTCCCTTCCAAGGCTAAATACAAGCAGATACAGATTCATGTCGTGCCAAGGTCAACCACTGATGCCTTGTTCCCTTAAGCTACAAAACACAAGCTCTTTCCTCTGCCATTATGAGGCAAAACAGCTGACAAGACAAGTATACGAAATGCACGAATTTTAGAACTCTCAGGAAAGTTAACTTTTCAGGACACTAGAGCTAGGCTCATTACCCAGGCTGAAAGCAATACAGCAGGAATACAGGTTTTATATTATTCTGCTGTTACCTCAACTTTGACAGCAAAGAGCTTCTTGTCTTCCTTATATAAACCAAAAGTAGTCAGTGAAGGCTGTCAAAAGATAAAACTGTAACAATGTCTTTGAATTATTTTCCTATAGAGATATGATTAACTAGAAGCTGCTGTCTAGCTCAGCTGTGTACTCCACATACTTTGGTGCAGTTCTGCTGCAAGAATCCAGAATCTGAGAAGCCCTTGTAAGGGTATAAACAAAATTCAACAGAGACACTGCATTTTGGCAGAGAACTACAAAACCTGTTCTTACACAAGTATTCCTAGTTCTTTAAAGAAAAAGCATGGTTATAGTATAAGAAGGCTATCGAGAATCCTTAAAGTACAGTCAAAACAAAACAGAGGCTGCTTTCTCAGAAATTTTTCCACATTGTCTATCCTAACTGTTCCAAAACCAAAAAGGATCAATGACCCACACTGCATGATCAACAAAAGAAAAGAAAAATCTAATCCTGTATTATAGATTCCTTTTTCTTCTGCTATGGTCATCAGCATATTAAGTTCTGGCATCAGGAATCTCCTGTATTTAAGGAGATAAAAATGATTCAATGCTTCTTTTTCTCCCTGCATATTATAAAATTGTTCTCAACATGTATGCCATTCATTCAAACACAAAGGAAACCATAACAAAAATACGTGGAATGACGACTTCGGTCTTGATGGAGAGACTTCACTTTCCATTCTCTCTTGATGTTGCAGCAAAATTTTAAGTTGATTAACTAGAAAGAGACAAAAGAAATCATTATAACAAAAAATAATTACTTTTCCATAGAAATTAGTTTAATTTCTAACAGTGATTAAACCATTTGCTTTCAGACTAATTTTACCTGCGTGACTGTGCTGGAGTTCCTGCCTGGCTGCATTCCCACAGCCATCAGTTTCCCTGTCCGTGCCATCACTGCCCTCATGCACTGAGGACTGGTCACATCCAACGTCATCCTCACCTTTGGCCAAGGTGTATTTCAGTTGATGGATGCTTTCACTAGCGCGTTCTGAAAAAAACAATCACATCATTAGCCACAATAAACAACATAAAAGTATTGACTGCATGATATTTTAAATTGCAAAAGCCACGGGAGAACTAAAAGCATTCAGCATGTGTGTAGCTCGACTACTTAACCTAAACTCTGACACCAGAAGCAATTACGTAATGAAAACAACCAGAACAACTACTATATTTATAAAATACTTACTAATTATTTACTAAATTTTCTAAGACGCAGCTATAAATAGCATCTTAGCCCCTCAATACATCAGGACTCTGCAGCAGTACAAGGAATAATACACTTGACCCTAAAACATGTCCTAGCATACACATTTTCCATGCTTTTCAGTGAGCCTAAAGATCATGCTACATTTTATACAATATGCAAGATTAGGAACCAAGAACAATATTTTTGCATTCTAATAATGCCATCACACATTACAAAGCAATGTATTACACAACAAAATGAATACCTGAATAAATGAACTAATAATTCAACAATCTGAGCCAACATAAAACAGTTACTTAATAAAGACCTCTGACTTCTAAGCAAGTAGAAAAAATAAATAACAACACTCACTATTATAGTAAAAATCCCCTAACAAACACAACACAAAACCTCTTTACAGGTAAATACGAATATTTTCAAGAACTGACTGACTTACTGACAGGTGATACAGTAGTGGTTTTTTCTAATGTTCGGTATATTTTTTCTTATATTCCTTTTTTGAAATTTTTTTATTTGATTCAGCTGACATGGCTGACATCACCTCTTTTAGTGTAACAAACCCAAATACAATTCACAAGGAAATGACTCATAGGAGGGGTCTAGGTCAAATATTTCTCTTTTGGCATACTTATGCTATTCATCCTTTCTTCAGCATTCCAGGATGCTCTGAGGGTGGGACAGCTAATTGAGAAATGCCAGAAGTATCTTAGTGATGCAATGGCTTAGATATTCAGCAAACTGTGTTGCAGTTAGTTATTGCCAAGAAGTGTTCAATGTCATTTAAGTTATTATATGGTGTGATATCTGATAGCAATAAAGTTCCTTCATTTCCCTGCTCACTACAGACGTCTGCCAGAGAACCCAAGTATCAATATTTGCTTCACAGCCAGTGACAAACAACAAAACAAATCAAACCAAACAAGCCCATATATATTTGCTATCCCAAAACTTCTCTCTTTGTAATATTAGAGCTTCTGAACTCCAAGGTACTACTTTATCCACAAAGATAATCTAGATCTTCTTACAGTATGTCCTCTTCTCCCAGTAAGTAAACAGGGCACTCAGTAGTAGTGAAACACATTAAAATCATTATCAATGGCACACAGATATCTGGGGTTTTTTTGACTGCACTTTCCTGCCTCTGGAATAATGTCACCACATTCTTGGAAGCTTCATCAAATATTTGCTTAAATTTCTTACAAGCTTGCCTATTTCAGAATTACAAATGTTGCTGCCATAAGCAAAACATGTGCCACTGAGAAACTGGGATTTAGGAGTTCTTGATGGTCTGGCTTTGCATTCAACAAAGAAGAGTTGAACTTGACGTGTAAAAGGGAGTAAGTACATTATAGGAATTTTTTTCCAAAGGGATGCATCACTGAGTGGAAAGGTTACACTTGCTGTTTCTGCCAATGTAAAAATATTCTTTTAAAATAAGAAAAAATTGAAAAAAAACCTCTGTGGATGCAAACTTTTGGACACCAAAGAACCTTTGTTGAAAGACAACATGAAAATGTTTAAATTACTTTTGAAGTCATCGATTTTTAAGTGCTCCCACATTCAACTTAACTTTTTAGGTTAAGCTACTCCTGTAATAGTGTATTTCATACAAGGAGGACCTCAGTAAAAACATACTGCAGAAAACTGCTCACATGCAGAGCTGTGATTTGCATATCAGAATCAAACAGCATCTTTCCTTTCTACATCTTCAAAAGAATCTACAAATCAAACCCAAACATGTATTCCTGTTCTATGATAAAACATCACTGATGTGCTATTTTCTACAGGAACAGCTGAGCATATAACTGAAACCGGACTCATGTGGATTAAAACTTCAAAAAATAAAATTAATTTGCTGCAAAGCTCTTTAGTTTTCAGTGTTTAAAGGATCTGAGACAATTATGAAAAATGGCAAGTTAGCACCCAAACCTGAGGGATCAAAGAAGTCAATACAACAACACTAACAAAAAAAAGGCAAGTGCTCCACAAAAAATGCTGTCAAGTTGACAACAATCATACATGACATCCAGGCAGTACTTGTCCCAGGGAACAGGCAGACAATTTATCTAACACCTTAGCAATACACAGCTGACCAAACATCTAAAAGAAACAAATGTAAATATATTACTGCTTATTATTTCAGAGACAGAAGTAACCAGAAATCCTAATTTAGGATCAAGACCATATCGTTCCAGGTACAAAGATATTCCTACCCCCAAATTCATCTAAACTTGAATGCAATTCTGGGTAAGGTTAAATTCAATTAAGTGTAATGCTTTGGAGAAAACCAACAGAGATGTGACTGAAACACCAATTAATGTTCAAAAATCACATGACAGATACTCTACATGTTGAATAAAGATGCTTCTCTGCCCTGAAAGAAGAAGCATTGATAACTACCATTATTTTCTGTACTCGTTGTAACTACAAAATCCAAGTATTACTCCTTGAAAATATAATACGGGTATCCTTCTTCCATAGCAGTATCTTTGTATAAACATAAATGGTAGAGTTTTTCTTTAATATGGGAATGTCAATACTACTGCTGAACAACATTTTTTTTTATATTGGAGGCACATTAAATACCCATTCAACTTGTCAAAAAAAAAAAAATTGAAGCTAGAATCAGGAAACTGAAGTAAAATACAACATGAAGAGGTAGCTGTATTTCCGAAGTACTAATCAGTCTTGGGGAAAAGAAAAGTAATTAAACAATAAAAACAAACTAAAATAAAAATCAGTGTAGGAAAAATTTGCCACTGAAGCGAAAACAGAAAAAACACAGAGAAGGCATTGAACTGGGTTAGCATTGCCTGAATGAGAGATGTTTTTACAGACACTGCACAAGACTGCTTATAAAGAGCACTCCTTTAAATGAAAGCACCAAAGCTACCTCATTCATGACCTCGGAAATGCCACAGAAAATACTCTTGGAGCTAATGAAGAGTTTGGCAAAGGAACCAACCATTCAAAACAACAGAATTGCCTGAAAGACACAGAAAATAACTCCATCTGGTAGAGGCATTAAGCAACATAAACTGAAGAAAACAAACTACAACTGCATGAAAAAGTTGCCACAAGTCTGTCATATAAAGCTAACAGTCCTAATGATGTTTACAAGGAAAGGAAGTTGAATTCAACACTGTCACTTTTTGATATCTCATGGTTCCCAATCAGAAAAGGGCCTTAGAAAGTCAGAGAAGGAGGAATAACAGCACTTGATTACATCTTTAAAAAATGGTAACATTTATGTGAAACAGAAACTGACAAAACAGACAAAACATAGACAAGTTAGTGAAAACAGAAAGATTGTGTCCATTTAAAGAAAACTTTCCTGTGTAAAAGTATACAAGCTTTTACTTTGTTTCTATTGATAGTTAAAAATCTAAGTGAGTGCATCATATACCTCCTCTGGGATAGCATTTCAGCCAAGCAACTGCTGAAAAATACTGAAACTGAGATTTCCTTATAAGTTCCTTGTTTGGGGTTTTTCCCCATCTTTACCATTCTGTCACACAGCTATTCTTCTTTATTGCTGCCAAACACAGGTGTGCTACCATGTTAGTAACATACTATATGACAGTTTTGAGACTAGAAGTATCCTGTCAATTACTACCTGTGCTGCTAGGATTCTACACATAATAAGGGACACCAGATTGTTCATTAGTCAGGCCCCAAAAAAGTCACAAGATTTGTGTAATGTTCAGCTGTTTCAAAATAATGAATCCTTTTAATTTGATTTCCTAGGAGTTGCTTTGCATTATATGAGAAATAGGTGGTTTTCAACACTGCTTTATCAAATTATCATCTTTAAGAGGGAAGTGTTCTCTGGACGTGCAGCATTCATTGTCATGAGTTCTGAAACCAGCACTTTGTGTAGAGCAGAAAGCATTTGCCTAAGGTGTAGAAACCCTCACATGTGAAAGACTCACAAGCATTCCCAGCTCCTTCTGACAGACTTTCCACTCTTAAATGAACATTTTATGTTCAGAAGAATAAACAACTGCAAAATAAAGTAAAAACCCTAAGCAAAAAAACCCAAAAAACCAAAAAAAACCCCAATTATAGATTACCATTTAGATGCAATTCTTGGCTGATTCAATGTCACAGCTAACTTGGAGAAATGGTAATGGGGCCACATGCTTATTTTTCCTAAGATGACTTTGCCTTCACATCCCTATTTTACTTCTAGAGTCACATAAAGCAACCACAAAATGAAAGTTTATTTGTAGAAGTCCTGTATTTTCATCTGTTCCTCTTAAAGTTTGCATCTTCATTCTCTGAAATTATGTAGGACACTGCACTCAGTAATGCAGTGGAATACAGAACATGATTTCCACAATTTCTTAGGGTAGAATTACAAGATGTCTGTATCAGGGACTGTACCTAAAAGGGATGGTCTGCCCCTCCTTTGCTTCTGCTCTTACACTGTCTCTGGTCCAACAGTGAGCCAGTGCTCTTAACTGAGGAGGCAAAAACTCAACATAAAAAATAAGCTAACAGTTCTCTGTTCAAGGAACTAGACAAATGCTAGAAACAAAGAAGTGGACTCTAAATGTTTTTTTTCAATTTAATGCTGTTGGAAGAAAATCAGAAAGTAACAAGAAGGCATCATGTTCTGCTCTTGGCAATGATGTAGTAGAAGGCCCATCGGACATTCACATTATGCCTGTAATTTTTAGCTCTTAATGTGAATACAATAGCACACCACCACTTATTCTCCTTTACAAAATACCTCTACTCCCTTGAGAATAACTTTTTATTAGAAACGGTACTGTCTCCTAAAGTTTTTAAGGTTCTTTTGGAATGGTCTCAATTGTGTGAAAGTTAACACAGTAACCTAATGACCCCAGCTGTAAAAATACCACTCTCTTAACTCAGTACTACCCACAGCACTACACACGTCCATTATACAAGGTCTGTACTATTCAGGAAAAGCTGCATTATAGAACCTTTGTTATTTTATCAAAGCCACTCTGTTGGGCTCTAAGACCAGTTAGGTCTTAATCAGATTTTTTGGTCCAGCTTTCTGCCCTCTGGCCACCAGACTCAGTTAACTGAACACTTGGGCTCCCTGTCTTCTGAGGGATTTCCCTTTTCAGCAAAGGACACTGCACTGAAATGATTGATTAATTACTCTTTGAGAACTCATACACCCTTCCCTCAGACTGGGTAAGGCTGTAAAATGATTGTCCTGGTGTCCACCATGGGTGGGGATAACCAGTTGCCATGTGTCAGCCTGGGCCCAGATAATGTCAGGCCTTGCACGCAGTTTAAGAATGCTGTATTTTAAAACCATCAAATATTGCTCAAGGCACCCCATCTCAAATTTCAGAATCCACATGACAAGAATACCAATGTGGAGAAAAATCACAAGCTGTATAAGAAAAACAGGCAAAGAATTGGATTTAACCACTTTGAGAGTAACAGTGATCTGTTTGTCCTACAGTAAATTCCTAACAGTGATGATGTGAGAAATGCTGCACAGCTCAAAGGAGTTAAAAATTGTACATCACTGAGAAATAATGAGGTTCTTTGAGAAATACAATGGAACTTAGATTATATCTCTGTGCATTGGGGTTATGTTTGTGCAACACTCAATTGATTTCTACTGAAAGGCACTCCGGAATGTATGAAATCAAACCTATCTTGGCACTGTATGAAAAAAGTCCTTGTTTCCAAGAATGTAAAGAGAAACAGCTCATCAGAAGTTCAGGTTCTGAAATTATTTAACAAACTTAATGGATCCAGCATAAGGGGATCCAGTTAGATAAAGATTAAATTTTAAAAAGTTGTATGAACAGAATACATGTATCCAACTATTAGATATAGTGAGCTGTAACAGCAGGCTTACACACAGTTAAATGGCCCTGATACTTGCAATTTTAACTGTTCTACCTGCAAGTGTCAAGCAGCATTACCATGTCCACTTCATTTACAGAAGTGAATAGAAATTAATCTTCAAATTCCTATCTTGTGGAACTAATTAAATATATTGCCAATGTAAAGAATTGATGCTGTTTTGAGAAGGAAATGCAAAATATTTGCTAAGAATCAAGTAGCTATTTAAAAATATTCCCATTGTATTTTGGTAGTTGATTTTTTTATGCAATGATGTTACAACTATACATTTAATTCAATAGCACTACAACAGGTCGTGTGTGGGCACTGTGCCCAGAACACAACTTTTTGCGTCGAGTGGGGTGACACCCACAACCTACCGTATCCTGGCTTTCATTGGAATGTGGACACTTCCTTTGACTAGTCAGAGACAACCTGAAACCTGGTAAAGTCCAGATGTCCTAGCCGAGACCAAAGCGCTCTCTGCCAGGCTACACACCACGCTTCGGGGACAAGGCGGGAGGTACGAAAACAGTCTTTGACATGGGAAATAATCACTCCCATTGTAATCAGCTTGTGCTTTACCACGACTAGGATCCGATGCCTCAGCAACGACCAAATCCCTTACAAGAACCAAAAGTCCGCCCGCAGCAGCGGCGGCACCACGGAAGCCAAGTTCGGGTGAGACCAGCCCGTGTGGCAGCGCTCGGCCCTCGGCTGCGGGGGGACCGGCGGCAACGCCGGCGCTGCTGCTGCTGCTGCCGCCTTGCCCTGCCCGAACCGGGCACAGCGGGACAGGGGAAGGGGCAAGGGGCAGGGGCAAGGGAAAGGGCAAAGGAAAGGGGCAAGGGACAGGGGCAACGGCAAGGGAAGGGGCAGGAGCAGGGACAGGGCAGGGCAGAGGCGAGGCAGGGCAGGGGCAGAAGCAGGGGCAGAAGCAGGGGCAGAAGCAGGGGCAGAAGCAGGGGCAGAAGCAGGGGCAGAAGCAGGGGCAGGGAGCCCGCCAGGGCAGCCGGGCGGCAGATGGAAGGCCTGCCCTCCCCCCGCGCCGGTGCCGCTCACCTCGGAGGCGCCTCTGGTACCGCTCCAGGGACTCCTCCAGGGCGCGCTCCCCGCGGGGCGCCCGCATCAGGACTCCGCCGGTGTCGGGAGAGCAGCGGGCGCTGCCCCCCCTGCCCCGCGGGGCCCCGCGGCGCGGCTGGGGGACAGTAGTTCCCCTCGTTCCGCCTTCCCGCGGCGGGCTCCCAGAGGAACCACCTGCGGCTCCCAAGCGCTGCCGTTCCCGCCGGCCGCCCCGCGCCACAACCCAGCCTGGCAACGCCGGGGCCCGCCACGCCTCCCGGCGACGGGAGCGCAGCCGGCGGGACTACAAGCCCCGGCATGCCCCGCGCCGCGAGGGCGGAGCCCCGTGGCCGCCCCGCGCCCACCCCCGGCGGCGGCGGGAGGGTGGTCGCAGCATCTTGCCTCCCCTTTGTTGTGTAGCGCGGCCGCACCTGCGCCCTGCGCAGCCCGCCCGCTCCTGCTCCGGGGCCCTCGGCGGGCGCAGCGCCGGTGCCGTCGCGGCCGGGGCGGATCGGGGCGGGAGGCGCCTTTACCTCCGGCCATCGCCCGTGCCGGGGCCGCCCGGGGCGAGGGCAGCGCTATTGTCTGCGGCCCGCGCAGGCGCAGCGCGGCCCCGCCGCCGCCGGGCGTGCGGCGCATGCGCAGTGCGGGCGGCACCGCGGTGCCCGTTATCCGCCGCGATGTGCCGGGAATAGCGCCGGGAACAGCGCCGGGAACGGGAACAGCGCCGGGCCGGGGTCACGGGCACAGCGCGCGCTGCCGCCTCGCCGAGCGCCCGCCGGTGACGGCCCCTCCCGGCGCGGGTGAGCCTCCTCGGAGGGGTGAGTGAGGAGGATGATGATGCTGCCGGCTGCGGGTCGGGCGGGAGCCGTGGCGGGGAGCGGGGCCGCGGTGGCGCCGCTGTTCCGCCGCTGTTCCGCCCGGTGCCCATTGTGCCCGCCGGGACGCGGGTGGGCTGCGGCCGGCGGAGGGGGAGCCAGCACGGTGTGGGCACAGCCCCTTCCCCCGTCCCCGCCGGACCCGGAGGTTGCTGCGCGCCCCCGCCTTCCTTTCCCCCGGGGGCGGGGGCGGGGGATGTCGGCGCCGCCACGGGGCATCATCGCGGGCGGGATGCGGACGGCGCTGCCACATCCCGCTGCCCGCCTCTGCCTGCACCTTTCCGCCAGCTGGGCGCCCCCGGCACACCCACCCGGGCCCGGGGCCGCGCTCCTGCCTCCCCTCCCGCGGGCGGATATCCGTGATTCCAGCGGAGACGTTTCCAGAGGTTTAATTGGGTTTTTTTGGGTTGCCCCCTTTCTCTGACTGCCGCGGGGCTGGAGGCAGCACGTTTCTCCAGATGTACAAATCACTGACATCCTTCGTTTGGGACGCGGCGTTTCCCCCTCGCCGTCTCCTTAAAATAATGTCTTCTGGGAAAGGATGATGGAGAAAATTGCGGGGTTTGCCTTTCCTCTTGTTGCGTATTTTCACCCGACGAGGCGGATCTCCCTCTCTTTGGAATGCCCTCCCGGAGGGGGGAGCTTTTCGCCCCCGAGGCGCTTTGCCGTGTTCAGACCCGGGGTCACGGTTTGTGTGCGCGGTGCCGGCGGTAGCGCCGGGCACGAACGGGTTACTGCGCTAACAAAAACCCGATGGCGAGGCTGGAGCCGAGCGCGTCGCAGCGGAGGAAGCGGCGGGGCGGGGCGGGGCGGGACGGGGCGGGGGGCGCTCCCCGGGCCGCCCCCGGTGCCCGCGGCTGCCCCGCAGCGATGCCCGTGCGGGGTGTGCGCTCGCTGCCGGCGATTGCGGCGGTATTTTGAGGCCCTTGTTAAGATGAGCCGACAATTAGCCCATCAGTGCTTGATGAGAAAAAAAAAAAAAGAGATGTATCTGCAACTCACGCATAGCATCTACATCAGGATCGCGTTGTGACAAGAGATTAGATAGCATCCACTGATCTGCACTTGGAGGAAATTATGTTCTTCCCTGTAAAAGCAAAGGTGCTCATAAAATATTTAAGTGCTTTGAAAGAATAAAGCCTGTTCCAGCAATGCGATGATCATCTT
The DNA here is from genome assembly GCA_035583235.1 of Hafferia zeledoni. NCBI lineage: Eukaryota > Metazoa > Chordata > Aves > Passeriformes > Thamnophilidae > Hafferia > Hafferia zeledoni. Next base: position 37,810,159 of record JAWWEV010000115.1, read on the forward strand.
TTCTCCTTTGAAATGCCATTCAAGGCATTGTGACAGTGTTCCTGGCCTTGGGCTTGCAGCTGAAAACTGATGTGTAGGATAGGGCAGTTTTTGTAAACTGAACTAAAACATGATTAAATATGCTGTGATTTCCTATGATTAATTTCCTCTGGGAATTACTTTATGTCCAGATGCTGAGAAGGCTGTCTTACTAAACTCTGCTAATATGGAAGCTCCTCAACTTTAAATTTTATTTAAACGAGTGGGGCGGTGGAGGAGGTGAAACATAAACACCACAAAGGATCTCCCTTTACTCCTTGATTATTATTTTTTTAAAACACTTTGTCACTTTCATGTAAATGTTTTGGTTTTGTTGGCTTTTTTTCTTTCTTTGTCTGAAGGAGGTCAGGAAGGCTGGCTGAATAGAGAGAATAGTGCAGCTGGGGATACACAGGATTTTGTCAAAATCTCAAGAATATAGAAGTTATTTTTAATGGATCGGATAAAAATTCCTTTTTTCAATTCTTTTGAAGAGAAATATTCTGACATGTAAGTTGTTACCAAACTTACTTTATCATGGTAGTGCATTTGTTTGTTTTTTTATATGTTCCCATATGTATTCTTTTGAAAAGAACAGTAAGCTCTTCCTATCTTGTGCTTCATCAGCTGTAATGGACTTGATAGGCAATTTTTTTTTTTTAAATTCAGGTGATAACATACAAGCTAGAAAAGATCCAGGTTATGAAAATGTACTGGCAAAGTCTATGTTTGGTGGTAGGTGGGAGCATGGAAGCTTCTTCAAATGACTGGAATGAAACTGAAGGCATGAGTAGTTGCAGAAATGGCTTTTGCAGTACCATTTCCATTTTTTACAAGTGCAGGGAAAAGCTGTTTAATGTATGCCATCATATCTCCTTGAGCCTCCTATAAGGAGAGTTTCCATGATAGCACTGCTTTTCTTAGCTTTGCAGGCAGAGTGAAACTGAGATACAGCAGATTGTTTTTACTTTAGCTAGAAAGCAAAGAAAAGCTGTTAAACTCTGTTTTTTCTTTGGAAAATTGTGAACAGGGGAGTCAGGCATGGAACCCATGCAGATAGGAGAATTTCTACAAGTAAATTCTTCTATCTGCTTCTAGCACTTGTGAAGTTGTAAAAGGACACAATGGTGTGCAATTCCCCCTCTTTGAAGAACATGCTACCTAATGTAAAAAAAAAATTGCTTCTGTTAGGACCAGGAGACTGCAGTTTGAGAAAAGAAAGTTGTTACTGAAGGATGGAGTCTCAAATCTGCTAGCTGAGAGCTGGGGTTAGATACTTGTATCTCTTCTAAGGCACACGTTTTCACTGTGCTAATTGAGCCTGTGAGGCTCTTTCGTTGTGTATTAGCTTTGTAATGCTCCTACTGAATGCCTGCATGTCTTCCGTTTTAGTATTGATCCTTCTGTATCTACGCATTTTCAATGGCCTGGTCCACGGAGAGCAGCTTCCTTCAGTGTGTGGTGCTGATGTTTGCCTGGATCAGAGTCCATCTAGGGCACAGAATGGAGCAGATGTCATGGGGGAAAATAGTACGTGATCCAGTGACTTTAGCTGTAGCATAATGCACTGAAATTAGGGTGGGAAGATAGTATGAACTACTTGTTTAAGTAACTTGTTATACATGCATAAAAATATTAAAATAAATTGAAAATGCTTGGTTCTCTCCTGTAGTTCAGTTTCTCTGACTCTACCACCAGAAAGCTGGGAGACTGCTTTTATTTTACAGGTACATTTGTAGGTAGAATGATCTTTTTAATTGTGGTTGACCTTCAAAAGACCCCATGTAGTTTAGATTAATATGTATGTATGGCCAGACTTCGCGATTTGGGCAGGGCTTTCCCCAGGTGGGTGTGCCCTTCCAGCCTGTGCAGTGGATTTTTTAGGTGAGGCACAGCGTGTGCAGAACTGGCCCCACTGTTTAAGTCCTAAGGTTCATCTACCACGGCCGAGCGAGCTTGGACAGTGACAGGGAAGTCCTCGGGACTGTCACAGCACCCGGTACTAACCGGGGCTGAC
>JAWWEV010000115.1:37820500-37831509 GCA_035583235.1 Hafferia zeledoni
GGATGGCAGGGAGGCTTGAACTGCCAGGGGACGGTCCCACTGAGACTCGAACTCAGGACCTTGGGATTCAGAGTCCAACCTGGAGTGCTCTCCATTACACCACAGGACTGCCCCATGGGAAAGATAACCTGTGTAGAAAATATCCTGCAAAGGCAGAGAGAGCGCAAAGGAAATGCAAGCACAGGTCAACCAGCCAGCTGTAAGGAGGTGGGGAATTGTCGAACTTGGAAGGCAGTGTTCCTGCTAGTGGGATGATGGACTTGCTCTTTTGAACTTGTTCTGCTCAGCCCTCCCTCCTCCTGAATGAGCTTTGTATCTCTGAAATCTCCGGCTCTCTAAAGCTTGCTGTTGGGAGGAGCCATTGGTGGAAAGAGTGTTGTCTTAAGCCTCACTTCCTCAGGTAACTAAAAATGGTGTCATTTAGAGTTTTAATTGCTAACTGTGAGTTAGAAGAAGAATACAGTTAAAAAAACCCTGATGCACAGGAACTTCCACCTGAACATGAAGTAGAACTTCTTGACTGTGCTAGGTCATGATACACTGCAACAGATTGCTCAGAGAGGTTGTGAAGTCTCGCTCACTGGAGATACTCAAGAACTGTCTGGACAAAATCCTGTGCCATGTGCTCCAAGATGATTCTGCTCCAGCAGAGAGGTTGGACCACATGACCCACTGTGGTCCTGTCCAACATTACCCATTCTGTGATTCTGTGAAACACAGAGTAATTTAAAGAATTCAGGATACAAATTGTTCCAGCCTTTAAAAAGGGAACTCATAATGCTCTGTCTTAACTTCTTCTGCTTTTGTCTGTATTTAGTTGCAGCTTAAAATGATTTAAAATGTTTTTAGTAAACTGGAAGATAATTTCTCTGTTGCGGCAGCATGGTCAGTGTTGTGTAATATACCTCCTGCTTCTTGTGCAGCTCAGCTTAACTAAGTTTCCAGTCACATCTTTTTTTGGAGACATGAAATGGGTGGCTTCTATAGTAACTGTGGGTAGTTCTTAACCAAAATCCAAGTCCCCAGACTTGTTCACTAAAGTTCAGGCAAAAGGGAGGACTTGACCCCTTTTTGTGGATGGGGTTACAGTACCACTTCCTCTTCTTTGGTTCAGTGCCTGGAGAATTGTGTGTAGAGCTTGGAGCTCTTCCCATTTAGCCTTCCCTCTCACATCTCTTCCTTTTTTTTTTTCCTTTTTTTTTTTTTTTAAGGCAACAAAATTCTTGAACTTGCAAAGGAAAATCTATATAGATTTTCTCTGAGAGAGCAAGTTGAATTCCAGATATCTGTCTACTGAAAGACACACTTGCATTAATTTTAAAATATATATAGTATGATACTAGTAAAAGCATTTTATGGTGGTCTCCAAATATTCTGAAGTTAACAAGATTTTTATTGTAGCCTTCTGCAAAATATACACTAAAATACAAAGTCAAGTTTAAATCCCCAATCATTCTTAAACCAACTTACAAAGGTCTACATGAAAATAGTCTACTTACTTAGCAGTGAGGGTTTCTGATTGTTATTTAGCTGAGGGGTTGTAATCTACCTTTTTAAACAAGTCCTTGCACAAAACCATCAAGCTGCATATCCACTCTCTATGTTAGTTCTAAAAGTTTATACTGACAATTCACAAGCTGTTTAATCACATTTAGTAAATAAGAGATAGTAGAAGAAATGGAATTAAGACTTACCATGCTAGTAACTATATTCCTGTTTGGTGGCTGCATAGAAGAAGGGAGTGAGTAGGCACCACAAGCAGATGTGGAGCAGCTTCTCTGCGGGGAAGCCATTTGCTCGACACTAATTACAGACTGCTCTAAAATCTTGGCAATAAGTAGTATATAATCACTGAAACCAAGGGTATTCATGTCTCTTATGCAAATACCTTACTCTGCTTTGTGTCTTTCCAAATTCTTGATACTGTCTTTTGGCAGGTGTTTTCATGTGATCACACATTGAGAGGGCGTTTCTGGTACATTTGTTACCTTTCAGTTTCGTTTCATGGGAAGGGAGGACACAGACATGAAAAAAGTTCCATATTCCAAAGTGCAAGACTAGATTTCTTTTGAATGACTTGGGCTCTTATTAAAGAACCAAATAAGTAATTAAAATGTAAAGCATTTTAAGCCTTGTTCTCTATTTTTATACAAATCTCAAGGAAGACGTAAAGATCTTAAAAATCAGGTCCCATGTTTTTGTCTGAGATTGAAAAATGCTGAACAAAAAATCTGATCTCTATATCACAGCTACCATGCTAATTTTTAAAGAATTTTGGTTTTAAGCTTGTCCTGATGGTAAATACTTGTGGAATACCCATGTAGATGAACGTAATTATGACACAGAATCAGTGAGCTTTTGTATTATTTTTATGCTTTGTGCATGCACTTCAGGCAGTGAAGATTGCCTGGAGCAAACATCTCTTACAACTTTAAGACAAAATTTTGATTGCTTTGTAAAATAAATGCATCTAAATCTCTTTTTTTCTTTTTTTTTTTTTTTTAAATTAATGTAGGGCTTTTGTTACTGATCTTGGAACAAACAACTCAGTGTATTTCCAAGAAAAGTACATCTGTGGACTTGGCTGTGGAGGATAATTGTAAAAAGCTCCAAAGTATTCCATAAGGGAGGGGATAGAATGTATCAAATATTTTGTGTGGAGCCTGCCTTAGCATGATAAATATGTTGTTCATGTTACAGTGGAGATGTAGCAAAGAGTAATAATTGAATTCCTTTTTGAAGTTGTGTATCTGCAGTACTGTGAATGGATATGGAGATCAATGACATTGGTATCAAGAATTGGTCTCTGTCACTTCCACTTCCATGTTCTGTGTACTTATGTATTGTGTCAAGAAGTAAAATCGCATTGAAAGTGGAAAGATAGATGTTAAAATTACTTCAATACATGCTTTTTTTTTGGAAAGTAAATTTCTCTTCATGCCCATAAAACAATTCCTTGTATTGAGGGAGAAAAAGTTTGTATTTCCTTGAATGTAATTTAATCTTGAGTCATGCACTAAACCCCATATATTTCACAATTTTGGGGAAAGTGAAATCACCACTCTTGGGAGGTTAAGAGGTCCAGTTTTATTTGCAAAGTGCTGTTTGTCTTTTCAGTAGTGCACAGGGCTGTGGTCAGTACTTGGCCAATGCAAATAAAACCTCCTCATCACACACAGCCAACAAAATCGCTTGGAATATGTCACGATGGAGACAGTGAGAGTAGGAAGTGGAAGAGGAGGACTTGACTGCGTCTTTTAAAATTGTGTTCTGCCTGAATGCAATGCCTGATTTGTAGTTATTTATCTATTTATTTATTTTCCTGTTTGCTTATCTTGGCAATAATATAGTCTGATATGGAATGGGGGTGGAAGGAAGTATTTCTGTAGTTTCATTACAGGAAGCTTTTTCCCAAAGACAGTTTGGTTGTGGTTTCTTTGGCCTGTTTGCCCCAGTCATTTCTAAAGACTGCTTATCAGATGTACTGTTTTATTAGCATACTCAGTATGCTAATCTCTTGATAGATTACCTTGTTTGATCATGGTGAAATAAGAAAACTTCAAAATAATTTCTTTTATGCAATTCCTTAGTCTGAATGAAATGATGGACAAAAAATGAACTCTTGATTCTTTGAACATAAATTAAGCTACTCTTACAAGCAGTCATTAGCCTTTATTTTGGCTGTTTACTGAAAGCAGCTTTTAAAAAGTGATGCTGTTTAGTGTAGTAAGGCTGCAGAGAACACCATTCATGAAAAATGATTTTTTGATTATGATTCTAAAGATTAAATGCAAAACGAGCTGTCTGTTTCTTTAATAAATGCAAAATATCCTTGCTGTCTGTTATCAAAGGATAAAATAGGAACATTTTTAAGTCTTTATGGCTTTGTACTAGTGGCCAGTAAAAGAGTATGCTTTTAATGTTTGAACAGGATGACTTAAAACTTTCAAATAAAAAAAATAATCTTCCAGTACTTGTGATTGTTATGAGAGCAATATATGCATAAAAAACTGTATGATTGTTATGTAGGACTATAATTATGTACAGTACCAGCGTCGTGCAAAGTTTTCTAATCAGTCTTTTAAGATTTACTTGTTTACTGGCATTTTCTGTGAAGATAACCCAGTATTTTATTTTTTGTCAAGTTGGTGAAGGCTTTGCTTCAATCTGCTGTTCTTGAAACAATCTAATGTCCTGGCTTCTACTGGGAAGTGTGGTGTTTCCTTTCTTTTCTTCCGTGGTAGCTTCTCAGGGGTTTTTTACTTGTTTATTTGTTTTTTAGGTAGTGGCTTAGCTGCTTCACCTGCTGGTTTCCTCAGAACCTGCAGATGTCTCTCTTGAGGTCCAATGCACTTGCGCACCTGCAGGTGCTTTAGATCTGAACCTGATCTTCTCCTGCAGTGGGTGGTTCTTCGTTCTCCCAGTCCCTGCCTTTGCCCTCTGTGACTTGGATAGTGTGGCTGGAGCACTTGCTGCTGAAGAACGAGGCAAAAAAGTTCATGAATGCCTCAGCCTTCTCCATATCCATGGTAACCAGGTCTCTCTTTTCCTTCTGGAGAGAATCCATGTCTTCTCTAGTCTTTCTTTTATCTCGACATACCTATAGAAACATTGTTTGTTGCCCTTGACATCCCTGGCCAGATTATTCTATCAGGGCGTCAGCTTTCCTAACCTGATCCCTGGCTGCTCATACAGTATTCCAGGCTACTTGTCCTCGCTTCAACCCTCTGTAGGCTTCCTTTTTGTGTTTGAATTTTTCCAGGAACTCCTTTTTCATCCACAGGCCTCCTGGCATTTTTGCCCAACATGCTCTTTGTTTGTTGGGTTGCATCACTTCTGAGGTTGGAGGAGGTGATCCTTGAATACTAATGAGCTTTCTTGGACCCCTCTTCTCTTGAGGGCTATATCCTATGGTAGAGTAAGGAATAGATCCCTGAAGATGCCAAAATGCAGGATAGTGAGTTTGCTGTCCACCCTTCTCACTGCCCTAAGGGTCTCAAACTCCTCCATGGACTCCATGCAGCCAAGGCTGTCCTTGAGTTTCACATTTCCCACCAGCCCCTCCATGTTGGCAAGAGCAAGATCCACCATAAGACATCTCCTTGTTGGCTCCTCCATCAATTGAAGATGGAAGTTATCATCAATGTATTTGAGGAACCTCCTGAGTTCTAATGCCCTGCTTTGTTATCCCTCCAACTCTTATTATGGTGATTAAAGTTCCCCATGAGGACCAGGGCTTGTAAATGTGAGGATACTCCTATCTGTCTGTAGAAGGCCTCATGAACTTGGTCTTCCTGATCTCCCTGTAGCAGACCCCCACTGTAATGTCACCTGTCTCTGCCCTCCTTTTAAATCTGACCTGTAAGCTCTCAGCTCCTCATCCATCCCCAGGTGGAGCTTTGTTCTGGTCAGTAATATAGAGAGTGACACTCCCTCCTTGTCTGCCTTGCCTGTTGTTCCTAAAGAGCCTGTATCCTTTCATTCCAATACTCCAGTTGCAGAAGCCATCCCACCATGTCTCTGTGATGCCTTCCTGGAAGTTCAGAAGCCTCTTCACCAGCTTGGCAAACCTATGTGCAAAGATGCTCTTCCACTTTCTGGCAGATGGACCCCAGCAGACCAGGTTTCTCAAAGTGAGTCCCATGGTCTTAAGCAGCCAAACCCCTGCCTATGGCCCCAGTCGTGTAACCATTTATTGATTCTCCAGATTCAACTGGCCCTTTCAAATCCTTCCCCTTAACTGGGAGGATTGATTGATTGATGTAAAAACTGCCTGTGCTCCCGAGTGCCTTCCCACTGTTCCCAGGGATTTGTAATTCTCCTTGATGCTCCTCAGGCTGTCCTGGCTGTATTACTGGTGCTCACATGAAATAACAGCAGCAGGTAATAGTCAGTGGACTGTATCTTTTTGTGTACTGTGACACTCAAATGATTGATAACCATCAGGTAAGCCTTATTTTTTGTACATTTCTTTGCAGTATTTGTATGTTGATATTGATATAGTAGCAAAGGACAAGATCTCAGGCTTTTTTTTTTAGTCCTTATTACATCAGAAACAGAGTAGGATAAGGTCTCTTAAATCAGTGTCCTCAAAATCAAAACCCCAAAGGCAACTTTCCGTGCAGCTGCACTGTTGGCAGAAAAAGGCGTCTATTTAAGTTGCTGTTCTGACAGCTATTCCTGTGTGTCACAGCAACAAAATAGACATGGATCTAATTCTGAGCTGGACTGGAGGGAGAGGATGCTTGTGCAGCCCCAGAGCTACAGCAGCATTACAGGACAGATTTGCTGCCTGACAGGACAACAGCCTCCTGAGCTGCTTTCTTGTTCTTACTCCATCGGACGCATTGGGTGACCTGTAGGGCAAGAAGAGTATCTGGGTCCTTTCTGTAGAGATCTCCAATTCCTTGAATGCAGGAGGAAAATCTCTCTATCCTCAGTAGCATTCACAGTTAGAATGATTTTATGCCTTTTTTTGTAATGAAAATGTGAGGAAGAAACGATTCTTCCTTCAGATGATGCTGAGGAGTCTGCTTTGATAATCTTACCCTGGGGCCAGATGGACAGAAGGCCAGCCTGTACCCTCCCATTGCACTCCTGTAAAGCAGAAGGTGTGGCTGTATGTCTCTTCCCCCTCCTTTTTTTGGTTTGTTTGGGTTTTTTTCCCTTCTTTCTTTCCTAGCCACAAACTGCCTGAGAAATACTTTACTGTTGCTTTACTGATTTGATGCAACTCTGTAACTCTTGTTTGAGTTAGTCTTTTATGGTGGGCAATGTAAATAATGTGCATATCTACCCATGTGTGCTAATTAAAAATATCAAGGGCCATACCTTATTTTGATCTCCTGATGCTTTATAAAAGTGGTTTCTTGCTGTTTTTTTCTCATCTGTTGAATTATGTCTAATTTTTTTCTTCTTCTTAAGTTTAGAATAGGTTTAAAAAATCATTTTGTAATATTAGATCATAGCAGAGGTTGCAAGTAAGCAATTTTCTCTGTCTGTAAACAAAAGATGGGGTTTCAGACTAAGGTTCAAGGAGATTTAGGTATTCTTATTTTGCCTTCTTTCCTCCTTCGTCTCTGTGTACAAGAACAAAAAGACTAAAAGCATGGAGGGGCAAAGAAGGTAGAAGAGGATGGTTTTGCAGCATAGTGTTTGAGTGTTTATTTGCTCTCAATAATTCCCTTGTTCTGTAGAGTTTAGCCATGGCTACATCTTCCAAAGGACACTGAAAATGACGAATATTAGACATAGTCTAAGGCTTCACTGTGATTTTGTCATTTTCTAATCTGTTTTTCAAGAAATTGTGGGCAAATTTGGGTATTTGAGCTAAGATGAAACGGGTCAAATACTTCAGAAGCAGAATGAATACCCAAGGCCATCATTCAGTTGCCTTGTCAGCTAAACCTTGGTAAGTTTGGGAGGGAAGCCAACAGACCAAGGGAGACTGAGATTTTTATGAGATGTTTTGGTTTAGTGATAAGGATGGTCGTCCTAATTGTACTCCTGTCCCCCATTTTGTCAAGAAAGTTAAATTGAATGGATATTTCACTTTTCTTTTACTTGAGTTGCCTGTTTTCTTCCGCTTCACCTGTCTGCATGCGGCCATCCAGTTCTACTCTGTTGTGCCAGTGTAACTCTCAAGTAATTGCATAAAGTTTTTAACAACTTTTATAACTAATATCAGTATTTCTTTATATAAGTGTGAATGGGAGCAATTTTTGTTCAAGGCTGTATATACCATTTGAATGTTTCTAGAGGGATGTGATCAGATGCATTTTCCCATCAGCAAAGTATTTGAAAATAACAATTCTGTCTTGTTGTACAACTGCTGAAAATCTAGGATTGTGTTTGTCATTTTTCTTAAATATATGAGATCATCTTGTGATACTGAAGGGTTTCAGTGGTTTTCAGCATAATTTACCTTTGCTAATATTGTTATGACACTAACCATGGATTATGTTATGACATTAACCAAGCCTCAAAGAGAAAAGTATTGCTGCCTGACAACTTGATACAACTTGACTCAACCAAAGCATTACTTTGGATAATGTCTTTTCACTGTGGTAAACTTCTATAGCTGTATCCCATATTGCTTGGCAAGCAATGGCCAACACTGTAGTTTTCTTGCTTCCACTTGTTCAGTACCCTGTGAGAGTGTGCAAAAGGTCCATATTGACCATTAACATAAACAATTTAAATTTAGATGGGTACTTATTTATTTGTTTTGAGGAGCAACATTACACACTACTGTGGCATGAAGTATGGCTTATGTAGATTGAATTTCAGCTCCCAATGAAAGGTTTTTCAGCCCTGCTCCATTCTTTTTTTTTGTGTTCTTTTTGTTTGTTTGTTTGGGTTTGTGTTTTTTGACCCTACACAGGATACCCTCTTTATTAATTAATTAACTTGATGTACTAGCCATAGGAATTGGTAAGAACAGTTTCAGCCAGGAGGCTGTTGCCTGTGGAGCCCTCTGCATCATTTCTGGGCTGACAGCAATGAGCAGTGAAAGAAGCAGAGAATTATGAAAGCACCCAGGATAGTTTCATGGCTAAACATTTAGAAGCTGGCCTCGAGTATGAATTATTTTCTTGTATTTGTAGTCATATGATGGCAGAGAAGCCATCTACCCTTACACTGGAAAAGTGGTCTTAATTTTCTACCTGTGGTTTTAACCTTACTTGCAAAAGAATTAGGTGTTCAGAGTTGTAACAGAAATAAGTAAGACCATTTCAATACCAGCAGTGTTGTGTTAAACTAGGTATGTTAAGATGAAATGCTGATGGTTTGGAACTTAAATATGCAAGACTAAGATACTTTAGCATTAAAACACGCTCTCTACTGTTCCCCATTTATATAAACCTCTCTATACAGCTACGTGTGGAGATTTTCCTGCAAGTGTTAATGAATTTCTCATGTGGTTGTGATAAGCATGGCAGATGAAGTCAGTAGGAAGTTAATAATTTACAAAAGGATTTTAGTGATGTGCAGTAAATAAGGCACAGGCTAATCAGTTGATGAAGAGAGGAAAAAAACAAACCTGATTAACTGGCTGTTAAGGTCTTTGTTTTAATCTGAGTATGGTAGTCCTGATTAAAATATGTGGTGATGTAGTTAAAGGTTATTTTCTAATGCATATATGTAAGTAGGTTAATTATGATTGCACGTGGAACACTTCATGATACTACCTCACTTCAGAGTGTTTTACAGAGTAGACAATATTATTGTGCTGTTTTCCCCTAGATTTCCTAGGTTGAAATCAAGTACATTTATAAATTACTTTTTAATACCAGTTACATGGATAGAATAATCTTCTCAGGGTTGAAGTTACCTTCAAGTTGGTCTTTTCTTTCTCTGACATACTTCAGTCAAAATGAGAACTGCTGGCACAGGTATATTTTACTACATTCAATAGTCAATAAAGCGGTCATGGTAGGCACTTTTCCAGGGAGTGGTGTTTACTGACAGCATTTCTTTGTGACTTGGTTACCTGCTTCATCTTTAGGTCTCCATCAGTCATTATTGGCTCCATTAGTGTTCTCAATTCTGATTTCTCCTGTCACGGCTTACACTTGATGTTTACCTTCCCTGATTCCTCATTCTGGAATCTGCCTAGCTCCAGCCCAAGGGTCTTGCCCAGATGTGGTGGTGTTTTCTTCTTCTGGGTCTTCTATCCTCATGTTTGTTTCAACAGCAGATGAATTGGGAGTATTGGGGAAAGATGCCCTAGTTTTGGTTCTGACTGGCACTGTACCATTAAAAACAGGATGCTCCACAATCTTCTTCAACTACCTCTGTGCAGGTAGATGTGTTGAGAGAATTTACCCCTGTCCTTGTTGAACTAATTAACACGTGGAAAGTTTTCAAAAGCCTGTTGCTTGTCTGCATTTGGATAGATTTACACAAGAGCAAGAGTACAATGTACAAACTAATCCTGCCACATTTCAATTACCAGTTTACAAACATGAGGAACTGCTAATATTTTTCAAAAGGTAGTGACATAGAATATTTTACTCTGACTTTGTTTTAGAATTGTTTGAGTCACTTCTTCAGAAATTTCCCCAAATATATTAGGCAATTGTATGAGAAGGTAAACTGTGTTTTAGCAAATATTTTAGCAACTGGAAACAGGAACTTACAAGGGCAAATAATGGACACTCTCGGGCTTTTAGCTTTGTCCATACTGTGTCTCAGCTTGATGCAGGGCTTTTTTAATGTTATTTTAAAATATAAGTGAAATTTGTTGTACAGTAATAATTGTGTATCATTAAAATTAAACTGGTTTCATCCTTAATTTGGAGGACTACAGTGCCTAAAAGTTGGAATTTCAGGCACATATTACATATAATTTGAATTTTAAAGATAGCGTTGTGTTTCTCTGTAGGATTGGATTCTCAGTATTTGCTAATAGTTTAGTTGGAGTTGTTTTCAGTTACAGGCAAAAAAAAATGTAAACTGTAGATTACTCAAATGTGAGATTATTAAGGATTTTTATTTACAATAACATAACTGTCAAAACTATAATCTTCACAGTGTTTAAACATTTGAAATTGGTTACACCCATCTTTTGGCTACATAATGCAAGGCCTCAGTTCTTAGGCGTGAATTATATTTACAGGGATGATGCAGCCAATTTCCCTCTTGCTGAATCATCTGCTTCAAATGACTTATTACCCACATGTTCATTCTTACATGCTGGTTACTGCCTTTTGAAATTCTTAATCTTTCACCATAAAATACTGGGTTTTCTACAGAAAAGGAAATTCTTTGCAGCTGCAATAGATGTCTCAGCAAATGACTTCCAGGTATCTAGAATGAATCATAGAATCAATTGGGTTGGAAAAGAGCTCCGAGATCATCAAGTCCAACCCCTGGTCCAACTCCAGTCCCTTTACCAGATCATGGCACTCAGTGCCACGTCCAATTTGCGTTTAAAAACCTCCAGGGATGGGGAATCCACCACCTCTCTGGGCAGCCCATTCCAATGCCTGATTACTCTCTCTGGA
>JAWWEV010000115.1:37831609-37913394 GCA_035583235.1 Hafferia zeledoni
TCCTATTGCTGAGTGCCTGGGAGAAGAGACCAACCCCCACCTGGCTAGAACTTCCCTTCAGGGAGTTCTAGACAGTGCTGAGGTCACCTCTGAGCCTCCTCTTCTCCAGGCTAAACAACCCCAGTTCCCTCAGCCTCTCCCCATAGGGCTTGTGCTCCAGTCCCTTCACCAGCCTTGTTGCTCTTCTCTGAAGAACGGCTTGGAGTGAGCAAGTCTTGATGAAAATATTTAGAGACAGTAGTGCCATTTTAGGGAAGACTAATTGAATAAAAGGCTTCAATAAAGCATTTAAAATTCAATTTTTCCAGGATAGAAATATGTTTATAAATAGTTCATCTGAAAACTGTACTCTGTACTGGAATAAAACAAGTTCATCTGGGTCAGTATCCCGTTCTCCATAAACAAAGTCTAAGTAAGGAGGAGAGGTTATTGAGTGGCACAGTAGCAAAACCTCACTAGAGTGTACTCTCAGCCTCTCAAAATGCACAGCACACCTGCTTCCTGAGCCATTAGTGGGGTCGATGCATTTGTCAGGCATGATAATAAACATTCATGGAAGAAAAAAATTGCTTTTTGAACCCTGTGTAACCTTTTAGTATCCATAACAATTTATTGAAAGAATTATCATGACCTAAATTTACACTGTGCAAAAAGCCACTTCTGATGATTTTGCATCTGTCAGATATTAATTTAATTTGGTATCTCCTAAACAGCGAAGTGTCTTTCATCCCTGTATTGTTCAGAATACTACAGCCAGAGTACGTAACACAGTAGTTTATTCAAAGTATTGTAAGCTTTCGTGAAGTTTTTGGGGTGGGGCTTCTCCATATACTGTCTATGTAATCTAATAAGTGTGCACTTCCACATCCAATTTTTAATCCACTTTTTTTGTTCTCATATTAAGCAACTGTTGCTACTGTATCCTGTTTTCAGCTAGTTTTGCTATGCAGATTTCAGCATAGCTTTGATCAAAGGCATTGGTTTATTCTAAAGTATACTTTAAAATAAAATATGTATCTAGGTTGATGGTTCAGAGCAGTTGAGACAGCACCGTTTGAAAAGAACAACATTATTAAGTTCGATAGAAATGGTGATGGGCTTTTAACTACAAATGTGCTACCAAGCTGTGTGGCAATGATTGCTCTGTATAATGCATCTTTAAAAATTATTTCAGATAGCTTAGTTTAATCTTTTGTTGTCAGGCTTTGTCATTTGTGGGAAGTTTAGGGGTTTGAGTTGTTTTCTTCTAGCTCTAGTTGTTGACCTACTTGCCTGTTTTATAAATAAAAATAGGTTTTCTCCTTTATACACAGTCTACTTGTGTAAACTGAAACATGGTCTTTGACTAAGAAATTTTTCTACTTTTCTAATTTTTTTATATCCTCTTGGAGGTTTTCATATGAATTTCCAATTAGAGCAGGAAGGCCAAATGGTGCAAATGTTGTTATGATAAACAGATGGGAGATTTTAAAAGGTAGTAAAATATAAACAGAATGAGGAGCTTTGATATTGAACAGCATGCTTGCTGTCAAACATCCATTTAATTTACTTGTTAAAAGCTGAAAACTAGGCTGGCCATTTTTGATACTTCCTTTTCCTTTCTTAAAGGAAATGGAAACAAGTAATTTGACAGAACCAGTTTATCTTCTTGTTTAATTAGATTAAATTAAAAATGCAAATATTAATTTCCTTCAAGGTGCTAAATAAACTGTTTTAATTATTAAAATACTCATTTGATAGCTTGATCTCTTTAAATATTATTTCAGCAAGTTCTTTTTGTAGATAAAATTTTTAATCTTCATAGTTTTTAGGAATAAAGTATTTTAGAGATGCTCTATCACTTCTTTAGTTGAGTTGGATAACATTAAGTAGACATAAGTTCACTTGAAAAATGTGTTGTGATACAGTTGTGTTAGAGATAATCCTATTGTACATATCACTACAGAAGAGAACACTTTGTTGCAACATGTGTTTACTTTTTTATGAAGTAACTCTTTTAGCACATTAAATAATTTTCAATTCTTTCATGTGAATTGCAGTAATTTTTTAAAATTGGGTCTACAGCTCTGCTGGTTCATTTTAACACCTGCCATGATATGCTTTTGACTTCTGCTTTGTAAATACCTGCTTTGTCATTTCACATGCAGTTTTGACTTAACTCAGTCCTCTTTATAAGTGTTAGTAAATTGTGGTGTCTCTCCTTGATTGTAGTTTGTCTCATGCAGCAGTGCTGGCATTGCCATCTTATTCACTGCTTCCATTCAGTCTTGATTTTGGGAACTTCACTGAATTCTTGTTATTATGCAGATTACGCTCAAGTCCACTGAAGGCTTATGTCTGCTTATACTGCATTTGCTAACCTTGCATAAATTCACTAAATGACATAAATAGAAGAGAAATGCCAGGTCTTTGTTACTCAGAGAAATCCAGGCTGGTTGCTTTTGATTTTCGTTATCTTCTCTTTTAATAAGAATGAATGCAATAATTGCTTTGGCTTGCATTTCCTTTAAGAGACATGTGGAATACTTCTTTAAGTTGTTTCCAACTATCAGCCATTGAATTACTCTGGAGAGAGCTTTAATTGTATTTTTGTTCAATTTCAAGTAGATCATATTACATGAAGAAGTTTTCTATATAAGATTTTATCCAGTTTACAATTTTTGTTATGTATTTTATTTTCTGTGTAAGTATGTAGTACATTAGGGGTTGGGGTTTTTTTCAATTAAAGTTTCATAGGTATGCTTCTTCTGGGTTTATTACTTACAGATAACTTCTAATTTGTTCATTTTGCTCTGCTTTTTTGTAATCCTAAATTTGCACTATTAAGTTTCCGAAATGTAAGTTTTACTGAGAAAATCTGAGGTTAAATAAGCAGCAGTTCCTCTAATTTAAACTTTCATTTGGTGCTGTACAGAGAACTTGAGCTTAAAATCACATGGGGTGGTTGTTTTCTACAGGAAAATGTAATGACACAAAGCCAGTTACTTGCTGTAGTTTGTGAATGTTTGCCACGTTGTTTATTGGTTGTGATAGTAAAGCACTAATGTAGCAATTATCTTGATAATAAGTGGTCAAATGCTAAAAGCTTTCTGACAGCTTGACATATGACTAGCATTAGCTAGCTGCTTGTTCCTTTTGCGGGAGGTTACCAATTAAATTTGCCTACTTGCATGGAGGAGGGAGAGCCTCAGAGTATGTAAATCTGAAGCCTGTCGCTTCCTGTGATTGCTGGATTCGGCACATGCTACTGAGAGTGCTGTATTTTCAGAGGCTTTTTGTATTCCGCTCACAGTGTTTGCTGAGCAGGAACTGTAGCTAAAAATAACTAAAATGAATTTCTCTGTCTCTCTTTCTTTCTCACTGCAGGATGACGTAGCTTTGCCAGGGATTTATCAGCTAAGCAGAAAATGAGCTTAACATCCTGGTTTTTGGTGAGCAGTGGAGGCACCCGACATAGGCTGCCACGAGAAATGATTTTTGTTGGAAGAGATGACTGTGAGCTGATGTTACAGGTAATTGTGAAAGCCTTCCATGGGCAACTGAAAATAGTGAACTTAATGCACCAGTTTCATGTGTTCCTTTTGAGAAGTAATTTCCCCAGATGTTGGAGAAATTGTTTCGATAAATCTTTTGTGTCCATAGAAAAAAATTTAAATATATTGCTATCAGTCATACAGTTACTGCTGAAGTACAGAGATTCACATTTTCTTTGTGTAAGTCACACAGAGAATGCAAGAATAGAAGATGAAATAAATTTTGCTATATGATCAGTAAGTACATTGTGTTCCATAACAAGTAATAATGTTAAGAGCACTGAATGCTTTCGAAAGGAGCCTTCTTTTTCTGCAACTTGTAATCTAATTTAGTCACATGATTTGTGTAACTCTATCCCCATGCCCTGATTGTGTTATACAGTGGAAAATGAAATTAGTAGAGAGGAGTATTTCTCTGTCTCTGAGGAAGTTGAATGACTCAGTTTCAGTGGAATTGTAAATATATATGTCAAAATAGCTTGATACTTAAGTAGCTTCCTCAACTTTGGAGACCACTGTGTGGAACTCTTAAATGTGTATAACTGTGATGTTATGTAGCCATATTGCACACACTTTGCCCTATCAAAGCTGTCCTCTGAGCTGTGTCTTTCTAAAATAACATTTTTTGAGTGGTTCATGGTAATATTTTAGGAGTTTCTTCTTAAATTCTTTTCTTTGTTTACTGTAGAGCTCTTAAGGAGATTGAATTTCAAAACTAATATTCTCAACCCTTGCAACCATTCAATAAAATATTTTCTTTTGGATTTTTTGTTCCCAAAAGTTGTGTATGCAGCCATTAATGGCCAAATTAGAATCTTACTTGCAAATGAAATGCCTAGAGACCTAATTTTATATGTATTACTTAGAATGTAATATCTCTAGTGAACTGCATTTGCCTTTCAGCCTCAGAAGGCATCCAGAGGTTTTATTGATGCTGTTGGAAAGCAGTTGAAAATACTCCTAATTTCTCTTTAAAGACAGGCAGGATGATGTCTTGGTGAATTACAAATAGATTTAAGTTATTCGCAAATGTTATTGGTTGTGTATTGACCTCAGAGTTAGCAAAAAGAATCAAGGGGCCTCCTTATTTTCAAGAGTACTCTGTTTAGCCTGCTATTATGTTAGGTCTACATGCCAGCATGACTGCAGCACCACATAGTCCTTCAGGGGGAGGAACACACCAGAAGAGAAGCTAATAATGTGTTCTTGTTCTGTATGTATAGCTCTTTGTGCGGGGCCTTCCTTTCCACTCTTGACAGCTTGGTTGTTCTCTTACTGCAAAGCATGTGGACAATGCATGATAAAGAAAGCAGAATTTAGTGCTTTTATTCATAATTGATTTAGAGAAAGCATTTTGTAAAAGCCTTCATAAAAAGGATTTCAACTCTTGCATGCTTGATGGACCTCAGATCTGTACCTAACCCTGTTCAAAGAGGTTTTGTTCACATCTGGGAATACAGATGTGCTTAAAATATGTTATTTTGTAAATATGTTCAAACATAGTGAGAAGTCTTAATGTTTAGCTGGCTGCTCCAATGCACTGCCCTGCTTGTGGATATATACCACATTTTCTCCTTCTCTCACCATTATGTTTAGAAATTTTGCGTCTTGATCAGGAAATCACTTCCTAGAAAAAAAATATCTACATTATTCTCAATATCGTAATTGTTTACAAAGAAGACTACTTTTATTTTCTGTATTTTGAATATAAGTTGTCTGGATTGAAATGAAGAGTCTTTCTTAACAGTTATTCTGTGATTTTTATTATTTCTGCAGTCATAAATAAATCTTTGTACTGGGTCTTGCTGGGTTGGTGTTTGTAGAGGCCTTTATGTGGTACAATGTTTTAGATTTGTGACTGTTGATAACACACCAATATTTTAGCTATTGCTGTACAGTGTGTGCAGAGTTTCAAGGCGTTCTCTCTTGCTCTGTTCATCCTACACACATGTGACTTATCATAGCATCATAAAATGGTTTGGGTTGGAAGGAACCTTAAAGATCATCTCATTCCAACCCCCTTGACACGAGCAGGGTCACCTTCCACTAGACCAGGTTGCTCAGAGCCCCATCCAACCTGGCCTTGAACAATTCCAGCGATGGGGCATCCACAGCTTCTCTGGGAAACCTGTTCCAGTGTCTGACGTGCATGTGGGTGCACAAGAAGCAGAGAGGGAACACAGTGAGGACAGCTGACCTAAAGTGACCCAAGGGATATTCCGTGCCATGTGTTATGCTTGTAAATAAAAACTGAAGAAGGGGCCTCTGGGGAAGGTACCCACTGCTGAGAGACTGGGCGGGCCTTGGGCTGCCTGTAGGAAGTGGTGAGTGATTGTCTTTGCATCATTTGGTTTGTTTTATTTCTTCTTTCCTCTTCCTCTTTGCTGCTTAAACTTGACCTGTGAGCTTTTTTGCTTTTTCTCTTCCAGTTCTATCCCACATCCCACTGGGGCAGGGCAGAGTGAGCGAGCAGCTGTGTAGCACTTAGCTGCCAGCCAAAGCACCACAGTCTTGCAAGGAGTAACTCTGGTAGTCCTTAAATTTGAATGGAAGGCTGCAGTGACAGTTCCAAAGGAAAAATATAATTTTAACGATTTGCACAGTCTTTGCACCTCTAAAGATCAGCTGCAATTAATAAAAATGTGTTCAATTATATGCCTCATATCTCAGCCTGAGATGGTCTACAGAATTTCAAGTGTTTCTCTAAAAGCCACAGACTTGAGTAATCACTCTTACCATTTCAGAAAATGTGACAAAGTAACATGAAGCTTTAAGGATCTTTTTGTGTCCTTTCTGTTTTAACTTATTTTTGATAATATATTACACATAAAGATAATAAAATAAACTATTATTAATGCAGTATATATTTGAATACCAACATTGAAAGAAGTTCAGAATTTTTCTCCAGAGTGCAGGTAACAATAGGATAATTCTTGATGTATTGCTGCATCACTTCAGTGTGGAAAACTGTAATCTCTGCTTAACATTGTAGGCTCAGCAGAACACCCAGATCAGTGAATTTGATTGCATTGAGTTAGCTTGTTTTCAATTAAAAGGTTACTAAGTCAGTAGAAAATAAACTATACTGCTATATCTTCATATGCCACTAAAAACACTCAACTGATGTAGTATATTAGTGCAGCATGTGTTGGCAGGGAACTTGTTCATGTGTCTGACTCCTCCTTGTTTCTCCCCTCCCCATTAATATCCTCCACCCTCCCATTATATTTCTCAAGAATGCAGTGCAAATTGGCTCAAATGAAAAGTCTGAAATAGTAAGTATAAGTAGTGGAGGACTGATTTCACTTCTTTGAGGAGAAAGCAGAGTAGTCAAAAGATGGCATACGAAAGAAGAATGAGGTAGTAAATTGAAAACAAGGAAGGAAAATAATGGTAGAAAGTCTCAAGAAATGGAGAAGGAATGAGGTGGTAAATGTGGAATTATGAGAAAAGAACGCATTTCTTTAGGAGTACTAACTGTTTGTTCTGATGCTTTCAAGTGGCTCGTGCACTGGTAACCTGGGACTCCTAGAACTGGCAGGCTGCAGGTGCTGGTACAGAAACAGTCACAGAAGTCTCAGACAGAAATGTACCATTCTCTATGCAATATAGTTGAACAATGAGTTGAGTAGCAAGGATAGAAGATGCAAACCTGAAACTGGAAAGAATGCTGTTGGAAGCTATGCCATCATGTAGGGACACTGCACTGGCAGAATTACTGGCAGACAGACTGAGATCAAGCGTGCATAGCTGTGGAAGATGAGCGGTGGGCTCCATTCCCTTGGGAGCTGTTGTAGATGACAAGTGCCAACCACATGCATGTGTGAAGGAGGCACACATCCAGCCCCACCTCTTCCTTGCTTCCCATCTGCAGCTCAGGCTGCCAACATTTGGCCACAAGCAAGTGTTGAAAGAGGGAGGTGGTGTTCTTGGAGGAAATAGGATTGTTCCTTGTCAATGGGTTGATGTTTGGATGTGAAATAAAGAATTCATTAAAGAAGTGCTTCAGGAAGGACTGAGAAAGTCAGAACTGATGGGAATAGTAATTCAGGAACTGTTCCGATGTTTAGTGAAGAGGCTGTAGCTAATTGGCTCAGGAAATTGACATCAAGGAGAAGCAATTTGAATGCTTGTACACTATGGTAATTATCCCAGATGCATAACAGGAAATGGTGAATTTCACAGAGAACAGCAGCATGCCAGAATCATAGTCGTGTTTTGAAAGATACTTGTAGTTGAGAGAGAGAAATAAAGGTGAAGATGATGTTAGATTAAACACCAGTGATACTAGGGTGAACAGGGAAAAAAAAAGAATCTTTGGGTAAGATACCGGTGGATCTGACGTAAAAATGTATTTGTGGAACATTACGAAAATATTTTTTTGAATTAATTTTAAGATTCTGCTATGGGCACCCAGAGTAAGGTTAGAGATTGCCTTTTTTCATATGTGGGCCTCGCTTTTCTATATCATGTGAATAAATGTGCTGTGTTGAAAGAAAATAATCACACTGCTCTAAGAAATAGCTATTAATGCTATTTTGATCTGGTTTTCCAATACCTTATTTTTTATATATATATTTTAGTCACGGAGTGTGGACAAGCAACATGCTGTACTGAACTATGATGCCTCTACAGATGAACACTTGGTGAAGGATTTGGGCAGCTTGAATGGGGTAAGTTAACAAAAGAAATGGATAGCTCCCCATGGTCTTCTGCATGTTTGTTTCAGGATTTTTTTTTAGCAATTATCGATTGTACATTAATGTCTTGTAAATGCAATATTGGAAATAGGGGAACATTCAGAAAGAAAATGTAGTCTTTGAAGGGTTTATCCACTGCATGTATTTTAAAAGGCTGCAGGTAATTCCATTAATAAGAGAGCCTGGGCGGTAGGAAAAAATGAGAATATGAAAAGGCATATGCTATACCTCTGTATTTCAGAATTGTAAAAAACGTATGCTGTAAAAGAACTCAATGTATTTCATTCTCTAAAGTGTTTGATTAATATATGGATTTTATTTCATATACTATTCTTTTTTTTCTCCTGTTACAATGCAGAAAAGAATATTATACTGTATTTCACATGTAGGAAGAAAATTAAGTGTGCAGTAATCGTGTTGTATGTAAACCTATTTAACTAATTCTATATTGGCATGTAGTTGTTAAGCATTTTTGTTAAAATGTCTATGATTAATGTGTGTCAAGTAACTACAAACTAATACAGGAAAAATCCAAAGTTACGAGCAAAGTAATCATACGGCATTTTACATTTTAAAGCTTTTCTAGGAATTGTGTATACAATGGTCTTGATAAGCATCACTGTTTATAAAAATTTTTTATATTAAAATAGGTTATTAAAAACAGTAATTTTGTAATATTTTTATTGCCCTTTAGATACTCCTTTATGAGCTGTTTAACTTTAAATGTTTGGCTGTGTCATGATTACTTACAGAGTAAAATCATGAGTTCATCTGTGTGACTTCTTTGAATTAATATTTAGAAAGCTACTGATAGTGAATAACTTTGTCAAATGCTTAAAAAAATAGATGAAAATCTCAAGTTACTGCCTTTTCATCTTGAAGTTCAAAATGAAGCTCCTATTGATCTGTCTCTTAGCTTTTCTGTACTTTAAAGTGACTAACTCAGCCTTCCAAGGAGTCAATCTCAACTCCATGTGAAACCACTGTAACCTGAATATCCTTTGAATGGTTGTAGACATACAAGGACTTTGGTCCTTAAATGTTTAATATACCTTTGTGTTTTCAAGTCAGTGCACTGTTTCAAGGCAATGATGAAAAATAAATTCAGCACACAGAATTTTTTTGCTGAGCTATTTGATTTTATTCCCTAATTCTGTAACTCCTATAGTCAGTAGGCATATCATGAGATTTTCATTGCCACGTCACAAAAATTGAAATTTAATGAATATATTTTAAAAGGCCTTCATTCATCTTTTTTGTCTCTGATAAAGAGCTTACAGTGATCTGCTTTGCTTGATCTGATTCATTCTCAAGTTTGAGGTGAAACTTCAGTTGCTCTAGAACTGTTTACTCAGAGACATCAAAGGAATTCTTTCTTCCCACAGCTTTAGGACAAGGAATATTAAGTCCTAAGAGTTTAGTCCTTGCTCTTTGTCTTCACGGTGCTTTCCTTACCATCAGTTTCCCACTGTGCTTTCCTTACATATCTCTACCTACCTGGTTTCAGGTTAAAAGCAAAAACTCATTATTTTTGTAATACCATACTTAATTGTGTGACAGAACAATGTATGCAATGCCTCAGTACTGTGCAGTGAACTGCCAGCTAGGCAATAATTCTTTTAGTCTGTCTACTGTTTCCACTGAGAATAGCACAGCCAAATGCCTCTTCTAGTGCTTTAGCAGCTTCTACCTTTTCTTGTTTTGCATACTTCGTCAAAAGATAAGATTTTCTCAGTATATGGGACTAATCCATTCCTGGTGTAATGCACTGTAACCTCTCAAGATAATTCAGAGTTTAAGGGGAGATGGCTACTATTAATAGTTTTGTTTTGAGTGTTGAGAGTCCTACAGAATTTCACGAGCTGAACTGTAGTTGCACCTGATGCCCTAATACCTGAATGTTCATTCTTACAGTATGGTTGATTCACACTCAGTTCAGTGATAAGATTACAGCAGTCTTCATCCTGGACATCTAGATTGAAAAATAAAGAAAAAGGAATTTTAATGAAATTTACATGATGTAAAATTTTATTTTGTTAATCTGTCATGACTCATTCTAGTCAATCTTGTTTTTCTTATATTTTATACAAAAAAAGATGAAGAAATTTCTCTTTTCTGAAGAAAATGTGTGCAGCTGATAAGATATAATCTATTATTTCACTAGTAGCAACATAATTCAACAATATTTTCTCCTTTGACTTAAGAACTCAAAAATATACCAGAAGAATTCTTAAACATCCATGACCCTGTTGAATAACATTATTCTCAGGAATATTTACAGGATAGCAAAATTCTTTCACACTGTCGTCTCAGGACTGTGTTGTGAAAAGCTTGGTAAACTTTATGAAGGCTTAAAGACACTTGACTCACTATTTGAAGAATAAAGGTTTAGAAATCATGTATATTTATAAAGATATGTATAGAGTGATTTAACGGGGGAAAAAGGGGAAAAGGATTCCTTATTCACATAGCAACTAGCTTTTTCAAGCTAGCTTTGTCTTGCATCCCAAAGCATGTGGTGAGATTTTAAAGCTCCAGTAGCAAAACGACTGAAACTTGGTAGTTGTGTGGCATCAATTCAGTCATGGGGATATCAGGACTGCACACACTGTCTGCAGAGTTCTCTGAGCTGAGTATTCTGCATGTGCAATTTTGGAACTCTGACCAGGGAGGACAAGTACATACATGCATATATACATATATATCTGCAAGGTGGCCAAAATTTGTTGATTCCCTTAGATTCTGGTTGCCTTGCAGATAGTCTTCACAGAGGTTTTTGCCCTGGACTCTCAAAATGTTAAAGTGAAATAAGTATGCATTAAACACTACTCAAAGTTTCATGGTTACAAACCAATAGATAGTTGTAACTTTTATTCTTATTTCTGGGGAAAATATTTTCTTTGAAGTAGGTAAGCAGGTTTTTTTAATAATGAAATAAACATGATTTTCCTTTAGAAAAAGAAAATAAAATGGAATATCCTTTTACTGTTTTGGGGAAGGACATTGTTTCTGTCTTTTCGGTCTTCATTTAATACTGGATTTTCATGAGAAAGACAACCATTCAAAGATTTAGATTCTTGGCTTACTTAATTATTCAAGTTTTTCTTCTGTGTGTATGCATCTCTAACTTCAAAGTGCTATTAAAACAGCATATTTCAGCTGCTTCATTCTTCAGAAACATGTATGTGATGTTGTAGAATTCTTAAGTTAAAAGTTGGGTGATCCTGTGGAGTTCTGTTATTCTGAGTCCCCAAAACTGGCATAAATCAGTAGTAAACATGTCTCAGAAAGGCACCCTGGATATTTAATTTCCTATCTGTGTATTAGTATGAACATGTAGTTGCTACCAAAAGTGAAAATGAGCTGTAAATTATTTTTTTTTTAGTTATGGAAAATATAGAACTGATAAATAATTAATAAAATAGCACACAGTCTCTTATCAGATAATCCACAATTATTTTATTTGCCTAAATAAAGGCATTTTATATATTAAAATAAGATAAAGGAAGTAGCACCGGGGAACAAGAGACTTTTGACATATACCTAATTATTCATATTTCTTACAAGGAAGATGCTGCATTCTTATAAGTCCAGCGGTTGCATTCATTTCAGGTAAAAGAAGAGGGAAGATTTCAGGAAAGCTGGGGAGAATGTTGGGGAGAGTAATTTAGAGTGAAAATTATAGTTTCTTAATGCAGGTTTGGATTCAGCCTTGAGGAATAGTTGAAGGCAAAGTTTTTTGTCAGCTCACACTGTAGTAAGATTCTTCAAGGATCTATATCTCTGAAAGTGTATCAAATATTATACAGAGTTATATTTATTGTTTTGACTTAGGGGTGTTTTGGTAGCCTGATCTCTAGTTTGTTTAATTGAGAGCTTAATATACTATTCTACTAGACAAAACTGAGTGAATCCATAACATATTGGCACAATACAATTTTCTCTGAAGGTAACAAACTCATTTTAAGAAACAATTCACTTCTACAGTAGTGAATCAGCCTAATTTGGAGAGTACTAGAAGCAGTGGTATGACTTGGGATAAGCAGAAGGGTCATTTTGAGAGCTGCCTTTAAGAGGTGGCAGGTTCTGGGAGAAATCTCTAACTGAAGATTTAAGGATCCCCTCCAATGGCAAAAGGGCGAGTTGTGAGAAGGGCACTCTCAGGTCCTGATGCCCACTCCTACCTAAGTGTGTGTCATCATTCATTTCTTAAATCTGAAGTCATCACATGCAATTTCAAGTGTTGCTGATGTTCTCAACCTGGGCAGTTTGCCTGATGCTGTCAGCCTGCCTTCCCAAGCTGGTAAATCAGTTGTTAAAGATACAGGACAATCTGATGAAGGAATAAACCATTTTTCCCCCTGGTCCTTACAAAGGCTTTTGTCTGATTCAGACTTTTATTCATGATTTTCTACAATTTTCTTTAGGGTTTGAGTAATCTTAGTTTCAAACCCTATTTTATATTCAGGTAATTTCTTTCCCACAGAGAAGAAATTGTTTTCCAGTTCTTCCAAATTATACCTGAGATTATTTGTCCTTGCTGCCTCTGTAATTAGTCATTCTATATCTCAGGTGTCCTCTTGAAATTTATACCACCATGGTTTTTCACATTCTTAGTTATTCTTCACTGTTCTGTTTAATCTGGAACTTGAAATCAGAGTGATTGATAATCTCTACTGCTTGGAACAGCCAGCTGATATATGGCTGGTGAAACTGGGCAAACCTTCAGGTACATAAATCTCTTTCCAAATCACTGAAAGCTTGTTTGATTTCTCCAACTATGTTTCCAAGAGTAGTTTCAAGGATGGAAGGATTATTTACTGAATTTTCAAAAGGTTTTGTCAAACCTGTGAAATTTGGTCTGCTTTGCTGCTGTCTCTCATATTAATGTTATTTCTGCTCACAAATGTTGTTAGACCTACTCTTTCAAGAGTTGTAATATATTGAATTCTTATTACTGATTTTTGGGGTTACTCAGATGCACTAACTTGGTCCATGTTTTCTTTAAGTTCTTTGGCAGTGATTAGAAGTGAGCTACCTCAGAACTCTCATATTCAATGCTAAATGGGGTGCAAATATGATGATAAATCAATCTGACAGTTAATTGGGATTGACAAAGCAGATTACAAGTAAAACAATAAGTGGAGATTCTAGTTTAGGGAATATTAATCAACAATTCACTAAATACTGCTAACAAGATTAAACTTAGAAGGAACATTTTGGAGCTGGTGTGGTATCAACAACCTGGTTAGCGACTGATCTTAAGCCTTTCTTTTGACATATTTTGTGAGGCAGGTGGCAGTTTGAGCTTACAGATGCCCAGTGAATCACCAGTAAAAAACTTGTGGTGCTGAAAACTTTCTTATAAAATGATTTAAGTGATGTTGTGTTATTATTTTGGAATTTAACGATATTTCTTTCTGTCCTCATTTATTTCTGTAGACATTTGTGAATGATGTGAGGATTCCAGAACAGACATACATCACTCTGAAGTTAGAAGATAAATTGAGATTTGGATATGATATCCTTGCTATAAAATGCAGTGTTGGGACACACTTTTCTAGTTACAAGTATGGTTCTGTTAAGTGAAGGATTCTCGTGCTACTTGAGGAGCAACTTTGAGGAGGAACTTTTCTTTGAGACAAACAGAAATATTTGTAACGTGCAACTGTATACGAGTAGATAAGATTACAAGTAAATACTCCGTGAACTACTGAATGCAAAAAATACTACTTTCATTATTGCAACATTAAGGCATCCACTCACTGTGCTGTTTACAAGTAATTTTATTGTGCATTTGCTTTGATGAGTATGACAGTGCATGGTAGTCCTAACAGCGACATATTTGTGAAATCTGTCACCATTCCCAGTGGCAGAATAGTCTGCACAGCTTGCTTTTCTGTAAAATACTCTTGTGAACTCAGAAATTTGTCAGTATTTTCCTTATAATTTCCTACATACTAATCTTTTTACTGTTGTCAGGGGAGAGATGAGAGTCCCCGAAGAAGCACTTAAGGTAACAATGTGCAGTTCCTTCATGTTCATCTGTCATTGTGTAGTTATTAGTAACATAGGTGGTTTTTTCCTACTTTTTGAGGGTTTGTGGGTTTTTTCTCTATTTAATGTCATGTAGCATGAAAAATTCACAAGCCAGCTCCAGTTATCCCAAAAATCTTCAGAGGCAGAAGGATCGAAGCAAAGCAGCTCCAAAAGCCCAGACTCCAAGGTATCAGACTCCACAGCTGAAGTGCACCACAAAACTACAGAAGCACTGAAATCTGAAGAAAAATCAATGGGTAAGGTTCACTTTTCACCTACAGAAGCACAAAAACTTAGAAAGGATATTAATTTGCTCTGGTGGGATGCTTGTGAAATTCTGTAGATAGTAAAAATTCCACATATGTGAAATTTTAAACATATTTTAAATAAGAACTTCTGTACTTGAATTTCTGCTCTTTTTTACAGTAACATCCTCATAAACTTTTAAAGAGAGATTTAATCAGCATATATAAGATTTTGCATGTCTCTTTTCCATAAGCACAAACTTGTAGCATCTGTGGCAGGAAATTGCTTTTTTTTGCAGTTTAACTGAAAGTATTTGTTCAGAAACAGTTTGTACATTTTACCAACATCATTTTCAAGTGCTCTCTTTTTCGTTGGGTTGGTTGGCTTGCTTTGGTCTTATTTTTAAGTGGGTGGGAGTTTTGTTTGGTTTTTGTATAGTTACTAGCATTAATTGTTAGGTGCATCAGGGTGGAATCTAAGTGTTTTGTTGTGGTTTAAAAATTTGTAGATACTTCAGCTTCAGTCTTGTTTCTACATCATCTTTCATATTTATATAATATGTTGTCGTGGCTCTGCCACAGGTGTCTTAATTTTGCGTGGGTTGTACTGCATCCAGCTCTGGGGCCCCCAGGGTAAGAGGGACATGGACCTGTTGGAGCGAGACCACAGGAGGGCCACAGAGGTGATCAGAGGGCTGGAGCAGACAGGCTGAGAGAGATGGAGTTGTTCAGTATAGAGAAGAAAAGGCTCTGGGGAGACCTTATAGCAGTATTCCAGTACCTAAAAGGGACTTGAAAAAGAGAGAGCCAATTTTACACAGGCAAATAGATAGGACAAGGATGAAAGGTTTTAAACTGAGAGAGAAGAAATATTGATTAGATGTTAGAAATAAATTCTTTACTTGTGAGAGTGTTGAGCCACTGGAACAGAGAGTTTGTGAATGCCCCATCTCTGTCCATGATCAAGGCTGGGTTGGATGGTTGCTTTGAGCAACCTGATCTAGTGAAAGGTGCCCATGGCAGGTCCCTTCCAACCAAAACCGTTCTCTCATTCTATGATGAACTTCAGCATGAGGCTTGCTGAAATGTAGTAGAGATAACCACAAGAATGAGAAAGGAATCAGGTGGTGGTGTTTCCATATGATGGAACTGTGTAGGTCTGATTTCTTACAGTTTTGTTTAGGTTTAATCTACTCTTCCAGAAGACACAGTTCAAAGAATTCACTTCCCCACATACAAGATTCTGTGGTATAACTAATTAACCTGTTTGTTTTGTTGAGTGATCTGGCGTTCTGTTATGGGTACATAAAGTAGCGCAGTGGGGTTCTTTTATCCTGATCTTTGGTGTAGGGGTGTCTCAGGTTTGGCCCAGTTTTTTTACCAACCCTGGACTGCCTTCTCCCTCCCCCCAGAGCCTTCCTAGCAAAGGAAAAAAAAACACTGAAAAGAAACGAACTCAAAAGAAACTGAACTGAATTAAAAAGAAATTGTATTTTCTAATATTTATAAACACATATACACACTATTTACACAAGTTATGTGGGACCCCACTCTAGGGGGGTAAAAGGGAATAGGGAAGAGGGAAGGATTAAGGGAAAAGGGAAACTCAAACCAAAACAAATGAAACAGACAAATACAATAAAAAGCTTTAAGAGAGGAGAACAAACTTGGAATGATCTCACTACGACCCGGGCAGGGAGAAAAAACCAACAGGAACCAAGGGACTGTCTAGGCTCTCTCTCACCCCTGCTCTCCAAGCTCCCAGCCAGAAGGGCAGGCCAGACAGGAGGAGAAGGGGCAGGAAAACTCCTCCCCCTTTGTTACGTGGAAAACACGTGTGGAATACTTGTAAAGCCCACTTCCTTGGATATCCTGGTTACTGAGGAAGTCATGGATCAAACCCATTACAAGGGGTGACTGTAAGTGCATCCCTTAAGGAAAGCAGTTTAGAGTTCTCCCTTAAAAAGAGAAGAGAGCTACCTGCAGTGTGTGTGGGGGGTCCTGTGACCAGTGACGTGCTTTGGTGAATGTGAGGTGAATGGGCTAGCCAATAATGTCATGACATGTTGGATGTGAGAGGATATAAAAGGTGTAGATGTTACTGAGAATAGAACTGCTAGGAGCTACTACTATGAACTGCTACTACTACTACTACTACTACTACTACTACTACTACTACGATCTATAAGCTATGAGGACACTGTCTGTGAAACTATCTTGAATAAAGTCTTGTAAGCTTTCTGATCAAGCCTTCTGATGCCTGCTGTGCCTGAGCTCTTCTGACCGTCATTCATGTTGTCCCATTACTCGGGATGAGGGGACCCCAATATTCAGTTTTTCTTTTCGCTCTCCCGAAAATAAGACTTAATGATAGCAATTTATATTTCAGTGCAATTCTTGGAAGCTTTTTGGGGACTGATTCTCTCACTGTTGCTATATATATATGAATAGCTGTTTACTATTGCTAATTCAGTGCACAGGCATAGAATCATAGAATGATTTGGGTGGGAGGGGGTCTTGAAGATCATTTAGTTGCACCACCCTGCCATCTGCAGGGACACCTTTTTCACCAGACCAGGTGGCTCAAAGGTCCATTCAACCTGTCCTTGAACACTTCCAGGTATGGGGCATAACCAAATTCTCTGGGCAACCATCAAGTTTTTAAAAACAACTCCACCATATTGACTGAAGTGTAATGCTATTCAAAAAAAGGAAGTACCTGATGTCTTAAAATCATACTGAAACTTTTGGCATGGCTATGACGTCATCTTTGGAATGCAAGTGTATAAAACATTGAAAAAAAATGTTGAAATTCGTCAGAGCTAAAGTAACAGAGAAACTACCAAGCAAGATTTGAACAGATCATGTTTTTTTATTTAAAGACTCGGTGAAGTCTGTATAATGCTAGAATAGCTAAATCTCTGTAAGGTTAAGTATTCTTCAAAGAGATCAGATCAAACCTAATCCAGTCAATTTATCATCAAGGCAGAAATCTTCATTAGATCAGTATTTTTTTCCTTAATTAATCTTTGCATTTAATCATGTGTATACATCCTATATCAGAAAAAGCACTTTTAATTGTACCATAATTTAACTAATACTTTTAAAAGCCTTCAAGGTTTAAAACTGGTTGTGCTTAGTAATGTTTTACAACAAGGTAACTTTCAGCACTGTGTAGTAGCTGTCAGCAATTAGGAACTTCGGCAACATTGCAAAATTTGATCAGTTTTTCGTGCAATGAGTTCAGATTTCATTGAAAGGTCAGTGTGGGTAAGAATGAAAGTCTTCTCACAGAAACAGTAGCAAACAGCTTTTACAAATGTACTGCCATGCTGATGACTTCAAACTGAAAGAAGAAATATTGTTTACAGATTTATCAGGGTGACAATAAGAGATGTCAGATGCCTTTGCATAAACATTTGTGCCAGAAATTTTGATCAGGTCATGAGTAAGCTTTTATATTTAGAACCCAGATCAGTTATCCAGCCTCCAAGTTTGTTTTGTATTTAGGCAAATGCATGCAACCATTTCGCTTCAACTTCCAGGCGAAATGATCCAAGCAAATTACTTTCTCTTCTTGTTACTTTAACTAAATATCACAACTAAATAGAAACGTAATTTCCTTTGCTTTGGGCTAATTTTATAGATCTTTCTGCCATGCCTCGTGGGACACCTTTGTATGGACAGCCAGCCTGGTGGGGTGACGATGAAGCTGATGAAAAAAGTGGTTGTAAGCCAGATAGCAAACATGAAGAAAAAATGCAGGAGACAGGGGCTTCAGGTAAGTGTTGTCTTATTTTTGTCTGTTTTTTCTGTTTACTGATGTGCATATATTCTTAAGTAGGGAACTAAACAGATATTAATGTTTGGAAGTTTCATAGTGTGCAAGATGAAAGCCTATTAAAATTTAAGTTAGTTTGCAAATATTTTGTGAGAAACTGTGAATTTCCAGACACCAATTTCACATCTAGCATGTCAGTTTCTTAGTATATAATAGTTTTCTATCAGTAAGTATGGCAAATAACATTACCTGATCTAGTGTGTCTTCTTTTTCAGTTTAATCCATATCTCATTTTATATGCATAGGCATATTTTATCAAAATAATTTCTGAGAATAAATGGTGCTGGTTTATATTTGTGTCTGACTTTTAGCTATATAAGGTGATCTGTACCAAGGTTATCTTTTATAATTAAATAATGCTGTATTAGTGGGAATTGCATTTCATAATTCTTGCAGTATAGATTCATGTAGTCTAAAGTTAAACTGGTAGTGTTTATTTCCCTGTAATGCAGACCCTTTTATTCAATAGCTTGTCTAGACAGAGCGTGTATTGCCAAAACGTCAATCTCAGTGCCTATAATTAGGTTTTATCTATCGTCAGGCATATAAATAAAAGTGACTGCTATTCCAATAAAGAGAATAACCTTAGAACTTACTCCAGTTAGGACAAAATTCAGCCATGTTTGTTTAGCTCTTTAGACACGTATTTGCAGGCCAACAGTTTTAAGTTTACCATTTTTTAAAGTACTTTAACTGAGGTGAGAACTTCTCTCTTTCTGTCATAGTAGTTGCTATGGTTATCATAGATCATATTTTGGAGGAATTGGAGTAAAGTCTAAAATGTAAAATCAAACTAAATGAGCATTTCAATGTTGTGAAGTCAGGGTCTTTGTAATTAACTTTTTGTTAGCCTTTACTGACCTTTTTCATATTACATTAAAGTAGTCATCACTCTGAGAGCAAAGTAAGTCCTTTAAGATTAGGACTAGTAGAGAGAAACCAGATGAAAACATTTCAATTTGTGACCATTTTTGTGCAACTTCAACAGTCTCGTCATGTGTAAAATAATTGCATCATAATGCAGTTTTAGAACTCTTTCTTATTTGGTTGTCTTTTTTGGTGAAGAAGTGTCTACTTTATGCAGCTTGAGTAGAGCATGCTATTGTGTTCTCCTCTAGGGGCTTTTCAACTACAAGTTTAATATCCTACATTAATAATTTATAGCTTTACAGTTCAAATCTTGTCTAGAAATCTGTTCTTCAAACACTTCTGTGCATTCCTAAGAAATAGAAATTTTGTTCCTAATGGCAGTAATAATGAGAGACAAATGACTGCTAGATGTTTTTCCACTTCCATTTTTCTCACCAAAAAGGAGAAGTGCTTATACCATTACTTAAAAAGAAAAAGATTTAAGTTCTTTCCTTTAAGGCATTGATATACTTGCTAGCCATGGGATTTTCCTTGTGTTCCAGATTGCAAGGAAACATTAACTATTGGCTGTGAAACAAAGCTTTGACTCAGTGTTTTGCTGTACATGCCAAAACAGGGATGGTAAAGTTTCTACTATCTGTGGTTTTATTGCTTAGATGTCAGTCTCTATAGCAAACTAATAAAAGAAAAGTAAGAATTCATCAAGTTTTTCATACTCATGTGTATCTATCTATATTGTTTTAATCTAAAAAAACATGCATGTTGTTTACCCTCATTAAATATAGGATTATTAAAAAGCAATATCCCAAAATCTGTGGTTTTGATGCAATACCATGCAATTAACAAGGTATGGCCCAAGATTACAGCTTCTATGTAGTAATGTGCCTATTCTTATTTTTTCATAATTTTAAATTGTTTTTTCAGAAGCAGTATTGCATCAAATGGTTTACATACTCTTGTATTTATTTTATCAAGAGGTTTTTCAGCAAGGTGTCAGTGCTTCTGTCTTAGTTGCTGAGTTCCAAGAAAAATAAGATTCCAACTTCCTCTCGAACTAATCACGGAGATGCCATCTGTTTCAATAGTGGACAAAAATAAGTTTGTTCTACACAGATCTTCAGAAGTGGGGGAATTTTTGACATGATTTGCATTAGCAAAGTCATCATAAGATAAATGATTAATAGAGAAAATGGATTACTATTTTCTAAAGAATTCAAATTTGTTTGTTTGTTTTCCATCTATATACACACACTATAAAAATTAAATTTGGGCCCAAAGCCTTCTTGGTAAATACACCTTTTCATTTTTTTCATTTATGTTGTTGTTGTTTCATCATGAATTTATTTCTTCCTGAATAGTGTTGATCCAAGTGGAGTAAGCACATACTAAACAAAAGTGTATGTGAACTGGTATAGGAAGACACCTCTTGGAAAAATCCCAAACCTGATATTTTTGCAAAACCATTTAATTTGAGAGGATGTAGAACTAAAATCGCTTGTACAGACAAAGGATTGATTTATCTTGATCACTTAATCTCTGAGTAGACATGAGTTGTATGTTCTACTAGTCTGGTTTTTGACTGTTATAGGTGTTTCTCAGTAGTGTTGGCAGGGAATAACAGATGTTCAGGATTGATGCAGTTAATTGGTTTTCCATGGGTTAAATTGTGTTCAGTGTATAAAACACTGATTTGGGACATGCTTCTTAATATAAACTGCCTAAAAGTAAGTACATCACAGGTGAATTCTTAAACTAACTCAAATCCATAAAGTCTGATAGCATTTTAACAAATTAATCCTATTAAGAATGTGCGTCTTTAATGATTTAGTACATGATTATTCACTGAATAGAAAAGAAGGCATGAATTCTAAGAGATGGGGCAAGGTTTAATGAGGTGATAGAGGTTGGAGATTTGTTTCTGCTAAGCCAACTGTAGACAAGTAGTCTTTCCAGTCTGAAGTTAATAAGATTATTTCAATGTTCCTGTATTTTTATCATAACAGAAACTCACTAATGAAAATTATTTGCAAACAAAACATCATAGCCTGGAAAACTTAAAAAAGAAAAAACCTTTCTGTGTTTTTTGACATGAATGTTGCTATCATTTAATGACCCATAGATCTACTAGTCAGTGTCAAAATAAAGACTTAAATGTACACTCTGGCGTGACTTTATGCTGCAGCTGTTAAATATCCATGTTACTGGCAAGTTTATTGGGTGTGTAATTATTATTATTGCCATATGTTGCACTCTCATTTCCTGGAAAAGCAAAAACTGCATTCTTTGCTGATCTCAGTAGTAGTTGTGTGATTTTACATCAATGCCTTTACCAAAAATCTAAGAAAGACCTAAGTTTTTAAGCAGACTTTAAGAATCTGAAGTAATTTTTTCTATTTGGCGTGAAGTATTCTTTTAATTCCAGCACTGCATAACAGTGTGTCAGATTAAACATTCCTTACCTTTAAGAATAGTGTAAAGCAGATTGAGAGTTATTTGAGAAATACCAATGTAATCAGTGTGTGTAGGAGATTACATACCTGTAGTGTGTGATGTGTAATCACTGGTATTAACAGTAAAGTTTCTAGAAGTTTGCTCTAGAATTTTGCTGAGTTTTGATGTGGAGTATGTGCAAGTGCTGCATATGTAAGGCTTGCTTTGCAAAGCTCTAGCAACAAACTGCATGATATGTCATGGGGAGCTTACAGAACTTTTGAGAGCTGTCACATATATTTAAGTTAAATTAGTTTTTCCCTTTTTCCCCCCTCAACTGCTTTAAAGTGGGTAGTTAAATGATTTATTATGAGAGGTGGGGATTTATATGCAGTGTTGTTTTTATATTTTTATTTGAGAGAGCAATTTTGATATTTTTCCATAAGACTGGTTATGACAACATTAAAAGACAAAGATCTCATTTAATACCAGGTGAATCATTATATGTATTTGTTGCAATCTTTTCTTTAATTAAAAATGAAAAATGTGATTCAGCCTTAAAGCAAAAAAAGAATCTAAATGGTAAGTGGGAAATTAAAAGTAGGAATATGAAGAGAAAGAAAGAAAAAAAAAGGAATTCCATTAAGGGCTTGAAAGCACTGACTTCAGCTTCCTTTCATTACACATATCATAGTCCAGTGCCAAATATAAAGCCAGCCTTAAAAATATTTGGGGATTTTGTGTAAATAGGATATCTTGGCTGCTTCTTACACCCGTTGCAAATAAATACATTGCTTTGGGTTTACAGCTGATTTTTTAAGAACTGCTTTGTGAATTCCAGATAATTTTCTTTTACAAGTTACATTATTAAAATTGTATTTTTAAGGCAAAATGAAAAGAACATTACTAAAAATGTGAACTGTGAAAAATAATTTCTGTGGTTTCCTATCTTTGCAGATGATAACGTATTCATATACACAGGCAGTTTGTTGCATATCTGATAGTTTATGTTGAATAACACAGATACCTATGATAGTTCTTGTCCACATTGGCAGGTAAAATTTTCAGATTCTGACTACTTGTGTGCACAGCTTAAGAAATAAGACTTAAAACCCCCAAAAAATCCTACAAAGTATAATCAATTCTGCTAATGTCACAAAGTGAATGTTGCTGTTCTGATGATCATCTCTGAATAGAATAGAATAGAATAGAATAAAATTATCAAGGTTGGAAGAGACCTTCAAGATCATCCAATTCCACCATCCACCCAGCACTATCACTGTAACCCCTAAACTGCTAAACTAAATCATCCAGCGCCGTATCCAGACGTCTCTTGAACACCTCCAAGGGTGGTGGCTCCACTACCTCCCTAGGAAACCTAATCCAATGACTGCCACACTGTGCACATTTTTTTCTAGTATGT
Source organism: Hafferia zeledoni (assembly GCA_035583235.1). Lineage (NCBI taxonomy): Eukaryota > Metazoa > Chordata > Aves > Passeriformes > Thamnophilidae > Hafferia > Hafferia zeledoni. The sequence goes on from JAWWEV010000115.1 coordinate 37,854,691, forward strand.
ATTCTGATCTCCCTTGTCTCAGCTTAAGGCCATTTCCACTGCCCCACTCACTGCAGGCATAGGAGAAGAGACCAGTCCCCACCTCACCACAGCCTCCTTTCAGGTAGTGGAAGATAGCAGTGAGGTCCCCACTGAGCCTCCTCTTCTCAAGACTAAACAAACTCAGCTCTCTCGGCCTTTTCTCATAAGACATGTTCTCTAGTAAAGGATCTCCCTGAACTCCCTTTGGTGAAGCCTATGATTTCCCAAAGATTAGATAGTTTCCCTCCTACCCTCTCCTAGACTCATTGTTGCATTAAGGGTCTCTCCACACCTGTGTAGCAGCTACCAATTATTGCTTCCTTACTTGCCTTGTAGAAACAGTTGCACAGTTGTCTTTTGTATCTCTAGATCTTTGTAGAATAAGATCTTCCTTTTAACAGATATCCTGCTAATTTGTTCTGCCTCTTTCCTTTCACTCTGGCCTGTTCAGAAATCTCTTCAGTCCCTGAAGAGATTGCAGTCCACAACCTACCCGTCCTGTCATTTTCCCAAAACATACTTCTGATTCCATGCACTGGCCTTTTTTGCTATGCAGATGCTCTGCTTGTTCTGTTTAAAATATTATAGAGCTGTGATGACCACTATCTTATTTGCTTGAAGGTTTTCTCTTAAAATTGTCCGTATTTAGTCTGATATATAATTTCCTTCATCTTGGCAGATGACATTTTAAAATAGGATTTCAAAGGTAAGGCTGTTTTATAGATCACTCTCTGTTATATCTAGAAAACTGTAAGGACTTGCATTTGGAATTTGGCTGAAAAGTACTGAACAATGGTTCAGATCAGGATCTGTGTTTTTTTGTTTCCTCGTTGTTTTCAATTCCTTATTCTAATCAGTTTTGATGTATTTAACTCTTCTAAAAATGCAAGTACTTCAGACTGAAAGTAGGATTTTAAGTAATTAAAGTTAACTTCAAATATTTTTCTTTGTATAATTTCTAAAAATTTTTCTAGCTTAGTAAAATTTTCAATTTAGTTGTAGTTCACTTTCTCACTTCATTTGGTTAAACTGCCATAATTTAGATTCAAACTGTATTCTAGTATCTGTTTAATCAAAAATATTGGAATCAAATGTGGTGCATATCACCATAGCATAAACTGGTTTCAGGTATTAAATTTGTTGCAGTCAAGTTTCACATGGAAAATTTTCTTGTGAAGTTCTTCATTAATGTTGACAACTCAGTGTTAGGAACCCCTCATTGCCATACATGTGATGCAGCTGGCTGCAATCTTGTGGTTTTCAAAAGATGTCAATGAAGCAGCTATTTTGTATTTACTGAAAAATATTGTTTATTTTGTCACCAGTAAATTGCTCTTCCCTTGCCCAAAAGTGGAAATATTTCTCAATATTAACCAGTTATCTTTTGAAGGACCATAGAACACTTGCCTAATTAATGGTTGCAGGAATTGCATGAAATTGTAGACTTGAAACTGAGTAGAACTGTGAGGGATTAAAAACAAGTTATCTGTGAATTGGCTCTGTGGCAAATTACTCTCCTGTTCAGTGACAGTATTTCATATTGTAAGGGTCCTGGCTCTAGACTTGATCCTTCTAGAGCTTGATCCGTTCCAGCTTGTTAGCTCGACGAAATAAATGGAGAGTGATAGTAGTGTACCCAAAATCTAGGAGCTGCAAAGTGTGATTGTTGTTTATTTCTGCACGTTTTCTGTATAAGCATAGGAGCTTTTTTAATGACCTTTGCATCAGTAGAATAGATTAACTCTGTCTTGTGTGTTTGCTGGTATAATTGTTCCCAGGAAGGGTACTGAAGAGACGTTCTGTTTCCAGGGAGAGGAGTAGTGAGGTGCTGTTGAAGTGCCTGAAAACTGCCCCACAGACATAAAGTAGCTGATAGTGCAGTGAAAAGCTTTAGCTCAGGGATTCTTAGAATAGAACAGCACAATAGAAAATCCTGTCTGAATTATGAACATCTTTTGTGTTTGCAACAACTACCATTAGAAAAAATAAATTAAAACAGCTGCATTACCTGTATCAGTTGGTATCCACACATGGCAATAATAAATAGATACTATTTTTGTTTTCACTCCATAACATAATCCTGTTTTTTAACTTTTCCAGCTATTATTCTTTCATTTAAATAGTATATTTCTCTGTATCAAATTCCCATCCTTTTTTTTTTTTTTTTTTTTCATTTTTAACCTTTTCCTAGATCCTCACAAGATGCCTGTGTTTGTGAGAAACAGCATAGGTGCATTACACTGTCCTGCATCCTTTACCCCCTTAAACTCCTGACTTAAGTATAAATGTTTCTGTTTCTCCCTTATTGCTTAACAGTTTCATAGACAAATACTAAGTGTCTCAGCTTATGTAGTGTGACTATTTTTAGCACCAGAAATCTATTAAGTGCTTATTTCTTTACTTGGCAACCTGAAATGATTTCTTGAACGTCTTAATGTGGTCCATGATAAATCACATAGGAGCTATTCAGAATTCTTCCAATGGAATCTAACCTGCCATTGCTGCAAACATTTCAAGCTTGTGTTGCTCTTAGCATGTCCCTACACTAGATATTTTGGCTGGCTTACTCACTCAGGAAATGCAGCCAGAGGGTGTGTTTTCTTAAAGGCAGATTGGTAGCTTTGCTGCAACCACAGGAAGCATTAACCTTCGTTCAGTTCAGCTATACAGTTTAACTTGGAGTTACTACCTGTGCTTTTTCCACATTCTGCTTTCTTCAGCCAGAGCATGGCGTGGTAACATTCTGCATGCTTCCAGCTATTGTTTCATTTTCTGTTCATGTGCAAATTATGGAAACAAATAAAAAATGAAAGCAGATGACAGCAGGATTTAGCTCAGTTCTTTGGTTTTATCTTTTGTAGTAACATAAGTGTTTGAATTCTAAAACACTTTCCAGTGCTGATCAGTGTTAAACTTTTCAAGCCAAAATTAATGTTTATTTTTCATTAATGTGTGAATTGTTTTTCTGAAGAATTTTACCAAACAAAATTATACTTGCTATCGACTGCAGGAGATGGAAGCCAGACCAGTGGCACTTGTTTTGGAGGCACCTTCATTTCATGTTTTTTCCAGTAGTTTGGAATTGCAATAATGATCATCTCAAGTATTTCTCTAGTGTGATTTATCAGTTTTCCATGTTCAAATAACTCATCTGACCTTGGCACCTTCAAAAAATATTTGAAGTGCGCTCTGAGTGAGCTTTTTGCTGCTTTATATGCCTTACAGCTGAAGTTCGAACTGACTTTTCCTTGATACTTTTTATATGTAATTCTGAAATTCTTTTTTCAGAACTACCTTGCTCAAATCTTCTCTATAGTCTTACTGTTTATTCCAGAAATTACTCAAGTGGCCTTTACAGGAGTTTGGCAAATTTTTGAAGCACCTGGAATCCCCAAGTGTTGTGAAATCTTCTTTTTTATTTTTCTTACTAGGAGGCAGCACAGATGCCAAGCAAGCTGAGGAGCAATCTGCATCTGCAAGCGAAGAGCTTTATCCTTTCTGTAGGGAGCCAAGTTATTTTGAAATCCCTACCAAAGAATTCCAACAAGGTTCACAGGTAGCAGAGAGCACTATTCATGAAATTCCAACAAAAGACACCCAAAGCTCCCATGCAGCAGCTGCAGGGCACGCTTCCTTTACCATTGAATTCGATGACAACACTCCAGGAAAAGTGAAGATCAAAGACCACGTGACAAAATTCACATCGGAACAGCGTCACAAGTCAAAAAAGGCTTCTTCCTCCAATGGGCAGGACCTGCCTGGGCTTCAAACGGTTATGATGGCTGCGGAGAGCAAAGTGGCAGATTGGCTAGCACAGAACAATCCACCCCGGATGATATGGGAACCAACAGAGGAGGATTCCAAAAGTATTAAGAGTGATGTTCCAGTGTATTTGAAGAGACTGAAAGGTAAAGTGAATAATTCCAGCTATGCTTATTTCTGAAAGCAACAATTTCTCACCAGCATGCAGTGAGAGGATCCCTGAGCCCTTGTGGAGTGCAGTTGAAATCACAAACACTCCACATGTGCACAAGGATCTGGGCTGGGAAATTTTACTGTGGTATTAAGTCTTAAAAAGAGAATAAGAAACCAAACATTAAGTCCTCTTATAGTGACCATAGTAGCTGGAGAAGTTTTAGCCTAACGGAAAGCATCAGGTATTTAAAACATTGATCTTGACAAGGAAAAGGAAAAAATGCAAACCTTAGATAAATTCTATGTATTTCACTTTTCCCTGTGCATTACTTTATAAAGCTGAATTGCATTTTAGAATCAAAGTTCTAAAGTTCAATTTATGCTTTTGGCAACTCTTCCAGTATTGTACGTTCTATGAATATTCATATGCCCTAAGAAAACAATTTATGGCAAAGAATACATAATAAAGTTACTCTGCTTAAATGGAACATGTTTGGGAGAGGCAAGTTTGAGTCACGAAATCTAAAGTATACCAAGAGCTTCAATTTTTTACTAAGCTTGTGGAATATTGTATTTATAAGAGTGCTGCTCTTGAGTGGAGTTCCAAGTGGTTATAAATGTTCATTTACTGCAGTCAGTAACATTTCAAATAAAATTAAATCAAATACTAAATATGATAAATACACTTTCTTTTGAATGCCAGTGCAGAATAGGGAAGAAGGTAGTTTTGATGTCAGATGAAGATTCCAGTGCCATTTGAACTTTTAAAATGAAAACTTCTGAATAACTTTTTCAGGGTTTTCCTATTTTCTGTTTTTAATTTCAGTATGTTAACCCTGTAATTCCCATTTTCCATGATTCTGCAATGTTAGCATGTCTAGCTCTTAAACCAGCTGGGACTCAGTACAACATGTTTTATATTATTCATCAAAAGTCTTCTTTTTAAGGCTGACTCTTTCCAGTTAAGCTAAAAATAAAATTCTGAACACAGAAATATATTAATGTGCTAGCATTAAGATAGTCATAGATTATTTCTTCCAGAGTATATTGAAGAACAGAAGTCTTCAATCTTCTTGGTACTGTATTGTATTCATGAGCATTCTTTAAAATATTAGCCATGACACTTCGATAAATAGGAAGGGGCTTTGTTTATAAACCTTTTCCTGGCAGAAAAGTTCCTTCTCAAAGTCTGATTAGTTTTCATCTGAAAGAGGTGTAAGATATGGCATGCATATGGTCATAGTAAATATCTGAATTTTGTAATATTACAGCTGTTCATATTGTCACTCATTGCTTGTATTTTTAGGTGGAGAATATACCTAATTGCTTTCAAAGTTTGGGTTTTTTTAAAAAACCAAAACTTACCAGGTTTTTTCTCCTCAGCTTTGTCATACAATATTCTATACTGAAGTCCCACTGCTAAAATTATATGACTTTCATTGTGGTGTTTATGTTTGTTTTGTTATTTAGCAGTGTATGAACCAGCACATAATTTTTGTAGGCACTGTTCAAGTTGGTATTTCACCTGTGTTTTCAGTGCTATTGTTCTGATAAGTAAAATTAGCCAATATGTAATTACTGTTTAACTGAATAATAGCTCTGTATCCTAACTATCTGAGAAAGCGTAAAAAAGCTATCATCTTGAGAATAAAAAACATATCAAAATTATACATTCCATATATACATAAGTAAGATTTGATCCAAAGTAGTTCAAAGAAGGTGAAACTGTTCCTTCCCAGGAACTGAGCTAAAACTTAGGACTGTAGGCACTTTCACTGTACACGAAGTTGCTGTGTGTTAAATGTGACTTGTTATGTGTAAGTATCCAGCCTTCCATTCTTACCTTTCCAGGTATCATTGCAAAATGTTTTTATAGGCATATACATGATTTATTAAAGAATCCTTATTCATAGATATCAAAGTAATTTGTGGAATGAATAAGAAATAATCCTTTTACATGCATACATCAGATGCTGAGTGGAGTGAATGATGGAAAAACTCATTGTTCTTCTTGGAAAGAGTAATAAAGAATTCAATCCAATTATCAGTAGACATTTCTCATGATAAACTGTTGTAAATGTGGGAGGAATCCAACAATATGAACTGTGACTCTCGATGTTTTATGTCCACTACTGGAAGGACTGTTTTAAGGTTTTCTTTTACCTCTTAACCTTGCCTAGAATGTGTCAGTAGTCATCTGTAATCAGCTGGCTGTGTTACAAAAGTAATATAATTTGGAAACATACTATTGTACACCTGGTTAAATGCTTTTGTATATCCCTGGTAAGTATTCACAAATGAAAATATTGGTGATATGGGTAATTCAAATACGCTCCTGTTACTGATCAGCTTCTAAAGTGTTTCTTTGCTAGACTTGTAGCAAAGTTGATTGCCTTTCCAGGAGCTGTACAAAATTTGCAGAGGAAGGTACTGAAAGCTGTTGGAGTCTAAACAGATACCCAGTTTGAAATAATGTCCCTTCTAGTATTCCACTTGGGGCTTTTTGTATATGTTGGGTTTGGTGTTTCTTTGTTTCGTTGTGCTAGATACTCTTCTGCTTTGCTTTTAGGGAATAAGCATGATGATGGTACACAAAGTGATTCAGAAAATATTAGTGCACACCGGCATTACAGTAAACGGGCAGCCCTCGAAGAGCACTTAAGGCATCATCATACAGAGGTGAAAAAGTCACACCAGAAAGTCCATTCCCCAGAAAAGCAGCAAGAGCAAGCTGGTTTGAGCCAGACTGCCTTTATGATTGAGTTTTTTGATGAAGACCATCCTCGAAAGAGACGTTCTTACTCTTTTTCTCAGAATGTAGGAGCTCTGTGCCCTGAATCTCCATCTCCAACACCTCATGCACGAGCTGAAAAAGTGAAACCTACATCAGGAGAGAAAGCAGTCCCTTCATCTGTGCAAGCCAGCTCATCACATCATAGAGCAGGACATGGTGTTCATGCCAAACTTCTCAAACAAAAATCAGAAGAACCCTCTGCTGCATTACCTGCCTTACAAGCTGTGTTGTTAAGGAGTTCGGGGAGCCTTGGCCATAGGCCTAATCAGAATCAGGAGATGGACAAAAAGGTGAAAAGCCAACATATTTCTGCTGCTACTGAAAAGGACAATGAGGATGACCAGAGTGACAAAGGTACTTACACTATTGAGTTGGAAAATCCCAATACTGAAGAAATGGAAGCCCGTAAAATGATTGACAAGGTGAGAAACCTAAAATGTACACTGATGGTAAAGGGTTATGTGATATGTGGGCAGCAGTCTATTTATTAAAGCTTAAACACAAGTTTTTAAGCCAGTATATAGTGATGAAATATAGAATGTCATAAGAGCAGCAGCAGGCATTTGGCTAAAAATTATTCTTGTTTGATACTGCTCTTCTCTTAATTTGGTAGTTCTACTGTGTTTTCGAAAGATTTAACTACTATAAGAATACTAGGCAACAAAATCATTTGACTTGTATTTTCATGAGGGTTGGTAGATTTGAATTTGTATGTCCCTCTGGAAATACTCATCTGTTCTTAAAAGCCTATGGTCTCTAGAGTTTTCAGTATATAAATTGGTTTCATCCAAATTAGCATACAGATATAGATTGTAAGTGTTTTCTGTACTTACAAAAAGGTGTAATCAATAACAGTAACTTAAATTCAGGTGTCCATTATAAAGAGTAATTGTAAAAATGCTTTCATTTTCCAAAAGTATTTATATGAGAGCAATGTAAATTTCCTAGTTTGGTTATTAGTAACAATAGAAATATAAATTACGATGCAATTTGTATTTGTAGTTAAATAACTGTGTTGTATAACTGCAAGTAACTCTGGATTCAAAAGGAAGATAAGGGTAGGAAAGGCTAAGTTTAACCATTTGGCATAACATGACCCTTGAAATGTATTTTTTTTCAGTTTGTGTTGTGTTTTCCTGATTAATCCATTGTTGTAGAAGGTCTGCTTCCAATTCCAGGCTAGTTTTCTGCTAATTTAACAGGAAATTCATCACTTACTTGTGTTGGAGTATTCTAAGGATTCATTTTGCATGTCTAAACTTTTTCAGAGCTTAAATACATTCATATGTTTAGAATTAATTTTGGCAAATGTTGAAAATTACTCTTCTCACTAATCTTTTCTCTGGAAAGGAGCATAAGAGTAAACCACAAATGCAAGAGTGGTACTAACATGTCAAAAATCAAGATGTGATTAATGCTTCTTGGACTTAAAAATCCAAGAGAGGCATGCAGGAAATCAGAGTTAAAATTCTCTGAAAATAAATAGAAGAAACCCATCAATCTATGTAATTCTAAACAAAGCAGGAAGGGAAACCTTTATGTTGAGCTATATTGTTTCCTTCAAAAGTACTATTTTTGCTTAATTAATGTAGCCTTTAGTATAAAAGATCCTCGGAAATAGCCTTAAAAAAATAGATGCTTGTGTGAGATGATTTAAAAATCCAAAACAATGCTGGCCTGTTCATTCAGCATCTTGATTTCATTTGGATTGCTAAGGATCTCTTTCTTCCTCTGTTACCCTTTTACTCTTGAATAAAAAAAGGATTTGCATTAGTAGAATAGCAAAGGCCACAATCTTTATTCTTAACCATTTTAAAACCTGAATTTTGAGAAGAAAATGTGATAAAGATGAATTATCAAAAAGAGGTAGACATTTTGTAAGTAAGAGAGAGGTGTAATCATGTGTCTGCAGTGGTGACTGTCTTGGGGCAAATGTGTACCACTTATCCAAAATGAAAGATTCCAAGAACATTACAAGTTGTGTCTTACACAACTTTCAAATTTGCAAGAATTAAAAAAAAAAAAGTAATTATTTTAATGCAAAAGAATAGAGTATATCATGAATAGTTTTCAGTTGTAAACATTAAAAAAAGATGCAAGTAGAAATGTATAGGTGTGTCTTAGTGTTCTTTATAGGTAAAGAATACTTGAAAAATGACAATAATCCTTGCTTTCTGAAAGTCCTTCCTGTGATATTTCTGCATACAGGTGTTCAAGTGCCACTTAAATTCAAGTATGAATTGTTTAGTAGGCTATGATTTAGAAAATAAGCAGATTAGTGACATGGCTCTTTATATACTTGCAGAGCTCTTTTTAAAATTACCACTGAGAGCAATGTCATCAGTGTGTAAAGAAGACAAACTGCTCTTACATACCACAAAGACCACCTTGAACAAAGCATACAATATCCTCTACTCAAATAGGTCCATAAAGCCACAACTCTTTCTAGCAGAACAAGAGTCTTATTGTTGCAGCTAATAGCTAAGTGCAAAATAAAACAAATTCGGGATCTTGACTTGATTTAGAAAATGTTTTCAGTGTTACTTTTACCACATAAACTACAGAAGTAAATGGGACACAATCATAGAGTTTGTTTTCCCATTATATCCAGCTGTTGTGCTCTTAGGTTCAGTGCTTTCTTTTGTTAACACTTAGCAAATGCTCTCTATTTAACTCTGAGTTGTAAATTTTCTATCCATTTTCTTTTTTTGAAATAAATCATATTAGAACAAAGTTGTTCTCAGCTGTCATATCATGTTAAAAAACCTTCATGGCCCTCCAAAAAGGTAAGTCTGTCAGTGGATGAAAGAATTCAGAATGGTGCTTCTGCAGTTCATCTTCCTTTTTTGTTGATATAAAGAGACCAAATTATCATGCTAATGACTTTCCTTTTTCAATAAAGCCAAGTACTGCCCGTAATACATATTAATAAATGAATGTGCAAAGAATTCTAGATGTGTTTGGAATATTAAATACTTTGAGGCTATTGAAATAAAAAGCAACTCGATGATTTTTTTTTTGAGGGTTTTTATGAAGGGGGTCTTTTCTCGTTCGTTTTGTGTAGGGCTTTTTGTTGTCTTTCTGCTTCAGCCAGTTTCATTTTAGGCTATTCGAAAAGGGAAATATTTTGTACAACCTACTCTAGCAGAGTTAGACTCTTCTATGCATGTGGAGGAAGGGAAGGAATAGAATTGAGGCTATATGTATTTTTAAAGTCCCATCAGCCTAACTAACCAGGAAATCCAGTATGTTATAGCAGCTCATATAATACACATAAGGAAATATTTGCCTTAGATAAGGTTTTCTTTGGTCACCGAATTTTTACTTCAATTATGTTATATTCAGTTAGATTTCCTGATAGATAATAATTTTTTTTCATCAGCAATGTAATTTCAGATCACAAATTCAACACACTGATTCCAAAACAGAAATTAAAAAAATGCATAAAAATTAAACCTCAGTCAATCCTTCTACCATCTTCAAAAATACTTACTTGTGGCCATTTAATTACTTTCTTTTCCATCCAAAGTCCATATTTTAGATGTTTAAAGTCTTTGTTTACATAGATGGACAGGCCCTAAAAGTCATGACCTTGTTTTTAATGTGGAGGCTATCGTCTTGAATTTTATTTGATTATATACTATGCAATAAAATCTTTATTGACACAATCTTGAGAGAAATTCTTCACTCTGCTTTAAAAATTTGGAATAATAATTTTGGAGGGAAAACTTTGTTAGTGTTCACTGTCAACAGCAGCTTTTCCAGTTTTACTTACTGTGTCCTTTTGTTCATGATGATACTTATTTCCGTTTGATTTGACTTTTTTTTGTGTATGCGCATGTATGAGAATTATTCTGAAAGGTGATTATAATAAAATAGAATCTTCTTTTTACTTTCAGGATATGTCTGTTCATACCATATTATAATACTGGTAATATTTTTTCAAGGAATGTGTACTTTTAAATGTTTTTTTGTTGTTGCTTTAAGTGTTCATAAAACTTCTATACCAGTTCTTGTCTTCTATACTAAAATTTTGTCAGTACTCCTGGAGATTGTTTTTGTAATTATAACTCCTTGTTATGGAGTTAACATACATGTTACGGAACTCCTCTTGACAATTTTTTTCAGTATTATAAATGAAAAAACTACCTGAAAAGCATCAATGGGCAGGGAGTAAGTTAGGAGAAAAAACAATAATCTCAGCATGTCTCAATGACTGTTTAAGGAACCAAGATAGGTATACTGATTTTCAGAAAATGACTTTCAGGTCTCCTGTCTCTTTACAACCTTTGGGTTTAATTGCTTTTACCATTGCTTCAGCAGTTTCTTCTAGAAAGTAATGCCTTTTAGCCCCACAGGGTGTCTTGTCTGCAGAATGGTCGTATTTTATGAGTATAATGCTGAAAAAGCAGTAGAGCAGTTGAAATCTATCAAATCATCTGAGCATATACATTTTGACAAGAGTTCAGGGGATGTTTATAACTTTTTTCTCTGAGGAGTTTTGTAGTCTCTAAACTTAGTGTTTCCTTTTGAACTTGGAATCCTAAAAAATTAATTCTTCACTGTAGAAAACAGGGACAAAATATGTATGCATGTAAATATGTAACTGGTGTCTGTTGAGAGGAAGTTCTTAAACTTGGCACATCGATCCTTTTCATTTGCTTATGGAGCTTTTTTTTATACCAGAGCATCTTGCCTCTGATTCTATAACTTCAATATATAGTTAAAATGACATAAACAGCTTCTGTGAAAATCCATGGCTATTCATGAGATATGCCCTGCACAGAAAACAGTCTGTTTGCCTGGGATGGCCAGGATGGCTGCCAAGAACAAGCAAAAGCTATTAAAACTAGACTCCTCAGAAGCAACTTGGTTAAACACAGTTCATGCAGTAGGTAAACACAAAGGGAGCTGAGGGGTTGTATTCTTACTGTGCATCCTGAAAGGTGGGGAAAAGTGTTTGCCTTTGTCTTTTTGATATGAGCAATAACTCTGACTTTCAACAACCATTTTGCTGTATATTCTGAATGTCTGAATCTCCTTCTTTGGAAGAATTATCAGGAGCTCAGTCTAAACACGAAATGCAGCATTGCCAAGATGATCTGCAATATGGATCTGAAGCCTCTTCGTTTCCTTGCACTCTGGAATCCTCTCTTCCCATCAATCAATCAATCATCTGCTGAGTGTGGCTTATTTACAATTTCTTCTTCTGTCTTAGTACACCCAAACTGTGCTGAAATCCTGCTTTTGTTTCCAAAATCATGCCTCTAGCCTTTTCTTTTTAATTTTATTTGTTTCTTGCTGGTCTGAGTGTATCAGTTCACAGCTTGGTTTCTGAAATCTACTTTTGACTTTTGTGACAATCAAATATACTCATCATCTTCCTTTCCACTAAAAAGTTATGAAGCATAATTACTATCATAATTTACATTCCCATCACTTTACAATGACAAATGCCTTTTTTAAAATTGAATCACTTGTTCTTTCTTTTGCCATGACCCTTTTGTTAATGCACTGTAGAGGGTAGCCCCTTGTCCCTTACCTGTGCTCTCATTTGATTTATTTTTCTTTAACTGCTTATCTTTAAAGTCTGTTTTGTACACTTTTTGTCATTACGTTTTATTCTGTTCCTTTTATACAGATTTCCTGCACTGAAATTAATAGCATTTAAATCATCATCCTTTTTAAATATGTTTCCAGATTGTGTTTGCAACTGTTGTTATAGCTGAAAGAATAGAAAAAGAATTACTGAAATAATTTTAGTTTTCAAATACCCTCATTAATGACTAGATTCTTAGCTATAGCTCTCTGGATTGCATCTAAAATCCTTAATATTTATTTGTTGGTTTTCTGTAATTTCTTTAATATCATTAGTAATTACTGCGTATCCTTAATGTTATGACTACAACAGTAAGACTACTGGGGAAACTTTAGAATCTCAGAATTTTAAAATTAGATAGGATTCTTCAAATTTGTATTTTGGAAACAGTTTATCCATTTAGAAATGGATTTGAATGCTTTGTGTAGTCAGTATGTATGGAGAACAATAGAATCCCCATTCCAATATACATAATTTGCTGTAAAACTAAGTGAACAGATCTGTTAAAAATCTCAAGTAAGACTTTTTTTCCCCCCATTGATCTCAGTATCTTCAGTAATGATTTGGATAAGGAACTAGGTCTGTCTGTGGTCATTAAGTACTGAGTAATTAAAACCATGAAACAGGTTAAAATTAAAGTAAGTACAAAGTCCAGACATTATGAACTTTGGAAGGCATGTAAATGAGATACAACTGGAAAACTTCAAAGTTTATAAAAAGCATATAAGGAAAACATCAGGTGGGAGTTGTGGGTATGGGGTTTTTTTAGCTAACCCACTGTCTTCCTTTTGATTCAGAAAAATGGTTCCTGTTGCCATTATTTTTTTCTGACCAGTGTTTATTTTAATTTCTAGAAGATATTCCATATATTGAGAAAGAAAAATGGCTTCTTTGGTTTTAAAGAATCATCACTTTGACAGTTAATTCTTAAGTCATTATGTTGACTTCTAGCATAGCTTATCTATGCTACAAAAAGTATTAATTCATCTACTGGGGAGCAGAGGAGTGATGGGAAGGAGAGCAAACAAGACCAAATCCTGATCACTAAAGCCAGCTTATGTTAGAGCTGTATTTCAGCTGTGGAGAGCCCTGAGTCTTGAGCTGTTTTAACAGGCAGAGTGTGTTTGACCTGCCAAAATAGATTACTCTGCTTTCTACAAAATTAGCCCTTGCAGAAGGTGGTAAGGCATGTGCTCAGACTTGGTCCTGTAGCTCGTGGCTTCTTCAAAAATATGTCAGTACTTCTTGCAACGATTGCATCTTATTTGTATTGTGTTACATAGATTTTGTTATTTCTTTTTTGTAGTTGGATAAAGAATTTTAAAAATTGCTGGCCTATATAGATAAAGTTATATTCTCAGTAAGAATATTGGAAAAACTGTTGCTGAGAAAAAGTGATGGAATTTATGAATATCCTCATTAGGCTGCAGTTATTTTGCGATCAGTTATTTTGTACTTTGCCTCTATTTTTCAGGCCAAGTTTGCATTCCAGCAAGTAACAGGATGGTGCTTTGGGACTTGCTATAGTTTTAGCCTGCTGTTTCATCCCTTGGTTTTACTGGTTGCACCACAGAATGTAAATGGAGTGTCCTAGGGGATCTTTGGAGGGTTTACTGTTCACTGTTTTGAAATTCAAAAGTATGTCTCAGGAACTCCCCTTGTGCCTGCTGATTTAGTATATTTGGGGCTCTCTCAAGGCCAGCTCTCTGTGCTAGAAGACCTGAGATGCTAAGTTATTATGTAAGATCACTGTTTTTAAGGATCACAGAATCACACACAAATTGGAAAGGACTTTAGGAGACCTCTAGTTCAAACCCATGCTCTGAGCAGGATCAGCTTTGATGTTGGGTTGTCCAGGACTTCATCCATCTGTGTCTTCACAGTGCACACGGGCAGAGAGTAGGCAACCTTGCTTGGCTGTCCCCAGAGTGAAAAAGCTTTTATTTATGTCCTGTCTGAATCTCGCTTGTTCTACCTTAAATGAGTTATTCCTTGTCTCCTGCCATGCACCAGTGTGAAGAGCCTGGCTGTCACCTTGAGAGGCTCCTCATGGGTACTAGGGCTGCTGCTCGGGAATGCCAAAACCTTCTCTTCTCCAAACTGATCAAGCCCAGCTTACCCAGACTCTCCCCACAGGTGAAGTGCTCTAGTCTTATCAACTTGGTGATCTCTGCTGAGCTCCCTTGGTTAGACAGTGTCTCTCTTGTGCTGCGGGGACCTAAACTGGATACAGTCTATCACCTGTTGAGCTCTTTGTTTAAGAGGCCAAATGGATTGCAGATTAAACAAAATTATGTTGACTGCATTTCATAGATGGGACTTGACTTGTTACAGCAGTGTTGTTGTTGTCATTCCCTTGCCATTCAAAACGTCCTTGTTTGCAATGCAAATTGTTTCATGCTTCATGACAATAAAGTAGTTATTTTTAAACTCCACTGCCGCAGTTTATACCATGTTTTTGACTGCTCTACCATTGCAGTTATGTGGCACAGACCCTGCAGGAACCCAGTGTATTGGTGCAGACTGCTCCTGTGCCTAGATTCTTCCCTGTCAGTCAGCTTTCAGGCATTCTGTGAAAATTGTCATCCTGGGTTTTTTAGTTTTGTAACTTCATGAAACTGGAAGTATTCAGGATGAAATAACGTAATCTTCCTGCTAAAATATAATTTCATAAAAGTAAACAATAGGTCAGAGGAGGGCAGAAAACTTTAACTTTCCAGAACAATTGCTTATAGGAAGATGTTAGTTTGGAAATACCTTTTCTGGTAGTTTCAGTCTTAAATTACATCTGTTAAAAAACCCAGCATTAATACCTGTTGGTTTGTTGGGTGTTTTAATATTTTTAGGAACTGTTTTCTCTTTTATATTTATTCTTTTGACATTACTCCTCATTCTCCAGATTCTCTCAAAAAATGCAAGATCATGTTTATGTGAAAGTCATAATTTACAGTGATATAAAGTGTAAAATATTTAGGCAAGTTTTTTTTCCATTGACAGCTGGATATGTGGGATTTGTGATGGTTGGGAAAGTTCTTGAAGTTATAGATGAATGCATAGAATCCCTTTACCTCCTTTATCAAAAATAAAACAAAAAAAGGCTTTCTTCTCATTTTTCATACATTTCGACATGTCCAAATCCATATCATGGTATCTGTTTTCATCTTTTTCTTCCCCAAAACACACGTAGTCAAAATACGTCTCAGAGTTGCTTCTGTTTTGAGGTGTAGCTTCTGCTTCTGACAAATAAAAGCTTTTCAGAGAGAAACTTGAGTCTTTTTGTATAAATAGATAAGTGATGCAGCGATTCATGTCATCAGCGTTTCCTCAAGATTCTCTTGGTTATCTCCTAAACCTCGCTTAAATGACTTTGAAATAGGGAAGATATTTAAGGAACAGAAACATCTGAAGAACTGGAAGCCTTGAAGAATATATTTGGTCTTTGTAGGAAGATACAAGTGTCTGTCTGTTCAGGCTTCAGTCACAACAGCCCACTGTTTCCACATATACCTTATTGCAGCAACCCATAAATTACAAATTGTATTTTTCTAAATGGTAGAGAGATAATTTCTAACAGAAATATTCAGGTTAATCCATAGCAGTTTCTGTTGAGGGTAGAGGTATCATCTTATTCTTTGGTGAACAGAGTATGTGGATTTGTTAATCTTGAAATTCTGGTAGTATTGCTTTTCTGCAGGTGTATGTCAGGGGTGTAAGTAATGTTCTAAATTTTGTCAAATACTGAACATGTGTTCTTTTGTATAGTTTTTGTATTAAATTCTTAACTAAGTGTTAGTGACAATCTTTTCAAAGAGATTTTATGTAAGTCTGAAATTTGGTCTTTGGGCTGCATCACACTTGTGTGAATCTCTTGTAAGAAGAGGAGCTTTACAGTTGTGTAAATGTGGAACTAGGCAAGGCAGGTGAACACACATATCAGTGCTCCTCCATGTAGAATGAAATTGTAGTACAAAAATACACTTTCACTGGATATGTTTTCCCTTTTTCCCTTTCTAATAATACTGTCCCCAAATATTTTGCTTATCTTTTCTGATATCCCCACTGTATATAGAAAAGGAACATTAGGAGTGCTATTAGGAGGTAAATCTAGTTGTGCTACCCATATTACCTTTCACAGAAAAAAAATAGGCAGTATTCAAATTTGGTTTTGATGTAATTTCAGTAATATAAGAAGAATAAACCTATTTGCTTAAACAAGAGTTCAGTATTAGAAAAGGTAGGACTGAAAAAGAAAGAAGTGTCAGGTGCTGTTATTTGTGATACAAGTAAAGAAATTTGACATGGCAAATAAATGTGCCATCAGATAATATGAAGCAATTTACAGGCAGCAATTTACTTCTCTAGTCCTGTTAGATGTGGAAGTGTGGAATTCATATTTTCCTTCAGGTGCTTATGTGATAAAAACAGAATTTCCTTTCATTTAAAAGAACATGTAAAATTCATAATCAAAGGAACTATGCTACACAAAGAAAAAATGTCTGCAAGACTACTGATACATTAAAAGAAAGGAGTCAGTGGGTGATAATTGGTTCACATCTTAAAAATTTGCTACAGCTGCACAAATCAAAAGTATATAATTAAAGCAAAGATTTAGTTATATCACTCTTTTAAAGAAAGAAAACATTTTTAAAATACTCTTCTGATTAAGTGTATCTAGACATGATTTTTGTATAAATTGAAAGTTGGAGCTACTGCCTGTATTTTAAATGGCAGGAATGCAGCCTTTTCTCATGAAAGCAAAATACAAATCCAATGCATTTGAGAAAGCTTCCTCAGGTATAAGTGCGTAAGTGCTATAGCAAGTTCTTTCTGGACAGTTAGAAGGGCATAAGGAGATGAATGCCAGGATGTTTAATTATTTTTTTCTTTGTCCGTTTCTCAGAAATGAGTAACATTGTGGTTTGTGGCCATCTAGCGGTGAATCGATTTTTAAATGCACTAACCTTGTTTAGACTTCTAATAAGCCAGTCCTTTGCTGTGCAAAACTGAATTCCAGAACACTTTTGGGGAAAAATAATTCTGTACATCATTTGGTCTTTTGCTCTAGTAGTATTTTTTACGGGAGGATAATATCTGTGAAGATCATTTCCTTCTTTCCCTCTCTTTGTCTTTCTCTAAGACAAAACAGGTTTTGATGTTAACAGTTTCTTTTTAGTATCTAATTTTAATATTTGTGTGTGTGCCGTTCATTTTATTCTGTAAAAATTTTTTTAGTGTTCAGGTCCTTAGTAGTAAAGTAGTAAATTTATTTCTTAGGCAGGAAGTTAAAAATTTTGTAAATTACATGTTCCAAAGATGCAAAATTCTCAACAATACCTCTGAAGTACACCTCAATTCTGAAAGCAGTTTATATTCCTTAGTATCTGTAGCTCACAAGAAATTTGACAGTATGCTTGCTCTCCTGCTTAAGTCCTTATTACCAAATTGCCTTGATAATAATGTTCTAGAATTTAATTTCTGAGCAATGGTTTTCAGATGTCATGGGAAAATTACTCTAAGTGGAAGGCATTACTATAAGCACCATTGGGAAACAGTGGATTTAAAGAACTATGACAAGGCATATCTTGAATGAGTTTACATGGTTCATGAGGCCTGGTGGACTTCTAAAATCTTCTAAGTTCTTAACAAATTAAAAACTGAAATTTTGTTTGTATTAGAGAACTAATTCAATAAACATATTCGTAGCAGATGTAACCATTTGTATTTCTTGTTTTCACTAGATAATAGCAAATATTTGAAAATTTTCTGGTTCCAATATTGGATTTTTTCTTAATTGGTAAAATGGTTTTTTTAATGATTTTGCTTTGACCTTTTGTTTTTTTCATCAGTGTCATTTTTTCATATCTAACCATTCCAACTAGCAGTTCCTTGAATTTTCATAGCATTGATATAGGCTTCCACTCTTCTATTTTTTACCTGCTCTAGATACTTCTGCTATTTAATTTGTAGAATTCACCAAGATCAAAGATAAGCATAATACAACAAAACCTATTTAAACTCACTCTCCAGCATGCCACCATCCATCCATTAACATTGAACATTGTGTCAGGATGGTATTGGGTTAATGAATGTAATGTTGTTTCATTTTCAGGTATTTGGAGTGGATGACAGCCAGGATTATAATAGGCCTGTTATCAACGAGAACCAGAAAGATTTAGTAAAAGATTGGGCTATAAATTCTGCTACAGTAGTGCTGGAAGAAAAAAGACCACTGAGTACAACTGGATTTCTTGACACAGAGGTAGAATTTAATTTTTGACGGTCTTCTTTTTTCTTCCAATAAGAGAGAGCACTAAGAACTGACCAGTAAGTGTTAAACAGCAAACAAAATCTTGCCTGGAAAACATTGGCTCAGATCTATAAGTATCTTATTTTTCTTAGGCCTTTATTACACTATGAAAACTTCTCCATCAGAGACAGGCACGATACATTGCAGAGGTGTTTTAAAAGCTGCTACCTTTCTATGTGCACTAACACCAGTGTATTGGAAATGCAGCAGGAGTTTCCTTTGAACATACGTTGACACAGCATACACTTGTAAGTTACGCAGCCAAACTGAGGAAAAGCTGGTTATATTTTATAGCCCAAACAAAGGAACTATATTAAAATTAAGAAACAAGGTGCATACATTTAATGTGTGATACAATGGTGGATAATACTTTTCAGACTTTTTTTGCTGTAGCCAAAGGACTTAAAATTTTTATGTTCACGGTTTGAGTTCTCCAGTGAAATGTCACTCATGGCAAGTCACTTATATTAGTTGCCGTAGGAGCAGTATAATTTAATCAGTTAGTGACAGATTAAGCAGAGAAAAATGCCTGGCTTTATATATGGCTCAGAATATGCACACAAGCTAGATATTACTGGTATTTCATATTGAAATCTTGGGAGACATTCTGATATCATTGTGACAGATAAACTGTAACTTGAAATCTTCCTGGAACAGAACAGGATCACACTGGAGCAGAATTAACCTGGTAACGGTAATAAGGCACATCACACTAACTTCTGCTTTTCTTGGCAGACTGTTTCTGAAGTATGATCCTATAAATTAGCAAACTTCATAAATAAGCAGGATTTTTTTTAGTATGTCAAGAGCTTAAAGTAAGACAATGTGCCTGCTCTGAAAATACATTGATTTTAGTGTCTACAGATTTGCTTTGTCTAGAGAAGGTGTGTTTTGTCATGGTTGTAATTTTAGCTACTGTGAAGTCTTGAGACACTAAGTGTATCACTGTGTCTAGAGTAGTATCTTTGACTAGTTTCTCTAAGGTTATAGCTTCAAGTAAATTATTGCCATACAGCATAGGCATGTCATGTGGAAGAATTTGACAAACTTTGCCTTTTACCTTGCTTCTTTGCACAAATCTATAACCGTTTTTTTTTATGCCTTTTGCAGCATTCAGCTCTTTTGTGTCATATCAATTTTCAAGAGTATTGATACTTTTCCACTTCTGTAATTTCATAAGCAGAAGAAGAATATGTGATTTATTTTATAAACACAATTGGGCTTTCCAGGTGTTGCACTTTGCAAATAACAAGCTTTGATTTTAGAAGACTGAGACTTGTTCTGTAATCATAGGACAGGTTTAAGAAACCTTCTGGCAATGACATAGTAAAACTCACTTTTATTTAGGCTGAAATTACAAGAATTATGCCATTTTATTACTGTGACTGCTTTGCTGCATTAAAAGGTCTTTTTATATTGAAAGATAATAGGTTATTAGCATAATTTAAAATACTATTACGAGGCATGATGATGGGGCTAAAAATGAAAATTGTTCAGTAAGTTAAGGACCAAAACTGACATGAGCAATGTGGATATAGCAAGGATCAGTGCAAGAATTGTTGAGGACAGATGAAAGTGGAAGAAAGGTTTATCAGAGAAAGTTAAAAATAGAAGTTGGTTAATACATATATAGAAGTAGTAGAGAAGGTAGTTCAGAAAGTGTGTTTTGTATGGAAATAGTGGGAAAACAATCATGAGGATAACTACTCAGAAAAGATTGTTGTATTTGAAGTCTTACTGCCAAAACTTGCACTCAGTTTGTTTGGTCATTAGGAAGGGGAGAGGCAAATGTGTTTGATTTGTAAAGTATGTGGGCATCATGTTCTTATACACAAATATTTCTTCTTGTGTGTTTTGCAAGACTTACTGCATTACTGAGCTGCAGGTCATAAGTTACTAAACTGTTTTGAAGATCTTGTCTAAATAGTCAGGTAATGTCAGAGTAGCTCAGTCTTCCAGTCTTGTGTCCACTCAGATTGTGGGTGCACTTTATTCCTGCTGCCCATCACAGTTATTCCTGTAGATGATTTAGGAGAATAAGGTGAATTCAGAACATGATTGACCTAGAAAAAGACCAAAAAATAAAGACTTAGGAAATTTCAGTTCAGGAAGGTGGAAAAGATGGCCTGGGAAGTGATAAGGATTTTATAAAAACAATTTCACAGACTAGCAGAATAGCTACGGTTGGGAGGGACCTCTGGAGATCATCTAGTCCAATGAAGGACAGGCCACCTAGAATCTCTTTGGGGATTGAAAGTGCATTCTTAACTTTACAGGGCTTATGAAGTATCATGAATAATATGCTTGGAAAGGACCTAGGAAATGCTTTTCTTATTAAAGAAATTCTCAGCTTTTCCCTTGGTGCGACAATTTTTAGTACTTTGGAGTAGTGTTTGTTATGAGACTAAATAAAATGCAGAGTGAATGTCGTGATGTGGTTGGATTGAGCCTGAATGCACTGGTTCTTGCCTTTTCAATGATTACATATAGGCACTAAAAGTACTAAACCCATCTATTTAAAATATTTAAATATTTTTATTTTCTATATTATAAGCTGCCACTTGCCAACCAAGGTAAGTGTGATTTAAGAACAAAAATTAAATAAGATAGAGAACAAAGAGAGTATTATTGTTGATGTTGTTATTATTTATTCTTACTATGTGGACTTGATAAATAAAAATATTGCAGGTATTTGGGCTATCATTTATCCATTCAGCTTCATTTAATTTTCAGTGGTCAGTCATCTATGCTAACTGCAGCTCTTAAATAGTGATTTATCAACATTGCCTTTCATGTGCTTCTCGGTTTTGGTTTGTTTGTTGTTTTGGGGGGAGGGCGGTTTGTAAGACCAAATCACAGTTAGAAACCTGGTTCTTCATCTGCTGAGTCATCAGTGCCATTGACTGCAATGTTCCCATTGCTGTTTTGAATGGCCATTTCATGTCTTTCCAACTGAAGATAAATTGTATTGCTGACATTCTGAATATTGAATCAATTCATTCATGTAAATGTTTGCTATATTGCTTCTTAGTATTGAAAGGCTGTATTTCCTTTTTTTCTGTCCTCTCTAATTACTCTGATTTCCTGTTCTTCTGTAGAGCAAACTATTCTGTTTGAAGTTTGATACTTGGTTTTGTTTGAACTTAGATGCTATACTGAAATGTAGAATGATGTGTCACCAATATATGGCTATGAAAAGGCAAATAAGACACTTGGATACCTGGGAAATGTATTGTCAGTGCAAAAGGGCAGTGTCATCGCCATGGTGAAGCTTCCTCTGTAATAATGGCACTGGAATTTTTATCCTTCGTGGTTAAGAACAGTGAATACCAGTGTAGAGAAGGTATAGAAAAGCCTACTCAGATTATTAAGGGAATGGAGCTTTGCCTTACAAGAACAGATCGATGCTGTTGGTTTAGTCTAGCAAAGTAGTAGTCGAGATGGGTACAATTGATGGGTTTTGATGTTAAATGGAGTAAATGAAACAGAAGGAAAAGGAACTGTTTGAGATAGGTGTCAGTGTTGTTCCAGGAACAAATTGGAGATGTTGGCTGTAGATAAAGCATGTATGGAAATTTGTGAAAAGATGAATGTAACTCTGAAGCAGGTAGAGTGGGGAGGGACTAAAAGAACTGCTTTCAAGACAGCCCTTCAGTTTATGAAAAGGTGACATAATATGATTCTTACAGCTTGAACTGACTGAAGTTATGTTTATGAAAAGACATCTTTGCATTGTTTGTTTTTAGTTTTTTTATTCAGCTAGTTGCAAATTATTTTTTAAAAAATATTATTCTGCTCTGAAATGCCAAGTATTAGAGATCCTTCCAGGTGTCACGTGCATATACTGTGGATTTTTTTCAGATGTGGAGCCTGAAACCCTGAATCTTCAGCCTGAATAAAAAGTCCACAAAAATCCACCAGTATATTTTCTAAATATTTATTGCTCCTGCTGCGTTTGTATGTTCAATAAGCGTAAGGGAAGGCACATTTAATGTGAAGTTAAAAGGCTGGTATCTGATAACATAAACCCAGCTTTTCTGAAAGACAAGGAAATTCTTTTTGTTGTTCAAGAGAAGATTTCAAGGGTTGCTTACTTGAGAGCCTGTAAGATGTGAGTTGATAGGGATTATAGGAAGAGCATTAGGATAACTAAATGTGACTTTAGATGTGTGTTTTATAAACCTCACACTTTTTGGATGTGCTTAAACTACTATCAGAAGAAACTGCTTTTCATAGCTTTGTTGTTTGTGCTTGTTTATACAGAGAGTTGGCAAAGCACTTCTATTCACTACAATGTAGAAACCATTTTTTGTCGGTGTCAGAGAAAAGTAATTTATCATGTTGCTTTACTACAGTTAATCTGTGAAGTCTTTAATATGTTTCTCCATTGTGAAGTAGAATTTGGATTTCTGACACATATCTATATTCTGAAATTGGTTAGGTTTGGAGTTTTCTATAGCAAAGACAGTTGGGACATCTACCATGTTTGGATTTGGCTGTAATTAATTGCTTTATTAAAGATGGAAATTCAATAGAACAAATAGAAAATAGAGCAAAGAAAGTTTAGAGATATGAAAGGAAAATGAGGCCGCAGCCAGTAGTTGTCAGTGCCTAAATGTTGCATGTTTTTGCACAGGGTTTTTGTAATATTCTTCCTGGCACACTTTTCCTTTTGTTGCGTTCAAAAATGCCCATAAATAACAAACATTGAACTGCCTTAATTTGCTGTTACTGGACTTGAATTTTATATAATTTTGATTCTAAAAAATTACTTCAAAATACTGAAATTTTATAATAGTTCAAACAAATTGCTTGGTGCATCTCTAATTTACTCCTTTCATAATATTCTGTAAGAGATTCTTGATGTTGCACTTGTTTACATTAATCAGGAGAAATTCAAGATCCTAAATTCAAGTTTTTCAGAAATCTAACTTGGAATTTGAAAGAAGTTATACACTAGGTGACATTGTTTACCATTCTACTTCTGCTAAATAAATTTTATAAATTGTATAGAGTTGGTTCCTGGTCAAAGGCTGGAATCCCTGAGTTGCCAAGGCATTAGTCAAAAGTCAGCATTTTGAATTTTGAAGTGTGAAGATTTGAAGAGGCAGCAGAGCTTCAGGTGACCTTTGGAACAGCTCGTACAAATGTCTTTAATAAGCAAGTTACTGGTATCTCTACAGCTTTCCCATCTCTTTTTTTTTTTTTTTTTGATTGTTTTACTTGCCAATGGTTATGTAGCTCCTTTGGAACTGTAGTCAGTGATGTCTGTCATTTGCAGTACTTTGTCTTTTAAATGCGAAAATTAGACTATCTCAATTTCTCTAAAGCTTTTGATAGTATACAGCCCGTGTGTGTGCCTGCATGTGCAGATATACATGCGTTGACAGTCCCAGGGGTCTTTTTTGGAGATATAAGCAAGAGAGACTAGTATGTTTGATAACACAGTAATGTTGCATTGTATTTAGAAATCAGGTTTTGAAAAACAAAATAGTATAACAACAACAGAGGATGGTTTAGCTTTACACTTTTTTTGCATTTTACAATTTTTCAAGGTTTCAAAAGGCTTACCATCAAGAAAGTAAATTAATCTCCTTTCTAGTTTAGCAGCAAGAAATATCAGATACTGATGACATTGACTTCACTGTTACCCAGTAGGATGGTTTAAAACTAATCTTTGCTTCTTTTTTTGTTTAGGCCAAACAAATAATCTGAGCTTCCTTTCCTTTCCATCATAAGTTATCTTACTCTTTCAATCCTTAAGGTAGTCTTTCTGTAATGAAGTAAATACAGTATTTCATCTGGACAAGAGGGTCTTCTAAACCGGTAAAATGTCACTTTCTTGTCTTCCTGAAGCACATTTTTAATTTTTTAATGCACCCTCACACCCCATGTTTTTTTCCTGCACTTCAGAGCTGAGGACTGAAATAACCTGAACTTAGAACTAGCACATTTTCTGATATATTTTATATAGGTTCTGATGTTTAAAGATTCACTGCACTAGGAACTGCTTTTTTTTTTGGTACTGATTCTGCAGCTGTACAGGTTTTGTTTGGTTGTTTTTTTGCTATTCCAGAGCTGGAAACACTAAAATTTTTTGAGTTAAACTACTTTTTCAATTTCCTCCAGGGAAATAGTGTCTGACATGTCTATTCAGGAAAAACCTGGAAAGATGGCATGGTTTTTATCACAGTTGTAATTTTTCTTCTGTTTTTTTTTCTTCCTTAGGAAGGTTCTACTAATCCTGGAGGTAAACGATGGGTATCTCAGTGGGCTAGTTTGGCTGCTAATCACACGCGTCACGACCAAGATGACATGAGATTGGAGTCCTCTGTGCCTGCTCCATTAGAAAACGGTATTAAAAACTGTTCTTGTTGTCATATTTCTGCTGAAGAAACCTATCAAAGGGAGAAAAGAGTGATTATGTACTCTACTTCAGCAGCTTTCTTACTCTTAATACCTCATCTTCACCTGAAATTCCGCTGTGTCATTGAGCAGAAACAGTGTAAAAACAAGCCCACAGCAGTGTTGTCTGGCATGGCAGATGAGTCCAGTATTACATTGAATGTTACTAAAAGAGCAGAGTTTAAAAACTGTTTAATATTGGAGAAACTATCACTTGAATGCAATTTGGGTTGGTCTGCATAGTATGTTTCTTTCC
This sequence comes from Hafferia zeledoni, assembly GCA_035583235.1. Lineage (NCBI taxonomy): Eukaryota > Metazoa > Chordata > Aves > Passeriformes > Thamnophilidae > Hafferia > Hafferia zeledoni. The sequence continues at coordinate 37,879,988 of JAWWEV010000115.1, forward strand.
TTACATCTTAGTACTGGTGCCAAATTATACTTCAGTGCAGTGATTATTAAACAATCCAACCTGAGAGACCAATATTAAGCTAAAGCATAGCATCCTTCCTTGTCTTGGTAATATAGAAAACCTTCTGTGTTTCTTGAAAATGCCAGAAACCACCTTGTCAGTGAACAACTTCATCTCCCTTTCTTGTGAGTGCCTGGTGTTCAGGCTATGTCTCTTCAGATTTCACCTATTCATATTTCTGATTTTTAAATTTTTTTCTTTAAAAATCTGCACTCTTGACTAGAAAGGAGTTGTTTACCTTACTTTACTTCTCTGCTTTTTATTTTTCCTGATTTCACTTCAGAGATTCTGATCATCTTTGGGAGAAGTTTTGCAAAAGTTTTGGTTTCAATGTTGCATAATGCAAACTTCTGTATCAGTGCGTGAAAGAATTCTTGCCAGTTGCTGTTGTTTCTCTTAGAGCTTTTTCTCCCCTCATAGCCATTGAACTTTGCCGAGGTTACTAAAAGTCAAAGGAGATGGAAACAGGAAAAATAAAATTATCTGATATACATAGAAAAATGGAAATCAAGAGCAAACTTTGGACTCTTTGAAAGGACTGGATCTACATACAGGGCACTTAAAATCATAACTATTGACACTGATCCTTTGGGTGGTTAATTGAGCTTTTGGCAGTCTTTGGGTTTCTATATTGTTTTAAATTGTCACTTTCAGTTGGGACACTAACTGGGATCTTCTTGGAGAGTTGAAAGCTTCTTTTACCGTTACGAGAACAGTATGACATAAAGTGAAGCAACTACTGTGTAGTGCATACCCATACTGCAAGAATTCTAAAATGCTTAAGAAGCGATAAAGAAAACATTCAAGCACCAAAAGTGTAATGAAAGTAAAATTTGCTATGTATGTCAAAAGACCAATTCACAAGATCTGTCATGTTGGCTTAGATGCTTGTATCTTCTTTAGAAATCTTAGTAGTTAAACTTCACATGACACGTATATAGCCAAATACAAGACTAAACAACTCCAAACCATCTTTTGCTAAAAGCTCTTTGAAATTCACCAAAAAGCAAGTTATGTGCCTATATATATGTAAAATATTTGATTTGGTGGGTGTGTCTGAGAGAAGTCAATCTTCACAGACAGCAATCATATTGATTTTCATTGAAAACCCATTTTTTCATAATTTTCAACAAAAAAACAGTCCAGGAATTAGAAAACCTTGCTTAGCTTTCAGAGATACCTCCTGCTTCTCAAAATCAGTGTCATAACACGGAGTATAGATAGAAAGGTATGTCATTTTGCATTCTTCATCAAAGGTGTGACACTGTGCAAAAAGAAAAGAGAGACTGAAGAGCACAGATAAAAAGCAGCAGGCATACGTGCAGTATGACTGTTGATATTCAATCAATTGCTTAGAGAATTCTTCCAGAGAGGGAAGCCCTGTACTCCAGTTTATATTCTTGGAACATGCAATGTTGGTGCCAAGCAGTGATAGGAAAATCCTAATGGGGTATGCAGAGCAGTTGTTCATAGATCAGTCCTGGCAAAAAAATGAATTGGCAGATGTGGATTTTAAGTGTGTCTCATTATATTGCAACAGCTGGTAAATAAACTGCAGACAGAGTTTTTTCTAACCAAGTATTCAAAGTCAGAGCAATTCATAGAGAAATTCATATTATCTCTGAGTGCTAAAGGCTTGTTTCTGATAGCACAATTGTTGTGTTTTTTAAGAGCAAGGAAGGCACGGTCATCACTGTGGAAAAATAAAGTTTGATTTCTAAAGCAGGTTATTCAGCATCAATGAAAGTTCTTTAGCAGTAGTACTGCATTCTTTTGATGCTTTTTATACATTTTCTATACACTTTGGTGCTAAAGTGTCTTGTTTGGGTTAAGAGCATTTTTTTGCTCTCTCAACCAGAATAAGGTCTTTGTTCATGAGTGGGGCTTTTCAGTATTGGTGAGTGTCTCCCAGCACTGCAGCCGTTTTCCCAAGGGGAGGTCTTGAAGGGAGAGGATGTAGTCTCTCCATGAGGCAAGACCTTGAGCTGTGGAACAGGCAAGTAGGGAAGTACAAAGAGGATCTTGCTCTTTTTGCTAGATTTGGAATCTGGTCCTGAAGGTCTTTAGGAATGTAGGAGTTGTTTTCCACTTCCTGTTGTAATGGTATGCTGATGTAACAGTGATTTCTTATGTACTTAAATTAACCTAATGTGAGATCAGAAGAGCTTTGTATATATGATCTCAGTTTACACAGCTGGCTATAAGTATGTTTTTAGACTTGTATTTGTCTAAGTATAATTGATCCTGCTGGATGGACTGATGACTTTCTTCAGTTCTGTTTTATGTTGTTGCATTAGCCTTATGCAGTCTTAAAAATGTAATCTTTTTTATTTATCTTGCTATTGGATGTCTTATCAGGTATTTTTTTCTCTTTCATTTTTAGACACAGATATCAGTGAGTCTGGTATTTCTGTTAGAAGTGCTGGTTCAGCTGCTTCTATGACCAGCCAGGGTGAGCGAAAGAGGAGGACACTTCCACAGCTTCCCAAAGAGGAGAAAGTGAATGAAAACTCAAAAGCAAAAACTACATCTCATCAGAGATCAGAAATTGGTGAAAAGCAAGACACTGAACTTCAGGAGAAAGAAACTCCAGCTCGTGCCTCAGATGCAAAGTCAAGCAGAACAGTGAATGGTCTTTCACCCAGAGCTACTGGAGACAAAGTTTTTACTTTTCCCAGCTCTTTGAGTAAAGAGAGAGTTGAAACTGGCAGAGAAACTTCTGTGGTGAAACAAGCTTTAGCAAAAATTCAACAACAAGAAAGAAAGGAGCAAGGACACTGGACACCCACAAAATTATCCTCTACAAAATCTTCTGCAAACCAAATTGAAAAAGGTAGGGAGGAGATTGTTATATCACCCAAAACTTTGGATAATCAAGACAACGCTTCTGGACATGTTACAGATAAGGCAGAAATTAAATTGGCACAGATTGAGGGCAAAAGAAGAAAAAATGAGGAAATTATTAGAGGACAAAGTCCTAAAACACCTGGAGGAGAAAAAAAGGAATCTTCAAAACCATTAGTGAGGCAAGGTAGCTTTACAATAGATAAGCCTAGCACAAATATACCTATAGAACTTATTCCTCACATTAATAAGCAAAGTGGATCTGCTGCCCCTTTAGTATCTGCAAACAGGATTCGTGATAGAAGTGATTCAATGGACACTGATTCCAGCTTAGATACAACACTCATTTTGAAAGACACCGAAGCTGTAATGGCTTTCCTTGAAGCTAAATTGCGTGAAGAAAATAAAACTGATGAAGGTCCTGACACTCCTAGTTACAACAGAGATAATTCCATATCACCAGAATCAGATGTTGATACAGCCAGCACAATCAGTCTTGTTACTGGTGACACGGAAAGAAAATCCACACAGAAGCGGAAGAGCTTTACAACCTTATATAAAGATAGATGTTCCACTGGTTCCCCTTCAAAGGATGTTTTAAAATCTTCTACAAGTGCCAGAGAAAAGATGGAAAAGAAAACTAAAAGTCGATCTTCCGATGGTGGGTCTAGAGCTGATGCTCGCAAAACTGTGCAATCCAGTGGACGAATGAGGCAACCATCAGTAGATTTAACAGATGATGACCAAACGTCTAGTGTCCCTCATTCTGCCATTTCTGATATCTTATCATCTGACCAGGAAACCTACTCTGGCAAATCACATGGAAGAGTTCCTTTTGCCTCAGCAGATGAACTTTTACATTCCAAGATGGAAGGAAAGTCAACTAAATCAAAATCATCTCCTGTTGCACTTGGGCAGTCTAGTAAATCTACCACTCTTCCAAGACCACGTCCCACAAGGACTTCTCTCTTACGCAGAGCTCGGCTTGGTGAAGTCTCAGATAGTGAGCTTGCTGATGCCGATAAGGCTTCAGTGGCTTCCGAAGTGTCCACTACAAGTTCTACATCAAAACCTCCATCAGGGAGGAGAAATATTTCCAGAATAGACTTACTTGCTCAGCCTCGCAGAACTCGACTTGGCTCTTTATCAGCGCGTAGTGATTCTGAAGCGACAATAACCAGAAGCACTGCCTCATCTCGTACCCCAGAGGCTATTATCAGAAGTGGCTCAAGGTTACTGTCAGGAGGAGATGGCAGTAAAGTTTCTGCTAGAACTCGAGCCAATAGCATTTCTCGACTTTCAGATTCAAAATCCAAATCTTTGGCTTCAGCACATAATTCTCCCTCAGGTATGTGAGACTATTTGAAATAATTTTATATAACACTAGGTGGTTTTAGTATATGGATTTTAAAAAAGGGTTTAAGAAACAGTTCTTGTGAAACATTTATTGAGTTTTAGTTGATGCAGTCTTTCTGTTTCGAATAAGAGGCTTCTTTGGCAGGGCTTGTGGAGGTTTCTCACTTAAAATCATAGAGACAAGAAATTGTAATCCTTTAAATCCTTGGGCATTTTTCATCTTTAAACCAGTAAAATGGAACTGCATTGGGGCAGTCAGATGTGTCAGCACTGGTTTGCTTTAGTGCAAAAACAGAGCAGAGATCTCCTTGCTGAAGTCATAGGAGTAGAATTTGGGAAGGTCAGAAGTGCTATTGACTACCTAGAAGACAGAATATTTATATGTAAGGTAGGCTTGTAAATATGCAATCAGAACGACAAAAATGAGATTTTTTTTGAATAAGAATTATAACAATAAAGTAACTAATTGAAAAAATTATGCACTACCTAACTAAATATCATAAAGCTAAGTAATTTTTTAAGTGTTTTCCTTGTCTTCAATTATTTACCATTCTCTGTTTCAAATCATGGCAATTTATGATTTCCAAATCATATTGATCTTCTTTGGTGTGATGGTTCCTTTACATTAATGTTACCTTATGTGTGGAAGGAAAAATACATATAATTGAATAATTTTTACCTACTATTCTGTTAGAAGTCAACATAACACTCTGAGTGGAAGCAGTGTGAGGGGCTAGTATTTTTTTTCAACAACAATATTAAATCAACCAAAATTAAAATGTGATAATAAGTGAACTTTAAAGTGGAATGAATATCTAAAATAGATGTCCACTTGCTTTTAGAATTGTCATGCTACCAGCTTTACCATATTTGCAGCCAATCGACAGTCTAAGAACAAAATAAATAGAGTAGTTTCTGGTGTTGATACTGAGATTTTATGTTTTCTTTTATTGCATCCCATTCAGAGTTGATATAAACAACTGTGATACTAAATTCCCACACTCCTGCTGTCCTTTTGTTGCTTGTATATCACAAATGCACCTTGTTAAGATTCTTAGCAGTGTGTATTCCCCAGGCACGTGTCTTTTAGCTGTGTCATTTATTAGCTGAATAGAAATTTCTGCTGAGATACAAATGAGTTGTTTGCTGAACTGTGAAGTTGAATCTGTTTCATACAATGACAGGTGTCTAAAAAGGTACAACAAAAGAAAGGTTAAACTTCAAAGAAAAATTGGTCTTTCCTTGTAAGATTGGAAAAGTACCATGTTTTGAATTGATGTGTGCAGCCTGAAAGGTGGCAATGTTAGGTCAGTTCAGACTTCTGTATGTTTACTTTAATAATTAATACTAGTTCACATTGTGATATTGCTGATTTTTAAAAAGATAAAGCACTGCTTCTTTTATTTTTCACAAAACTGTATATAGATTTTGAGTTTAGCATCCATGTGAAGTATTGCAAGCTTCCTAAACTTTTTGAAGGTTGCTGCATTGAAGTGGTTTGCTCCTTTTAAAGAGAGTGGGTGTATCTTTCTCTTCCCAGTCTACTAGTCTATCACAGTTATCTTAATGTTCACTTCATTTACCTGCATTGCATGGTCAAAGTTTGCTGTAGCTTGTATACAATACTCTGTTTTCAAGAGAAAAACTATGCCATCTTCTCTTGAGCTACCCCATCATAATAAGCTAGGTATTTTAAAAAGACTGTTGTTAGAAAAATCTATAGTAATAGCTTCTGTCATAAAAGACTTTATCAGTTAGTATGTATCAAGATCAGGAAGAAGCCTGTCAGTGTAAAGGCCAAAATCTGAAAGCAATTAATAAAGCAGGGAGATACTTTCAAAAGAAAATCATAGCTTAATATTTCAATTAAGTCTTGTTACAATGTAAGTAAAAACTATTATTACTACAGTTTAGCATTAAGAGTTCTGGATTTTGTCTGTATCAGCAACCTTATTGTACAATATTTTTTTACTGGTTTGTTTAGATTATCCTTTAGGGAAATCAGAGTTGTTCTGAATATAGTGTAATCTTCTAGTGTATAGAGGAGTATATATATACGCATCTATTATATATCAGCCACTGCTCAGTACATCCCCCTTTTCTCCTTAGCTCTGTGATGCTAATAACTACCACCTCATCAAGTTATTGATAATATTATTATTTTATCCTTAGATTAGTGTATTCAAATCATCTTTGAATAGAATGTGTTACTTGTATGCAATATATAAAAATAGAACACAGCAGAAGCTTTTCGATACAAATTATTTAATTCCTGAATTTAATTTTGTTTCTAGAAAAGTCAAGAATTCACTTAATTTTAGCACTTTTGTAGAGTACCAATGAAATGCTTGACAAAAGTACCTCAGCTGCTTAAATGTGTTTTAATTGAGGCACATTTAATCAAGGCATAACAGGGATGTATTTTCTTCCTGGACATAGAAAGACTGGAAAAGGAATGATTGTTACTAGTAAAAGGTTTGGGGGTTTGTTTCTTTTGCCAGAAGACTGGTTGCTCTCAAGGTGTTAAGTGGGTTTCTTGTGGGTTATCTCATCAGAGGTTAGTTACCACACTGCAGATCACTAAACATTGGCGCCTTCTTAAATCCAGTCTAGAAAGAGAAAGTTATTTCTGCGCTTCCCAAATCAATGTTCAGACATATATACCTGTAAAAAGTGGGCAAGGAAAAGCTATAGTCACTGGATTTTTTTTATTGTCTTATACTTCATGTGGATGAGTTGCAACAAAATAGTATTAAAATTGCCAGAGCTTTCAGCAATTCTGTAATATAAAAAATCTGATTCAATGCAGTTAAGTATTGATTAGTTTTATATGAAAGGGCAAACAGGTAAATGGAACATCTGGGATGAGAATTGCCAGCATTAAAGTAATTACCATGATGTTTCTGTGGTAGGAGGCTTGATAACTTGGTAACACTGTGAAGACATGTGAAGCAAAATTAGTAATTTTATAGCACAAACAATGAAAGATCTGATCAAGGCACTGCATCATCAAACAGTAGAGTGTGATCAATAAAATGAGAAGACCAAAGACCTGTTTTCACAACAACGAAATAAAGTTGAAGATGGTGTTACAGAAGGATCAGGCCTAGTGCAATAGTTCTAAACTGCACTGTCAATTTAAGCATCAAGAACAGAGACCTTGAGCAACGAATTGTGTTTGGCAGATCTGCTGACTTGCTGCCCTAGCTGTGATTGCAAATGGCTGGCAGGCTGATCAAAGCTGGGGGAAAAAAATTGTTTGATAATGAAAAGAAAACAACTTTTATTAAGCACATTTACTATTATTGTCCTACTGAGCACCAAATTTCAGAATCTTTGAAATGGATAGACCTTAGAAGACAATGTGTCAATGAAAGCAGAATAATTTTTAAGGAATATATTGAATGAAGGTTGTCCTCATATCTTAAAGTGAGAGTATGGTGTCCAAATCACCAAAGTTGCCAGCTTGATGTGATGTCACGACATTATAGAGCTCACAGAGTAGTCACTAAATCAGGTTTGAATGCTGATTATTTTAGCCAGGGTTTTGGAGGATTTTCTAGTTAGTGGTACTGATATTCACAGTCTTTGGTGTCTGAGATAAGCAATTGCAAGACAGCTTTCAGAATCTACAAAAATTGCATTTTATGGCTTCATAATTTATAGATCCTGTCAAAAGCTTATATCTGTGCAAACATATAGCTGCCTTACTGGGAAACGTGCTTGGATATTGTTTGTCATGAACAGTACAAGTTTGAAAATTTTACTGCTAGGCCTACGATAACTTTTTCCTCATATTAATGAGAAACCTGTTGATAATACCCATTGATGATTTGAAAACCAGCATTTTAAGACCTTAAAATTTAATGGTCTTTAAAAAATGGCGAGAGTTTTTATGATACTATGTTATCAGTTGTTATTGATGTCATTTCAGTAAGTATCTCTGAAATGTTTAAGCCTTTACAAAATTCATTATTTTTTATGGAATGTATAATCTTTTCCTAAAAAAGTGTGGGTGGAAAAGAGGACCTAAGATTAATCTCATCAATATATTTTATTTAAGCAAATGCTTCTAACCTGAATGTTTTAAAACTAATTAACATGATAAAACACTATTTTGTACACAGAGAAATCCAAGCTTCTCCCAGACCCAGATCCTGATGTTGAAACTTACAGTGGTAGAGTACTAGAAATCAAATCTGTTTCTGATATTTCACTTCTCATTCAATTTTTAGTTTTTAAGTATATTATTACATATGCTCATTGTACAGTGCTGAGTTTCTGGACTAGCTCATTTGAGAGATTTTAAGATAAATTTTATATTTATTTTTATTAATATTATTTGAACTGGGACAAACAATTTTAACAAAAATGGATGATAAAATGTGGGCCCAACTCATAAAGTTCTTTGGACTTTGGTCACACTTTGCTTGCATGCTATTGGTGGGGAAATGTGCTTTTTCTGCTCATATTTACTTCCCTAAGATCAAACAACTTTGAAACCTCTAAAAAGTGATCAGTAAGTGATTGGAGAGACATTTTTACTTTCTTCAATAAAGTTAAAACATTTTAAAAAAAGGTAGAACTGGACATGATTTGAAGCCCACATTAAACCTGAAAGAAATTACATAAGCACATTTTTCAGCAGTTAAAAATGCATTATTTATATGAGGAAAGGGATGTAAGCTTATACACCAATGTCATATTCTGCATGCTGTAATCAGCATTACACAAATCTTTTCTCAAGTAAAAATTACTTTCATTATTTGTCACTTAAATTCATATTGATATCTATTTCCTTTATAATGGTTTTTTTTCTGTTTAAGGAGAAATCGGTATTGTTTTTTCATTTTGTAGTAGTAAAACCAATATACATCATTTACATCTACTATTTTTAAGTTACCAAGAATGCTCACACATTTTTCCAATTGGCTACAGCCTCATGAACGTCAGTGAGTTTGGGGGATTAAATCCCCTGCATCCATTTAGCAGGTTATGGTGATGAGGATTCCTTTTCACTTAGTGGTATCTCATCCTGCAGGGAGTGTTTGAGGACTGTGCATCTGAAATGCATTTTCTCAACTTCAGTAATTCATAGGGGGACAAAAACCTCCTGCTTAGTTTCAGTTCTGTACTTCAGGCTGTTTTCAGCAGCATGGCTATATAATACTTTTATGTGCTACATGTGAGAATATATACTTTCACTCTGAGGCTGCTTTTTTATAGATGTGCTGCTGATTTTTTGAACACAGTATTAATTTGACATATTCTATTTCTGTACTAAACACATACTCATAAAATCATTAAGGTTGGAAAAGACATTTGCATCACTCATAGTTTTATGCTTTCTTTATATAAGCATGCATCCCGGCCTTGGTGCCAGCTCCATCCTTCCTTCATGTCTCTTCATTTTTTTTATCACGTAAACCTTGAAGGAAATTTGGGAAAAAAATCTGCAGAAAAAGCGCAATATGACTATTATACTTTAATGTTAATGAATTGGGCCCCTGTTTTGTAATAGAGTTTGCTTGAGCTCATACACAATTACTGACTTTTACATCTTGCTTCACTCATCATTATACAAAGAGCATCAGTTTTGTGTTTTTATTAATCAATCTTTATTATTTAACACGAATTTTGTAGCTTTCTTTTTAAGATGTAGTAAATAAACCTTTTGTGAGGTATCTGGGGATTGGTAACAAATAGTCGTGTATTTTTGTGATGTTACTGAAATAATACTGTTTTTTCTTATTTAAGATACAATAATAATTCTTTTTTAATAATTGAACTAATTTAGTAAGTGCAAGATGGAGGCGCTTTCCTACAGATTATGCTTCCACCTCAGAAGATGAGTTCGGATCAAACCGTAATTCCCCTAAACATACCCGTCTGCGTACCTCTCCAGCCCTGAAAACCACGCGACTGCAAAGCGCCGGGACAGCAGCTCAAAGTAGCAATACATTCAAGCACAGAATAAAGGAGCAGGAAGACTACATTCGTGACTGGACTGCTCACCGAGAAGAGATAGCAAGGTTGGTTTGAAAGGAGGGCCTCTAAAGTAACAAGGAATTGTACCCAACGAGTTACACATGTGCATATACAGTAGAAAGAGAGCTGATGGGGTTTCTGTATCACTATACTTACCACTTTCACTCACCAACTGAATGGGTGATGTAAAATTCTTATGAGAGACTGGCTGGCAGAACACTCCTGTTACCAGCACATCTCTTTTTAATGGCAAATTATAGTAATTTCTGGCTTATGATAGCCCAATCCCAGAACATGAACTTTTAGTTGCATTAGTGGAACTTGCAGAGGTGCTTCAAGTATTTCCTGAGGCTGAAGTGTGTGTGATTTTCTACTACCTTTACGTGCATACTGACGTCGAATTTCAGATCAATGCACAAGTGACAGAGAGAGGAGAAAGTGATTTTGGTAATGTGAAAGACCATGCTCTCATTTTGATTTTTGATTTATCTAGACATTATTTCATGTTAGATACTTTCTAATTTTAATCATGTGTATTCATCAAAAAGTAATTTTTTTTTGTTGTGAGTCCCTAAGATTAGTATATCAATTCCTCTGTTACTGGTAGTATTACTCTGCTTCAACTGAAACAAGATAAAAGTAGTTCTACATTCTGGTAACCAGATCTTCCTATATCATGCAACACCCTGTCAGTGCAAACTTCAGATAGCTTGCACAAAATAAATAAAACTATGTAAGTATGCAAATGTTATTTAGTATTTAGATGTCAATGTTCAGGTTCTTAAGCTTTTTACATAACTTAACTTAGAAGCCTAAACAAGAAAAGTGCTTTCCTTTTCAGATTAATCTGAATACTGTGGAGTATTTTCTTTATTTTAGTACTGATGGAGGTGTTTTGCTTAGTGTGATTAATTATTTTTTCTTTCCTCTTCTTGGTAGTATTTTTCAGCATTTGTTTTTCTAGTGTGATTTTTTCAGAGGGAAGATGTAGAGGTCCAGAGAGACACAGAGAAGATACCTAAGGGAGCCTCATAGTATCTGGATAAATTGTGAAATAAACAGCTTCAAAATCATCTACCTAAAATACTGCTTTCAGTTCAGAAATCTAAAGTTAAGAGATGGTTACAGGGAGGACTGTGTGTATATGGGGGAAAAAAAAAATTCATAGCCATAGGATATTACTTCCTCATAAAAAGTACTGCTGAACCTCTACTTCAGTGAAACTTCTTGGTACATTTTCTTGTCTAGGAGAGACTGACTCTGGAAGTAATTGATGATTCAGTCTAAACTCAACTGGGTAGATTTGTAGGGTTTTTTCTTCCCTTGAGATTCTTACCCTTTTCTTCATTGATGTACTGGTTTTAAATTGTTTTGAAGACGGTGTACATTCTGTTATCCTACCTCTTCAGCTTTATTTTCAGTGGAAATAGTGAGAGACTCAAATAGTATTGCCAAATTTTTTTGTTCATATAGAAATTTCACAAAAACTTCATTAAACAAGCTTATTTAAGGTTAAGAAAAGTAGCACTCAGCATTTGAGAAATTCCAGATTACTGTAATTTGTCATCATTGCTTCCAGTAGCAGTTTCCTCAGTTAGCCTCTGCTGAGCCCTGCTGCTGTAAGTCACTAGTTGATCTTTTCTGTGCCTCCGTATATCTTTGTAATGATTCACATTATTGCTCCCCTTGGCTTTAATTTTAAGTTCTGTCCTTTATAAGATTTTTGTCTCTGCTCCCGTTGCCTTGCTAACCACAGTCTCTATCATTGTCTATCCTGAAGGTTTTTTCCGTCCCAGCTGTCAGACCACCCTCTATGATCAGAGTCCCTTGAACTCTAAATAGAGTTTTTAAAAAATTAATAGATGATTACATACTGTCATTAAAATTGGTTGATTTATTTTTTTGCTGTTGTTGAATAACTGATTACATTAGGCAGGTGTAAGGATAAACATTTCATAAAACACATGTGCAGCAGAAAGTAGTGTAGAGACTGTATGACAGACATTTCTTTGCATCCATAGTACCATCATTTCTGTTTTAACTGGTCTTCCATGACTGACCCAGTTTGCACTTTTCACAGACTTCCCAATTTACAGATGTTAATAAAATTGAAAAATCAAAAGAGGTGTTTAAAAATCTTAATGGAATAAATGAATTGATGTGAAGCCACTTTGATGTGGAGGGAATGTACACTCAGAATAACAGGAGCTTCACATCTCTTTTATTTAAGGATGTTAAAATATTACTACAAATTCAACTGATTCAGTATAGGAAGTGTAACATAGCAGACAAGCATAAAAATGGTTTTGGTAATGCAATAGTTCAACACTATTACAGATATCTTAGAAGTATTCCTATTTCATTGTGGGTTTTTTTCTGATTCTGGGTATTCTTCCACTATAGTTAAATAAGAGCTAGAGTTCATGCTTTTGAAGAAGGTAGTCATGCTCTCCTCATTCCAAGCCCTGTGTTCCCACCTCTTCCAATGCACTGAAAACTGAGTCTGTTCCTTACATGGCTGTGTAGCTGCCTCAGTCTGCTCACTGAGTGAGTCTAATAGCACTATTTCCTGAAGCAGGTTGAGGGGGTTAGGAATTTGAGGTTTATTTTAATTTTGCCTCTGTGAATTGATTTGCCTTGTATGATTGCTAGGTCTGATGCAGGAAGCAGTAGAAATCTGCAAGGCAATGTACAGTTGCAGCAGAGTAAATAGTGTGTACCTAAAGAGTAATTCTCTTGTCCCTGATTACTTAAAACACGCTCCTCATACTTAAGCAATACTTTGGTTTCTACAAGTTAATGTGGAATTACTTGAAAACTTATTTTATGAAAAGTCAGACTTAACTCGCAGATGGTTGCTTGGTTTCTTTTTCACAGTGCTTTTTTTTTAGTGCTCTGTGTTGTTTCTATGCAGAAACATAATTGAGTACTGACTATAGCTTACTGTCACACTGAAGAAAGTCCAGATTTTCTTCACTTGACTGGTGTTTGACTATGATAATTGTCTGCCAAGTTTCTTGTTTATTCTGATACTTTCAGGGTTCATTTGAATGGACTTTTATATAGACATCTGACATTTTATGTAATTTTGATTGCTTGGTAAAAACTCGGATGAAGTGGTTGTGGCATATTGAAGCATTGCTAATTTCTGTGATGAGTTAAGTCTTAGTTGATCGATACTACTTTTGATTATGTTGTTTAATGACACTTGTCTTTTGGAGAATTTGCTGATAATTGAAATCTCCTGCATTTTATTTTCTTCACAACTATTCATCAAATACCAGAATTTGTCCTAGAAATTCAAATGTGATTATTAGCAACTTCTCTCTTCAAGGAGATAGATGATTGTGTGAAACAAAGGAAGTAGGTGTTTTAGTATCTCTACTACTTAGAATATTTGATTTGTAATGGCATGTATATATAAGAACAAGAAATATGAATTAAAATTTACTCAAAAATTGTAATAATTAGGTTAATGTAGTAAAAGACACTTATCATAATTTATTTAAATGAGCAATTGACTTGTTTTATGCTTTACTGTTCCAGTCTATTTTGATAGTTTAAAATCACAAATACTGTCTTAAGTGGTTATGGGTAATTGCCACATGTTCTTCTACAGCCTTATCCCAACTACATACATGTACCTAAGCTGAACAAAGTTGCACTTCATTGCATATTGCTCATGGTTAGCAACAAAATCGAGTGTAGGAATTTGACTAGAATTTCTCTAGTTATGTTTGCTTTTCTAGGTGAAATTCTGCTCACTTAGTCTTAAACTGTCTCTAGGGCAACCCTGTCCATTCTTTTTGACTTGAAGACAAAGTGAAAATAAAGAGCAGAAGGAGGCTCACCTTGAGCAATCCATCTCTGTCCAGCCTGGTGTGTGTCAGTGTCCCATGGCTGTGCTCCTCCTTCCACGTGAGCGGTGGGTGGTGCACTTCACCCAGTCCTTGGTGGTGCAGGAGTAGCACTCTTGGCTCCTATGCCTTCAGTCCTCTGAGGCAGAAGTGCGGAAGGGGCTCACTTGGCAGTCAGCTCTGAATTCTATGTCTTCTGAACTGTGTGATCCCAGCTGGAAATTCAGGGTGCCATAGTTAGTAAAGGCTTTTAGCTTTTGCTTTGTGGCTTTTTTTTTTCCTTGTTCCCTCCTCCTTTAAGGGTGTCCTGGGGAGGGGTAGCACAAGCTGAGCTAGTCAAGCTGTACTGAGCAAAATACAGAGCAAAGCTATTTTTTGTTGAACTGGTGGATCAAAACAAAGGAAAAGGAATCTTCAGCTGAGAATTTAGATGTATTTTTATAGTGCTATCATACCCAGGTTTTTACAAGTATGTTCTGTTTTTCCCTCTGGAAAACCTGTCTTGATTAAATTTGAGGATTTATGGTATTAGTCTGGAATTTTAAACATGTAAGCAGCTTGTTCTGAGCTAGCTGCAGGACTGCTAGATAATTAGAAGTCCTGAAGATGTGTTTTTGCAAGCAGGTAAACTGAGGTATAAATGAAATATTTTCTGAACATTTCAGATTTACTGCATGTACACACGTCTGTGCAATATTTCCAGCATATTTGGAGTGCATTCCCTGTCCTAGATACACTGCATATTGCACACATCTCTGCCTGTGAATCCTACAAAGAAAACAAGGATGCCCTGTCTTTTGAGATTGGCTTCTACCTTCTTCCTCAGAAAAGCATAGTGTTGAAAGCTTCAGTTAAAATTTTCTTTTTTTGGTTCTACTAATAAACTTTCAGTTTAGAAGGGCATACACATTTTCTTAGCACAGTTGTAAGGAATTAGAACTTTAAACCTCCAAGGCTGCAGGCTGGGCTGTACTGGCCCAAAAGTATTTTTAGGGGAAAATGTAACACTCTCTTTATTACTAGGATCAGTCAAGATCTGGCTCTCATCGCACGGGAAATCAACGATGTAGCAGGAGAGATAGATTCAGTGACTTCATCAGGCACTGCCCCCAGTACCACAGTAAGCACTGCTGCCACCACCCCTGGCTCTGCCATAGACACTAGAGAAGAGGTAGGAGATCTTCATGGAGAAATGCATAAGGTTCTTCCTTTTCTTTATTTCTTTTGCTTTTAGCATTTTTGCATAGCTTTTTAGTTATTTCCACTCAACCCGTATGCATGATCTCTACATTATTTTTTTTATTTAAAGTTCCTTTACATTTCAACAAACAACCTAGAAGTTATTCTATGAACACAGCTTGTCAAAAGGATGCATACTATCTGTCTGTCTCTTTTTTTCCACAAAACATAGAAACAAGGCTTGTCTGTAGCCTTAGATACCATTATGCAGTATCTAAGTGCATTTAAAGAAACTAGTGTGTATACACATATATAATTGTTTTCATAGGTATTAAAAACAAAAAAGTCACTCTTTTCACAGGTGACATAAAACTTCCATCTTCTGAACACTGAAATACATAGGTACCATGTGTTAACTTTAGATTTTCTTTCTTAATAACATTGTCAAAAACTACCTTGAAGTAAGTTTGCCTTATGCTTCTAATAATTCTTATATTCTTTAACTATCTCTGGTGTGCTGTTCTGTGAATATATTGACTAACTTGTTCTAGTAAACATCACAGGTCTAATGCTGGGACACGTGTTAATCTGAATTTAAATCATCACTTTCTACCATGTTACAATTCATGATAATGTGTTGTAGATGTTTACTGCATCTTTTTCTTCATAGTATTCCTTTCAAAATGTGTTTTATTCATTTCTGTGTGCATAAAGTTTGGTTAATACATTAGTTTACTGTAGTTAGTTTAATACTATCTTTTTCTGTGGGAAAAAAGATATAAACAGTAATTAGAAGTCTGTGAGTTGGATAGTCAGGAAAATAAATGCACTCACATAGATTTTTTTTTTTTAATTCTCATGGACTATGGCTAAACTTTAAGGAAATATAGTCCTCATTTTTTCAGACGCAGTTAGATCACTCCCATTTTTATATTACTAAGTAACTATTTTCTTCTTTAATAAATATAGTACATTGTGTACATACTGCAGGTGGCAGTATCTGCTTTAGGTAGTACAGGTCCTTCTGTAGCACTATGATTATTCTGGAAAATATACCCTGCATTTCAGAGAACTCTACTTAATTCCACAGAATATATTCATTAATCAAAGGAATATATTATTAAGTACCAGTTTATAGGTAACTGCTAAGTTACCTACCGATTTGTAGTCTAAATTTGCCACATATGTCTAATATTTTAAAAAAACCCAAAGTTCTTTTTTACAAGATATTCTTACATATGAATAATTTTTTACTGTACAAGACAACACAACGATTTTTATTTGATAGGCATCTTGTAAGCTGTTTCAGGAGGGAAAAGTAGTAATCTGATTTTTGCATTCAATAGATTTCATAAACTGCATTTTTCTTTTATCCCCCAGTTGGTGGACCGAGTATTTGATGAAAGTCTCAATTTTAGAAAAATCCCTCCAGTAGTGCATTCCAAACCCCCAGAGGGGAATGGTCGGCCTAGTGATGCCAGACCTCAGCTAACAGATGCCCTCGATCCCCCGACAATCACCCGGAGAAGGACCTGGAGCAGAGATGAAGTGAGCACACAACAGGATTCTCTCTAGTAACATGGATATTTTAAGCTTTTACAATTATCTCCCCACTTAATATTCTAGACGCTATCCTTTTTTTCCTGCCTATAGGAGTTGGCATTAATATTGGGGGGAAATGTATATTATTTAATTTTCAAAATGTTCAAATATGATTGTGTATGATACTAAATAAAACACAAGTATGATTTTTTTTAATGATAAAGATACCAAGATATATGGAATTATTTGTATTTAATTCACAGTAAACTAATAATATCCTTTTTCATTATAAACTTACTGCAGGTTATGGGGGATAGTTTGCTGTTGTCCTCAGTCTTCCAGTTTTCTCGCAAGATAAGACAATCCATAGACAAAACAGCTGGCAAAATCAGGTGGGTTTTTAAAAATTATTGTGATTCCTGAAAAATGTCTGCTCTCATCAATATTCACACTAGTAAAAGAGGTGTCTGTAGTAAAAACAGAGCAAATGTACTTAGTAGCAACTTGTCCTTTAAAAAGCAATGTTACCTATGGCTTTTTTAGCCTTCAGAAAGATTTGGAATGTATACTTTTTCCATTATTCCTTTTGTTTGTTTCACATTATATGAGGGAGATATCAGCAAAGATTACATGGACAGAACAACATCCATCATACTTCTAACAGAGCAGCTGTTTCAACATATGCAGATCCTGTGCAAAATCTACATGACCTGTACTCAAGTCTTGTAAAACTTCCTTCCTAAAAGATAGGGTTAAAATGTTGCTGAACTGTAAAATTGGTCCCTATATGTTTGCCAAGTTGTTGCAGGGATTCCACATTTTAGCAAGAAAGAACAGTTGGACAGTTTCAGTAAATCCTTCCAAAAAGTAACTTGCTCTGGAGACAATGTGGTCACTATCAACTTCTTAATATAAAACAACGGGTGTAGCCACCTGTCATTTTTAATTGGATATTCCTGCTGAGATAATTAGGTTCCTTCATAAAATGTCATAGTAGCTAAGAGAAAGTGTAGACGTGTCAAAGATGGGACCATGTTGCTCTATCAGCAGTTCCATTTGACTTAAATGTGTGAGTGTACAAGCATTTGGTGACCACTTTGGTGGACAAGAATAAAAGAAAATTCTAAAAGCAAAGTTTTGAGTCGTATCGTTCACATGTTCTTCTTCATGTCTTTGTGCAGTTAATAATTTTAAAATACAGAATGTTAAAAAAAGTACTTTGGCTGATCTTCATGCATAATTAATTATTTTTTGAATGTGAGAAAATACTAGGTCTGTAATTACTTGGTGTGTCTAGGAAGTGTCAGATATTGAAATACTAGATGATTGGATTGGATTAAACATCAAATGAAAAGTTTATTTCAGCATAGGGTGATGTAAATTGTAAAAGCAGCAGAATACCAACATATCTGAAGATTGTATTCTCATGGTGATACCAAAGAAGATTTGACCGTAGAAATGAAGAAGAAAAAAATCTATATAAATTGATAAAAACTGTAGGTTATCTGCCATTTCTAGTTTTGCTATTTCTAGTAAGAAGAACATCACTGAGTGAAGAATCAAAAGCCTGTAACTCATTCTTATTATTTTTATTCTAAGGATTTTTGTGTGTTGTTTTTATTGGTGGCTAACCAATAAAGTTAAATTAAAGGTAAAGTTAAATTAAAGTCTTCCACATTTCTGAATAATTTTCTGAGCTTAAAAGGTAAGTCAGCAGCATTGTAATGAATGTAATAATTATGTGCTTATGTATAATATTATAAATATAACATACCTACAAATATTTTATATATATATTTACAAAGTGGAATTGCCTATTTCTATAAAAATGCAGTAAACTTTCATTAATAAGGAATTATTAAGCATATTCCTCAGGGCTATGTTCAAAACTTCCTTTTCCTGATGCTCAAAATGGATTTGAATAACATCTTGTTATTCATAATTTCATTAGTATTTTGAATCAAAAAAACAGTATTAGTTTTAGAATTGTTTTTTTAGGGAGCATGTAAGGCAGTTAGCACCTATTCCAGATTTTTACCTTACCTTTGTTTTGATATACATTATTTCAGCCAACTGGTGTTCTTCTATTCTTTTTACTGGAGTTAAGCCAGTTAAAATTTCTGCCCAAAATAGTTACAGTGAGAATTTTGGGGTTTTGTCAGGCTAGCAGTTGTGGCTTTTTTCAAAATACTGGAACCTGAGAGGAGAAATTTTTAGAGGCACCAGTAAGAGTAAGCCAGCAGGCTTGACTGTTTTACAAGGCCTTCCTCAAATTTTCTTGTTCACCAACGTAAACCTATTTCACAAGAGCACAGACAATGTAGGGCAATTTCAGTCCTTATAAACTGCATCACACATATTAAAAAATTACATCCTTTTAATCTGGGACCAAATGGAGAAAGACATACTTCCTGTGAGCATGAACACTCTTCCTTCTGTCATATTTTAGTTGCAAAAGTCAGCTCTACAAAAAGATTGATTTCCCTTTGGCTAAGGTATTAAGAACATAAATATTGGCAATCATCCTTGACAAGCCGATCTATCAGAAATTAAGATGAGCTAAAGTCAATCATGAAAATAAATGAGTAGGATGACAAAATGAAATATATATCTTTTTGCTTGACTAGTTTCTTTTCTGCTTCCTCACTGCCATTTCTGTTTCTAATTTATAGGTAATGTCCCAAGTTCCATCAAATTCTGTCATTGTTCCTACCTTACTACCTTATATTAAGAAATCAGTTTGAGAGACGCTTTTGACTCTGCATTCCACAGCTAGATCCTCACAGTGTTGGCCAACCTGGGTTTTTTTTCCCCAAGGTCTAGCATGGGGTACAGACTGAACCAGATTCAAGTGCCTGGTTCTTTCCTTTCACCAATTTCTTGTTATATTTGTAATTTTCTTCAGGATAAGGTCATAGGTTAGGTATTGCTAAGCTACCTTTTTATAATTTTTTTTCCATTACTTTGTATGATCAGTTAGGTTCTTACTTGCTGGTATACACAAAACTGCATTATATTTTAAAATTCTGCACTTTCTCACCATGTATCCTATAACCCATTCTTTGCTAACAAATGACTGGTGGATTCTCAGGAAACAGATAAGCAGTTTGTTTTCTTTTTATAGAATCACACAAGTGTTTGGGTAGGAAGGACCCTAAAGATAATTTAGGTCCAACCCCTCTGCTATAGGCAAGGATACTTTCCATCAGACGAGGTTACTCAAAGCCCCATCCAACCTGGCCTTGAGCACTTCCAGGGATTGTGCATCCACAGCTTCTCTGGACAACCTGTTTGAGTACCTCACTGCCCTCACAGTAAAGAATTTATTCCTAATACCTCATCTAAACCAATCTCTAAAAGAGTAGGCCTGCAAACACCATATACACAAACAAAGGCGCTAATCACAATACACCCAGACAGAATTATTTTAAAACAACATGGCAAGAAGGTAAATGAAGAATCACACATTGTCCATACTATCACAATTTTTATATTGTTTTTCTGCTAGTGCTGTTTACTGATAAGTAAAGCCTTATTTTCTATGTTCCAGCTAATTTCCAATTTCCATTGTGATCTAAATGCTATTAAATTACAGAAAGTATAGCTGCATAAGAATCTCTACTGAATCCAAATATTTCCAGAAGTTGCTTGTGTTATACATGTATGATCCTAGAAAGGATTTTGATGTCTCTGCCTTTTTTTTTTTTTTTTTAATTGTGTTTATTTTAACTCCTCAGTGACAGGCAAATCCTACATTTTTCCATTGTAACTGGGCTTCTTGGTATCCAAGTTTGAAGTTTTATGTCCTTTGCAAGCTTTTTCACTCCCTTCCAGAACGTAAAAGGATTTGCCAGACCTCTGATGATAAACTGTTAAAAGACGATGACTCTGCTTGAGGCCATAAAGGGTTTCAGGTTTTCTTCACTGCAGTATTGATTACTTTTAATTTCTTTTTTCCTTCCCCAAGAAAAAGTATGTATTATTGTTTACTCCTGAAATGTATTTACTTGAATACACCCAAGTCACTTGCAGAAGTGGTCATTTGCCTCTATCCCATGACACTGTGTCATCAAAGTAGCACTTCCTCTCAGTGAGACCTCTGACATAAACACGTTCTGCAGCAGTGAGTGAAGACCTCAAAGACAGAAGAGTTAAAGCGGCTTTCTGGAAGGCCAATCTATGGACATCTGTGTACTGATAAAATAAGGCAGGGGACCTGTTTGGCAAAATTACACTTTCTTGACAGGATAATTAGAGAGAGTAAAATTTTCCATAGGGTACAAATAACAGAAGAAAGATGAACAGAAATGCAGTACTAAGTCTCCCAGCTTTCTTTCAAATTCTTAGTCTTTATGAGATTCAATATTTCATGAACTTCCACCTTAAGAATTATTTCCTCAGAGACCTAATTACACAAATTACTTCTTTAAAATGTGCTAGTTTTTGGTCATGATTTGAAATTGGTTTGTTTGCTTCACAGTTTTACTGCAGCTGTTTTTGAACTTTGAAATACCAATTAGAGAAGAAGTGGATTTGGACTCTTACCAGACCTTAAATATCTGCACATTCCTTTATTTTTCTTTTTTTTTTTTTCGAATCATGCCAGCATAGACAGTTTAAATTATGTTTATGATAAGACAATGAAAACAAAAACTATTTATCAAGAAGGGAAGCAAAACATAAAAAAAGGGGAATCTCACAGTGTGCTTTGGGTTTTCACAAATAGAAGTGACTTCTTTAAACATGTAATGCAAGTAATACTCATACTACTAAAACATCTATATGTATGTAAAATTTCTGTGTTGAGACTTTTCAATGAAAACTTCTTCTATCAAATGTATTTTTTTAATTTCCTGAAGTGTTTCTTTTTTTATTAAGTTAATCTAAAATAAAAAATTAAAAGTTGTATTTTGTTACCTTACATTTTGCAGTTGTAAAATGCAGTATTAAATGGGAGTTTTCTGACTACAGTAAAATAGCTGGATTTTTTAAGAAATTTCTCAGAACTGAAGAAAAGAATCATCTGTATCTTTTCAACACTATAAACAAGTATTTAGCTACAGAACTGCCATTTTAATGTCAGTAAGAATGATTTTGCTGAAACCCTGTATGCTTCCCTGAAAATTTAAATTCTGTGGATGGATTCTGTCAGGTTTCAGTATTTCCGTTCACTTTTATTCAGTACTCCCTACACTCCTTTCTGGTATTTTGTTATCTAATCTTTCACTTTTAATTTGTGGGGGTTTTTTTTAATTTTAAACATGCTGTTCTTGAATTTCTTTCTTCTAGAATATTATTTAAGGACAAAGACAGAAATTGGGAAGATATTGAAAACAAGTTGCGAGCTGAAAGTGAAGTTCCTATTGTGAAAACATCGAGCATGGTATGAATAGTTTTCTAGGACTGATTATGCTGCTTATCTAGTGTCTAAATAATTAGTAGAGGAGCATGTTCTTTTCAGTGACATAAGGGCAAAAATTTGGAAATGTTTTATTCAGACACCAGGTGTATTTCAAGAATAAACCTAATCTGCTTTAATAATTACTAAAATTTACTGTCTTATAAAGAAACAAGGAATTGTCCAGGGGAAATTCTCACATAAAGAATGCAGTAAAAGGGATTCAGACTATATAGAGACCATCAGTATGTTTGTTTAACTGAAGGTAGCAGCCATTAGTTTGAATGTTAGATTGTTTGTTTTGCAATCTAAAACCTACCTACTGATGATTAATGCTTAATATATGATACTTTATACTATTAATACTGATTATTTAGAGAAATTGTATTTTGCTCCATCTGATGAAAATAATCCATAGACACATGGCAATAAAAGGACTCTTCAGTGATAAATACTCCTCTTGATTTTGTCTGAAAGTGATAACCATAGGGTACCTGCTACAACTCAAGCTGATCATGTAGTCTTCCACCCCTGCCTAATTCAGGCCATTTCATGATCAGTCTGTGGGATAGTGTGAGGGGACAGAGCAGACGTGTGATTTCTTAGTTCGCTTCTCCTCTACTTCTAAACACAGTGTAGGGTTTGAAAAACATCCTTGCATGTGAGAGCAGGCGAAGACTCTAGCTACGTTACCCATCTGCAACATCGAGTTGTTAAGAATGTCAGCTTACAGAGGCAAGTTTTTTTTCTGAGGGAAAGGTGGGAGGGGAAACTGCTCACATACTTCATACTGGACTGCTCAGAAGTCAAGTGTGAATACATTTCCTTTGACATTGAACAGGATAGCACTTCTCTGTTAGCTCAAGTTTCAAACTCCTCCAGATTGATTTTCCTGGAAGTATGATGAAAAACAGTCTATAATTTTTGCAGAATGGTATATTTATTAAGAGAAATCATTAGTAACTCAGTGTTATAATTTAATAGATTCACTTGTAGGGTTTTGTTGTTTTTTTTTTTAAGTTTTAATTAAGCAAGTTCCTCACGGAAGTTGCTAATTTTAGAAATGTTGTAATATAAGGAGTTTCCCTTATCTGTGTCCAGTACACTGATTTTAGTTGTTTAATTCTAAATGTCCTAAATATGGGGGTTTAATATATTCGTTTAAAAAGATTAATTGTATATTTATTTCTAAGTTCAGTGTTTTACAATTTTTTTAATGTGTTAAACCATCTCACATTGTTTGAAAATGTGTGGATTGTTTGGAGTGGTTTTTCTCTGTGCACTGATTTTCAAGTTTCTGCTCAGTTTTTTGAGAGTTCAAATGCAGTGCTTATTTTTACCACAGACCATTATTAAATGGTAAGAGAGGACAGTTGTAACTGATGTTTATTTGGTCCTTGGAACATTTGTGGCCAGCCCAGATATGGAATCTGCTTAAACATAATGACTGTGTAAAATTCAAGATACTCAATCTCTTTGCCACCCATGAAAATCACAGTACTTGGTACAGAATGGCTTCCTAAAATGGGTTAAATGGTTTTCTGAAATCAGTGCCTTTGAAAATTCTCAGCTTCAGAATACCACTGACAGCTCTCCTCAGTAGCTGGATTAACACTATTCTTCAGTGTAGAATCCTTCAGCTGTAGGATTTACATATTTATGTGACTGTAAATATGTTAATTCTACAACCAGGGAAAGGACTCAGGGAAGTGGTCACTGCGCCAAGCCTGACAGGGTTCAAGAAGCATTTGGACAGTGCTCTCAGGTGTAGGGTGTGATTCTTGGGGCTGTCCTTGGCAGAGCCAGGAGGTGAACTCGATGATCCTGATGGGTCCCTTCCAACTCAGGATATTCTGTGATTCCGTAGTTGAAGATGTGGTACATTTGATGATTGCTGTGTTTCTGAGTGCATTGCTGTGGCTACGTCTGTGTTAACAAGTAGTGCAGCACA
Organism: Hafferia zeledoni; assembly: GCA_035583235.1. Taxonomy (NCBI): domain Eukaryota; kingdom Metazoa; phylum Chordata; class Aves; order Passeriformes; family Thamnophilidae; genus Hafferia; species Hafferia zeledoni. The sequence continues at coordinate 37,904,163 of JAWWEV010000115.1, forward strand.
GTGGAGAAAAGTCCATAAGGCAAATGAGTGCTGAGGCTCCAGCACTGATGTGCTGCACGGTCTCATGGGCACAGGGCCCAGTGGTTGCAGACAGAATCCTGATGCAGTCATCTTGCTTTCTGACTCACATCTAAGCAAGGTTGTAAGTTGCTCAGTTCCATTTATTACTGGGTTTATTCTGTAGCTTTCCTTTAAAAGTCTGCTGTTGCTTTGCCCCATTCCTACAGAACCGTGGTGTCTGTAAGTCTGGGCTTGAGCACAGACAGATGAGCAAAGGACAGAGTGGGGTTTTGTGGACAGTAACAGGCAGCCAGTGCTGGGGAGCACTGGGTTTCTGAGTGGGAACACGCCTCTCCAGCCTCAAGGGCTGCCACCCAGGACCTGTGAGGGACATGACTGGGTCACCACCCACAAGGGTGTTCTTGATGCCAGGAAGGTCAACCCAAGTAGCATATTGCAGTTGCAAAGGTTGGAAAGGGGGATTGTTCACTACTGATACTCTCTTTCCATAATGAAACGTGGTTGTTTCTTTTTTAGGAAATATCATCAATCCTACAGGAACTGAAACGAGTTGAGAAACAACTACAAGGTACAAACCTCTTTTCACTTTTCTCTTCTACGGTTCCTTGTTTAAAACATTCTTAATATATATCTATATGTGTATATCTATTCCATGAAATAAAATTACTGGGATTTATTAAATTATGTTCACAGTATCAGTTACATACATTATTATCATAGTTGCTGGCACATTTGATAAATGAACACTGGATTTTTAAAGCAGAAGAGTGATGGTATCCTTTTATATGGGTGAGAAAAGGCTCAACTAAGAATTCCATAGTCCTGAGAATCCCAAAGTAATTATTTGTGAAACATTCTTAATAGAAATATCAAAAAGTAGGTGATAGAGAATCCTGAGATTAGGCTTCATGAAATAGCCTCTGCACATCAGTAATACCTTCACATATAGCACAGTTCAGTATAAGGACTGCACTGAGACTGTAATCTGTAGGAAATCTCAAAGAAACCCACAGCTGTCTCTGTTACAGTAACATAAAAATTTAGAATTAGCTCTTGGCATCCTCCTTTCACACTGCAAGATCCAATCATTGTAACTATTGAGCCCACAGACTACAAAATTTCAAAAGTTATTTCGCTTTTCACACACAAAGTCTTACTTATATATAAAGTGGAAAGAAGTATGTTTTGCTTGCAAGGTCTACATATATTGCATTTATCAAAATTAACTTAAAAACTGAGTATTCTTAAAAAAGGCGTTGCAGTCTTGTGTATTGTTTATACTTAGTTTATTTTATAATAACCATGCTGGTCAAACGGATCAGTGGTCCATGCTTATCACTACTATATTAGTTGTAAATTTCCTGTATCTGTTATTTTTAGTATTCAGATTTAATCTTAGAGCAAAACATGTTTTAAAAAATCTTTCAGGAGGAGTCATTAACCACCGTTAGAAACAAGTTAGTGTTTGTTTCATCCTCAACTGTAATTAAAAAATGTTAATTTATTACAAATGTTACTCTATTTAGAAGAGCATAACAAATAAATAAGGCCAGATCATTTCCTTGTGTATGCAGTGGTGTTTGTAAATAAAAAAAGAGAAGTTACGTTGAATGTAATAAATATGTTAATAGTATAATAAAATGAAATGTTACTAGGTGCTTCAGTTTGCCCTCCCTATGTGGATACATGACTGCTCTTTTATACAAATTTCATCAATTCACGGAATTAGCAACTATGGTTATTTACAGGTAATGGCTTAGATCAAAGCATAATATAATGGTGATATTAGGGGGGAAAAGCCACTGAAGCTGACTGAAAATCCCATTTTTCAGTCCCTATCAGATAATCGTAGATGGTTTTTCATCTGTGTTTCCTGTCCACACATCAGGCGTTGTTTAGTTTGTGCAGTTTCATTTTATCTAAAGTGTTAATATATGTAAGTACTTTTAAATACATGTATCAGTTTGTATCTATGTTGGATACGCCACTTCTTTGTCATGGGCAGCACTCATGCTTGCCATCATAAAAATAAAGGTTGAGAAAAGGATTTCCATATTTTTGTACTAACAGAAGATCATATTTTTTCTGGTTTCTTCCCTATCCTTTTCATCTTTTCTTGTTGCTTAGCAATTAATACTATGATTGACCCTGATGGTACCCTGGATGCTTTGAGCAACTTGGGATTCGCCAGCCCCGTCCTACCAGCCCAGCCGAAGCCGAAGTCCAGTCCTGTTGCCCAAGGTACCCGCCCTCAAGCGCCGCCAAACTGCCAGCCCGAGGCTCGTGCTGTGCGACCTGCCCCCGTCCCTGCCCCAGCTGAATTGGAAAATGCTGAGTCCGAGGCAGATTTCAGCATACATTTCAATAGGTTTAACCCAGATGGGGAAGAGGAAGATGCCACCCTGCGTGAGTGACATCTCAGTGTTTGATACAAAAACCTTTCATGTGGAATGTTTAGAAATCAAGGAAAAATTATAATACTGGTTTTTATAATTAAAAAAAAAAAGGCTTGGTCTAACAGCAGTTGTTTTATTAAACCAGTTTTCTTTAATTGTGATGCTTTGATTGTCACACAAATCCTTTTCAAATCATAAAGTTATGCATAGATACCAGTGTAGGAAAGCAGATTGTGGCAGGTTTGCCCTTTGTGGTTGTGTGCTTTGCAAAAGAATTACTATATCAGCAGTTTTCCCTTAATAGATTTATTTCTTTTTAAAAGCCATGCAAGCAGTCTAACATTTAATGTTATTGAAACCCCAAATCTCTTTGCCAAGCTGGTCTAATAAATGGACTTCCACCTTTAAAGCTTGTACAGAACTGTTGAACAGTTACATTTGATTCCGAATTAGATGATTTATATAGGAAACATTATCTTTGACTACAATGACGCATTACTGCAAAAGTAAGACAGATTTCAGAAAGCGTTCATTCTCATATACTGGAAAATCTCAAACAGTTCTATGATTTATATAACCTTGTTGCTGCGTAAATTGTCTTGGGGTTTACAAATAAGTTCACATACTATGTTTGCACTAAGATTTGCTGGGAGTGGTAGGTGAACATATCAACGTCATTAAACAGCAAGCAGTGTTTTGGTGTACATAGAAAACTGGTAATACTGTCCTTGTATTATCATTACAGTGTTTTAATCCACTTTCTGAAAGGACTATTTGGCACTTTTTGATCTTCTTCAAATGTCTTTTTGATGTTAATGAAAGTAGAAGTATTTCATATCTCATTTCTGTCCAAATGTTTGTTGAAACTTGGAAACAAATTTAAACATACAGTAATGTGGGACATGTTAAAGCATATTGAGGCAAATGGGCTCTCACTAATCCAAATGCAACGTAAGCTTACAGAAGAAATTACTGTTTATTTGGAATGATCATGAGGTGTAAAATTTTCTTTAGGGGATTTGGAAATAGTTGTCATGATTTGTGTGATCAATAGATGCACTCCCAAGCAAATGATTTTATTTGCTTCTGTATATTTTCCTGTAGTCTTGCTAGTAAAGCTGTCCCTGTCTTACATATTTAAAAGGATTCTGGAAGACGACTGCTAACCTGGACATTTTGCTTTTACCACTGAAAAGCAAGTCTATTTAAAGTTTCCTATATAAGCCTATTTTCCTTATCAGTTGTCCCAGTAACTTAACATTCGGAAATAATAATAAAAATGAGAGTAAATTACTTTGTATTTCCAGAACACTGTAATTTGGAGGAATGTTTTTTTTTTTGTTAAATGTAACTAATAGACTGGAATTTTCTTATGTTTGCATCAGTCTCTATATATTAAGGTTAAAGATACAGTTTTGCAGCTTTTATGAAATGGTCTTTAATATTTCAGCAATAATCCTATATGGCATTTGTTTTTAAAAAAAACTACTTTCTGTACACTTTTAAATTGTACAGGCTTTCAGAAATCAGTAAAAGCTGGACCAGTTAATAAAAATGCAAAAACTTTTTTTGTAGAGTTGTAAAAACAAAACCACTAATCTGTTGTATAATGGATTTCGTATTTTCTTTAAAAAAAATTTAAAGCAAACAGTCTTTATGTATGGCTTAATATGCTCTACTCCTGCTAACTATGGGAGCCTGAACGACACTGGTTTTCAGAGGCTACAGGAAAACTTTTTGAAGGTGCTGAAGGGCAAAAATAAGTGGAAACTAGAGCTAGATGTTGAAATCCGAGTGTACCAAACCATCACCATAATTCCTTCTTTTGTTTAGTGCTTGGGAACATACTTTTTCTGCAGATTCAAGTGGAAAGTAGGAAATGGCTAGGAAGGATTAAAGGTGCAGGCTCTTCATACAAGATTCTGTTTGTGTTCTTTCAGGCATTTATACCTTTGTGTTCTGTAATAAGCATTTTGCATTACTCTGTTCTTATTTTGTATGAACATGTTCTCCTTATTTATTTTTGTTACATTTATTATGTATGTTATTTTGTTATATGCATTTACAACTCCATTTTTAAATAAAGTGTTTCTGGAACTTTACAAATGTGTGAATATGTAATTGAGAGCTGGGAAGTTTGCATAGTCTTTCTGCAGTCTAACTCACCTTTACTGAAATAGGAAATGACATTTTTTCATAAATATCTTTTCTCTGGAAAAAGTTCTGTTATTGCCTCTGCTGCATCAATTATTCTGTGCTGACAGTATTGGCTCACTTTCCTGTACTCAGATTCATTTCCACACTTCAATTGATTTTTGTGTGCAAAGCTAGAGGCAAAAATAATCCAGTATGCCAGTCACCAAATAACGGCTCTGTTTCCCTTTGTAGAATGAAAGTGAGTTTTAGTGCACCTGCCCAGGTGCAACAGTAGATGGTTATCTGACTGCTTTCCCCTGCTTCATGTATTGGAAAACTTTATTGAACATTCAGATTTGGCTCCAGCCTGATGCCTTTTTTTTTTTGTTCTGTCCCAGCTTTGATGCTATGCATACTTTTCCTGCAAGACACTGAATTGCCTCTTCATTTGGGAACAAAACCATGAGTTTAGTATAAAGCTCCAAGAATTTCTTCCTAGGTTACCCTTTTCTTTCAGTGTTGCTGAGCTTTACTGTGGCTTGGCAGCAGCCAGCTCAGATCTTGCTTCCCTGCTCCTATTTTTCCTTTGTATCCCTAGTCTGATGGCATTCAGAGTGCACTAATGGCACACAGTAGCACTCAATAGTGCTCAGCTCTGGAGGGGCAGGAGATTTTTATTGATGTTCAGAGGTGCCAGTTTGGTATAGTCAAAGTCATGAGAAAGTTCCAAGGACTTTCCACTTGCACAGGATTTTTTCATATTCCCCAGCTGAGTTGTCTGCTATCATTTCCTCACTTGTTGCCAGTATTGCTCTGTCTTTGCAGAGGATGGGGGAATGCACAGACTCACATTTCTGTAAGCAATAGAGTAGCTCTTCCCATACAGTATTTTCATCTGACCACTCTACTTGGAGCCAAGGTTATGCAGAGTTGTTATCCAGAAGTACTTGAAAAGTCCAGCCAGATTGCATCACTCCTCTGCTTCCTTTAGACACCAGCAAGTGGTGCTGACCTGGTGGGACACAGAGCAATCAGAGTTCAAGCCTTTTCTGCTCAGCACTGGTGGTTCCTCCCTCCAGCCTCATGCACTGCTCTAATTCCACACCCAACAACTACTTCTCATGACACTCAGATAGTATACAGAAATAAAGCTGAGAGCAAAATTTGTGTGCCTGACTTGATAAGAGCACAGAGGTGTTTCACTGTGGCATGTACATTACACCAAAGCAACTGGTACTTCAGTCTCAGAAGAGAACACTGGTTCATACCAAAAACTGAATTTCAGTCAATGACCATTGGAAGACCTTTGTGATTTGAACTGGAAAGATTCCAAGCACAGAAAAGATCTGCAATTACTGCTTTGAGGTGCAGTCATGGAAAGAAAGTGTGCAGGAGTGTGTGAAGCAGTTGGTGCAATGGTGTGCACAGTAAAAGAATGCCACTTGCCGTGTGCCAAGGAGGTTTTATACCACCCATGCCTTTTGTATCTGAAGTGAATTGCAAAGAAGAAACTTAACCACTCACCATACAAGTTGCTTAGCTTCGTCTTGATGAATAACCAGAGTTTTTAAAGTGCAAGAGTGTCACCTTTGACTTCAAATAGAGTGCGTCTGTAAATGCTGACAGGGTTACAGTCCTGGTAGTTCAGCCATGCTTGCCAAATATCAAATACATCCAATAATATCTGTCTTGGCAATGTTGCCCAAGAACAGTTTAATGTTGAAGAGCATTTCCAGCTGCACTAGCTCAGTAATCTTGGAAAAACAGGTTTTGTTTGCGAGTTGGTAAGCCTTAGCCAGTGCTGTTCCTGCAAGTGACAGCCAACAGAGCACTGGTTGGGAAGCAAGGCATTTCCTTTTTAGGTTCTTTTCTCACTATTCATATATTCCTGGAGGAAAAGATGCATTTAGCAAACAAGTAGAATAATGCAACCCTGGAAATACTTCAAAGCAGGATAAGAGAACTGGAAGTCTGCTGTCAAAGATCTTTTGCTGTTCCAGTGAAACCAGAGTAAACTGAAAAGTTAAACCCAGTGCTCACTTTGTCTTACTGACAGCTTCATGAGCAGTTACTGTTGGGGGGGGGGGGGGGGGAACTGTGTTAAATTAGGTGCTTCTAGGTAATAACTACCCTCAAGGCAACATAGGGCAACATTTTCAGCTAATACTTTGAAAAATTATTCAAACACTAAGGCCTTAGAAGTGGAGTGAGGCAACAGAGATTTGTTCTTTTCAGGGTTAACCCCTACATTTTCACTTACCAGTTAACACGTGTCCTTGCTAAGCTCTAGTCTATCAATACCTTAAGGCTATTATTTTTAGACTTGTTTAAAAAATTAATACACATGTTTATAAGACATTCTGCTGCTATGGACTAGCTAGAAGTGCTATCAGGAATATAGAGATCTTTATATTAAAAATATTTTTTATGAATACTTTCTAATATAAAATAACAGTTTAGCAGCATTACTTACCTTTCAACCAAACTGTGATGCTAACAGAAAAAGCTGAATTAATGATAAGGATTTTTTTAAAGAATTGGCAATATGAGTTTTCTAAGTTCTTTATGTCTCTCCATGCACCCATGCACTTGTATGAAGTCAGGCATAAAGAAAAAGGATTATATATAAACTTACAAAAAGTTACCAGGTGACTTCACGTTTCTTTTGCACTATCACTTCTGAGGTAATGTGATTAATTAGTTGAGAAAAATTCCTTGAAGTAATACAGACATGGATGAGAGTTATGGTTCAAGTTATCCATGACTGATTTTATTGAGAGATGAGGAAAATAACTACAGATAGTTCAGGAGGTTTTAAGAATATTAAGAAATTAAATACTTTAATAAAGTTATTGGAGAAAATGTCATAAATGGTATTTCCCAATATGACATAAGTGAACAGGCACAATAACATATTGTCCATTGATATTATTGAATTAGAAGACTCAATAAAGTGCAACAAATGAAACAAACTTTTTAAAAAACTTTAGAAAGAAATTGCATAATAGAGGAACAGAAGTCAAGGGGAATGGGGAGGGAAACACTATCCCCAGCCAGGGCAGTAGATGTTACTGAACCACGCAGTCAGTTCGAGACAACTTTGGTGTAAAGAAAAGCTGGAAGATGCAGGTGGCACATAAGAATTTGGACATGAGAATGGTGCTTACAGAGCTGGTAAGAAGCTGTGCAGGAAAACATGCCTCCTGCTCCAAGGTGTGCCTCAGGTGCAAGAGATACTACAGCCACCCTGCTCCTTGGAAGGGGATGGCAGCTGGAAATACGTGGGAGTTACTGCATGCATTAATAATCACTTTTCACTCTGCAGAATAGCTGGGGTTTCTCAAATAAACTGACTGAAACAATAGCACTTTCCATGCAATGAAATAAAAGCCCCCAAACAAATTCATAGCCCCCAGTGCAGTTTATTTATGCTGTTTCCCTGAAATCATCTTTGCACCTCACAGGCAAAATTTAGGTAACTGGCTAATAATGCAGGTGTACAGTATTGTAATCTTATTACCCGCATACTTGTGAACTCGACCGCTAACAAAAATTTGCTGCACAACCATGATCATTCTTTGTTTCCAAATATGCAAAAATATACACAAACCAGGCTCCTCATGTCATTGCTGTTGTCAGTATGATGGGCAACTGGTAAAATTTACAAAAATCAGCTTTTTGAAATGCAACTTTTAAAATTCAATCTTCTTAACACCTTACAAGTTGCTTTCTTCCCATCACAAGTCTGAGGTAAAAGTGTTGATTTAATGATTCTTTGAGTTGATTTTCTAAATATACAACCTCATCAAATGCAGCTCCTCTCCCAACACCTTTTGACGTTTAAAAAATCTGGGTTACATTGATAATGACATCTGAAATGTGGCGTCACTGAAGTTATTACTCTGAGGGCAGCAGAAGTTCAAATATAAATTTGAAAACACAATGTCGTGGTTTATCTCAGCCCTAACATTAGCACCAGGCATACAGACCTTAGGTGCTATGTTTCAAGGTACATGAGCAGGGTTGGCTCCTCAGTGCAAGCAGCATTTGTTTCTGGGAGTTCTGAGAATGTGTTTTTCAGCTTTCAAGCTGATTATCTAAATTCCTAACTTTGGCCAATGTAAGTATTTTTTCATAGAATCATAGAATTTCAGAGTCATTTGGGTTGGAAGAAACTCCAAAGATCATCTAGTTCCAACCCCACTGCCATGGGCAGGGAACATTCTACTAGACCAGACTGCTCAAAGCCCCATCCAACCTGGCCTTGAAAGGCTGCAAGTAGGTCACCCTGAAGCCTTCTCTTCTCCAGGCTGGACAATTGCAATTCTCTTAGTCCTTTCTTAGAAGAGGAAAAGATTTTTTCAGTGTTAGAAGTGACATGATTAAAGCCATCATTTCCTTTTAGTGATGAAGTGATTTGTTTTGGAAAACATGGATTTTATGTCCCTGGAAGAAAACTATTGCGTAAAATTAGTCATTTGTCCCTTAGTGCTCCAGCACTGAATTCCAAGTTAAGGAGAGCTGGTCTTCTTGAAGTCAATGGAAAAGTTCATGTAGCAGAAGTTACGTACTCACTTGACTGAGCGCAAACCCAGGTCACTACATTTTGGTTTTCACTTACATGTAGTTATGTAAAATTCAGAAAAACCTCCCCCCAGCACAAGTATCTTTAAATGAGT
>JAWWEV010000115.1:37913494-37927551 GCA_035583235.1 Hafferia zeledoni
CATTTTGGTTTTCACTTACATGTAGTTATGTAAAATTCAGAAAAACCTCCCCCCAGCACAAGTATCTTTAAATGAGTTGATAATAAGCTTTAGCCTGACATTGCAAAGGCAACAATTTTTAAATTAATAGGAAAAAATTAATCCTGTCTGACATCAATGATTTCTTTTAATTGATACTTAAATTTCTTCAGATGAGGAAGCATGCTAAAACTTGTCTTACTGCTTAAAATGCAGTGAGTCAAAAAATGCCAAGCATAGGACAGTAGGAAAAAAATCCATAAAGTAATAGGTATGATTAAAACCATGTCTGAAAGAAATTTCTAATTAAGGATTTTCTCCAGGGAGACACAGTGAAAAGCTTGATGCTAAATGAGTTTTGGAGAATCACTGGAGATGCATGAACTGGTCTTATCACTTTCCGGAGCCTCCCAGACAGCAATGCTGAGGATTGGCCCAGGTAATTCTACAAATGTCAATATTGCTTGCAGGCTTTTACTGCAGTATTCAAGCCAAAAAAACAGTTTAAAGATTTTACCTTCCACTGGTGCTTTTCTTCTGAAATGTTTCAAGCATTTCACAAACATTCATTCTGTTACAAAATTTCCATGAGGCAATAGTTCATCCTGGTCTTACAGATAGGAAGGCAGACTAAGAAAAGTCTTATTTCCCCTCTGGACAGTGCTGAGGTGAGGCTTTACCATGACAGACGTCTCAGTAAGTGACACAACCTGATAGTACTAACAGTGCACCATTTGATTTGACAGTGCCCATTTTTTTAATATCAAAGTTATCCCCAACTCTTGAGTGACTGTGACAGAGCCAGAGACCTGTGTCTTTCCTGCCAGCTCAGCTTTGCTCACTTCTCTTTCCCCAGCGCACCTTGCTGACATCTTTGGAGCTGCTGAGCTGTGGGTACCTATTCCAGCAAGCTGCTTTTGTGAGCTGCTCTTGGCAGCCTCCCCAGCAGTCAGCTGGAGCAGGAGGCTAACTTGGCATCTTGGGATAGTTTCTTCTTTCTGTTAAGCATGGAGTTGTCACCCTTAGTCCGGGCATATCTTTGAATTTCCACATCTCTTGAAAATTCCTTTTTTGGGTTTGTCCTGATTTCTGTACACCACTGAATGCAGTGATGTGTATCAGTTTTATTTGAATTTATATGGTCTGCCTGTGCTTGAAGGCCTCTAATTCTGCATGCAAATTATTTTGGTTTATATGCATAGATTTAAAAGTGTCCAATTTTTTAATCTTAAGATTTAATGAGCTAACAGAGAGCAAATCAATAGACCTTTTCGGCCACTTGGGACTTTAGATTTGCTGCTAGTTTTGCGGCACTGAAGAAGCACTGATGTAGCCATTATTTTAATGCTCTAATGCACGGATTTAATTTTTAAGTGTTTGTGGAAGCCCAGAGAGAAAGGCACCTACTCAAGTGTATTTTGTTCAATTGTCCAAAAACTATCAGCAGTATATGAAGGGTAGTCACAAAGCAGTTTCCCTGTAGGACAGTACACAGCTGTAGGCCCTACACATTTCTAGAATGTTCCGCAGAAACACTGTGGGATAGAGCCTCAGTTACTGATTGTATGGGTTTTGTTCATGTGTGTTAGATGTCCACAGGATCATGACAGCAAAAAAATTAGAGTGCTTACAGATCAGAAAATATGTAAGGCCATTCACCTGTCTGTCAGCATTTCGGAGAAAAAGCAAAATCTGGTGATATACCTTGTTGAGCACATGAATACATCTGGAAGGAAAAAAAAAATGATCTGAAGCCTCCAAAGTTTTCTAGTTAATCTGCCGTTTTACCAAGAATTCAAGTGTTAGCTGTTATCTTGAAAAAGGCCATATGGCCCATTAAATCTGCCTTCCTTTGAAAAGTGGACAAGTTTCCTAATTTCTTTGTCATTCTGCCACTGAATTATACAAAGCTAATGATAAAAGGCTTTCATTTTACTCAGGGGTCTGGAAGGACAGAGCTAAGTGGATAATCTCACATTCTGTGCAAGTTTTTTTGACATTCTTATCAAAGGAGAAACCAGAGGCAGGAGAGACAGTGGTCATTTCAAGACAGTCAAGTTCTCCCTCCCATTCCTGTGAGATTATTTCAGCATGAGGTATACTCGATTTGTCTCACTGCTAAATGCTCTGATAGAAACCAGTGCACTGAAGTCTGATGAATGGATAATAAAGACAAAACAGTGATGCTGTTCATAGCAGCAGAGCCTCAAAGGAAAGCTGGTATTCCTGCTGAACCAAGCTACAACAAATAATGCACCATCTCACTGGAATCAAAGCTTTTCAAAGTGCATTACCATCATGACTAGAATTTCCTCAAATAAACAAAAGGAGAGAATGGGTTTATAGAAAATTCCCATAAAACATTTTTTAAAATAATTTAGGTTTCCCAGAGAGAATAGAAGGAAATAAAGGTTTGATTGGACCAACCTCTATCAAATTTTTGGGCAAACCTGCAAATTCAGCTACAACTTTCCCAATCTGGATTTCAACTAATAGGTCATGCTGCAAAGGAATTCAGTGTCAGAGATTTCTGCAGAAGTTGATTGCCTGACTGGAAAATCATGATGTCAAGAGGAGACTCTTCTCACCCAGGAAGACTCAGGTAAGAGAGCATTGTTCTAGCTTTGGCTCAGCTTTCCTAACTCATTAATTTTCTAACGCAGGAACAGTGAGGACAACAGGAGGCAGCAGCTGACAGAACAACTGCTGCAGTTCACCAGACCTTGGGCACAGGGACAGTGAAGGCACCAAAGGGGCTTTGGGCTGTGTCACTCATGGGCCCTTCCAGCCTTTCCAGGAGACACAGAAGAAGAGGGAAATACCAGGAAGAGCTCTGGAAAGCAAGACTTCCTCTATGTCTAATTTATAGGGTAAAAAGAGGGTGCTGATCTAGTTCATTACATTTTGAACACTTCTGAAAGCTTGAGTAAATACTTACATCTGTTTCCTAGGATGGGTGAAACTTCCATAGGGTTGCTTGAAGCAACTAAAGAAAATGCTTTAGGGGCTTTATGAAATCCCTTGAAGTGGTTCAGAAACTAAGGCAAGGAAAGGGTCATTGCTACACTGAGATACCAAAACCAGTCAGGTATTGCTAAAGCTGAATGTTAAGTGAGTAGATCCACAGAATCAAGAAAAGCAGGGGATTGGCTCAAACACATTTTTTGTGTACAAATGAAACTGACAAATGGAGAAGCCAATGTGCAGTTGCTTGGGATCAACAAGGGTAAATAGCTGGGAAGCTGATTTAAAAATCAGAAAGCTGGACCCTGAACTTGGGGCAAGAAGGCTTATTACCTGAGCTGGTAGAGTGCTATCACTCAGAATTTAATTATGGGAAGTAATTGGAGAAAAATTAACGGAAAGGCATCTTGTGTATTTTCTGCATGGAGATTGCCCTCTATATGTAGCCCAGGCAAAAATAATTTTATTCCCCAAATATAAATATAAAATCCTTCTGCCTTCCAAATTTCCCCCTCTCTCCTTTCCTTTTTTTTTTTTTTTTTTTTTTTTTTTTAAATTCTGTTGTCAGAACTGTCAAGGGGCAGATACTCAGTATGAAGGAATATCAAGCAGCTGCTCTTTATTGCTGAAGCACAATAGCTGCAGGGTGAGTGCACAATAAAACACTGTATTGCACAGTATTCCAGCAAATCTTCCCATCACAATAAAGCTAAAAGAATTTGACCCCAGATTTTCATTGATAACTGAATCTGTATCTTCCTCAACATACTTTATTTTTACCTGGGTGTCTGCAATAAAAAGTAAGGCTTGTGTTTTTAATGGAAGGAACTTCTGACTAAAAGCAAAACCTGTCTTAAAACGTACATGAGAACTTTCCTTGGCTGATTTTCTTTGTGTTGCTTTAAGCCATAGTGTAGCATAACATGGGTTAGTCAGTTATTTTTCTTTTATTATCAAACAGCTTTCTGAAGAGCAGAGTAGGATCATGTCTTTCCGTTTCATTTTTTAAGAGCTGTTTATTAAAGGAGAGTCCATGGTATATCAAGTCTTGCCCACTGAAGAGATGCATGTAACTTAATTCTGCAGTCCTCAAATTCTGGATGTGTCTGCCAGCTGCATGCAACATTCTTATTTCTCGCTGCCACTCTGGTTGCTGGCAGCTTCTCTAAGCAGTCACTTCTAAGAAAGCACAAAACAGAGCAGCTCCTTTTCAAACCATTTCCTCTCTCACTGCATCCATTACATAAGTACAGTCAGAGAGACTCCATCCCACTGACACCACACAGAAGCAAAAGCAGTATTTCAGCTTGATATTTTTGTGTTGGTACTTATTTCCTAATTCTCTATGTTTTCCAGGGGACCGTCAATAAAAATTAATTAATATATGTCAGCTGTGCTGAGCAGTGTAATTAAATGCCCATGTTGAGAAGCTAAGCCTTTGCTGCAAAATGCCACTTGTCTTGGGTTCCAAATTTGTCATGATCTCAGTAACATGCATTATTATTTACATTAAAGGGCAAATCACTGAGGTATAACTGAGCTTTCAAAAATTATGTAATTGAAAAGTGTTGGCTACCACGTTTGACTGTTTCCAGGAGCATGAGTTACCTGAGCAGTGACAAACAATAGCTATTAGGTGAGGAATGACCAAGCAGAATTAATTTAAATGAGCTTGAGAGAGCTTTAATAAATTGCTATAAATAAGCAATTTGTGCTATGTAATCTCAGCAGTGGAACGCAGGAAGAGACTGTGCATTAAGTACTTAAATAATGACATTATTATTTTGCTACATCCAGATGCTTACAAGAGCTGAACAACAACTCCTCTTGGTTTCAGTGCAGCTGTGGAGAGTCAGCTCCTGTAAACAACCAACTAGTGAGGACTAAAGCAAATCGGGCTCACTCAGGGAAAAATAGCTGTAGCAAAGGTCAGGCTTTGCCATGGGCAGGAGGAAGGCTGGCCATCACCAGCAAGGTCACATAACAAAACTCCCACTGCTGCAGGTTGCTGTGGTTCTTCGCACTTCACAGAGGTGGAGGAGGGAGTAATTAGAACTGCATGGTCTTAAAAGAAGTCTGCTGCAGGTAGGATACTTACTGTCCATGAAATGAACAGGTAAAACATGTAAAACAACATCATCTCCAACCTTGAGACTGAAAGAAGCACCAGCATTTACTACTGTTGGTTGGTTTTTTTGGGTTTTTTTGTAAATTTTCTTTTTAGATTCAATTGAACCATAAGTTCTGGTATTTCTGGTATTTCAATGCATCTATAATGGTCCCAGATATGTGGTGGCTTGTCAGAAAGACTGTCTGGTCTTAGTGGTTTGAAAATGAGGGATATCATTTTTATGTGAGAAGATGAGAATACTGTGTCAGTGTCCTAGTCTGGCTTTTCTTCACCTTGAATGGGACCCTTTGGTGTCAGAGAAATGAAACTGAGACAGTTACATCTTTCTGCAATTTGATACTTAATGTTATAATCTTGGTATCAGTGGCCTTTGATTTCTGCTATTCACATTTACACTTCAGAACAATGTGACACAAGGAAGTTCACTATCTGATTTTGAGTGCTGTGCTCTCATCACCTACAGGGTACTTTTGTCATTGTCTCATCTATCTCATGACACTTTCCTGAACTTGGAGAAAAGAATGTGATAAAGTGGTTTGTAAGAAAGCTGTGGAGTTTTTTTCATTATAACTCCGTAGACATTTTCTATCATACAACCCTGCCTTTGTAACATTTATATTTCCCATGCAAGTTTGAGGAATGGCAGAGTATAAAGTGTTAGTTGATGACTAGGGAATTAATCTTCAAGCCATGAGAAACAGCCCTTAGGATTTCAGCATTAGTCATGGAGTACAGTTAATGATATCAAAATAAAGTTCAGACTACAACATGTTTTTTCTCAAGTGGCATTAAAACTACCTCCTGATTCACAGTGCAATATGCAATAGATTCTGCTAAGTTTCAACTCTCCTGTCCCAACTGCATAACCAAGTATAGCAGCTCAGACATAGGTAATTAATGGCAAGGCTTTGTAAATGGCTAGCATAAAAAATAACTGGTGTCTGTTGCTGCAAATTTTGGGCATGCAAGCTGAACTGACAAAAAAAATAATTTACTTTGTTTTGTATTTAGTCCTACTTTCCATATACACTGAATTTCTGCCAGATTCTTCAGATTGTGCAAATAAGGATTGATCTCTTGAGGAATAAGGAACCTCTCTCATCCTTCATCCTCTTTGCTTTGATGCTGTATGTAGCTATTTGCTTTATCTTTATGAATTCTTTTCATTAATAAGAGGAATCTGAAGTGAAACAAACACTTATAACAACTAATAACATTTTGCAAGCAACTTCTTATAAGCAATTCCCTCCAGCTTTGCCAATGAGCTTTGATGATAATTTGGAATGTGAGATAGGATTGCAAACCATACATACATACATATTTTCGTTACTAAGGAAGGAACCAAGACTTCTGCTGGCTGTGAAAAGAAATTGAATATATCAAACTCATTTCACACGTGACTGACATCTGGAGCTGAAAAGCATTCACCACACTTCTGGTGGTCTCACTTTAGTGATTTAAGGCTTTAGATTTTTATTCCGTAGACATTTGAAATATGGCGTATGTGGTTAAGAGAAAACATGTGAAATCATATCTAAAATAATTATTTCAGATATGATACGAAATCATAATTTCAGATCCAAAGAACTTGCAACTTTTCAGTTTCCTTACTTGATTTTTTGTTTCCCTGTAACTCCTGCTCATCTCTGGAGACTATGCTGAAGCTCAAAGCTGAAGTACAATGTGATTAGGAAGATTTGTATTATATTGATTTACCTTCCAGTACTTAAACCAAGGGTTCACATTGCTGCGTTTTGCTGTTTACCCTTCACTGACACTCACTCCATTACAAGGCATATGGGTAATTAGAACTGCTGAAAATCAACTCAATTATTCTAGACTAAGTGCCTGCACTACACTCTATCAACTCAGAATGTTACCTGTGTCAGCCCACATGCTTTTTCTAAACATTTGTAAGGTTATCCTGCCTATTTACCATGTACAGACTCTGAGGCAATGGTTGTTGGCATTCCTGGCACAGACACTTTGCTCTCTCTTGCTTCTTGATCATTCCCAGCCCAGCAAGAGGAGGAGCCTTAGAAAAGAAGTGCAGGTTTTCAGGTTTTCTGTTTCTATGCCATCTGTTACCACTGTTCAAGAGCTCTTTCTTCTAGAAAGAAAGACAAACAACTCTTCTGCTCACTCTCTGCACATTACCAGGTAGCAAACTAAGGTGCTATTGTCTTGGCAAAAAATACACAGATAGACAAGATTCTTTAATACATGTATATGGTGCAAGTGTTTTTACAGTTACTTCCCTTGCAACACAAACATATCCAGAACGGCAACACTCATTGTAACTAAAATGAGAGAGTCAGCAGACTCTGGTGGTAGCTGGCAGGTGACTGTCCCCTCCATTATGTGCATCTCACCAGGCTCTCATTTCTCACCAAAGAGCTCAGAAAAGGCAGCACACAAGTCTTATACACACTGAGCGCACTGGCTCTGCTGCTGAATGAGCACCTGGAAGGTGCTGAACTCACACATTGTTGAGAAAAAATAGAAACGCAAACATAAACCTGAGAAGACTGCAGAGATTTTATGCCCCCATACTAATGCTTCTTCCCTTCTCTCCGTCTCGCTCTTTTGCTCCTTCTTTCTTTCACAAGAGATACACCTGTCAGCCTTCAAATCAGCCAGTGTGTGACACAAGCCATCCAGCTGTGTGGCAGATGTGCTCTGTCCTATATACATCCATGCAGAATTATTTATAAATATAAAACCTGATTCAGTGAGTGACTCAGCCTGGTTTTGCAATTGTTAGCTGGATAGTTCTGGGCTTTTAAAACTGTAAAACTGTCTTGCTAGTCTCAAATAGACATCAACATTCTTAAAAACAGGTCTTGGATTTAAAAGCCATTGAAGTTGCTGTTTGTGTAGCAACATGCACTAAAACTCAAATGTTGTCTAATTTGGGGGTACTCCAATCTTGTATGCATTTAGTGGAGTTTGGGTTCTCCACTGTGTGACTTTCCTTCATCCATACTGATGCACTTGCTCTAGCCCAGTTTGTAGCCATTATCATTATCTTTCTCCATGCTATCAGGGAGCTACTCAAAACCCATCAGACATGCAAATGACTCTAAACTTTTATATTAGACTCCAGGTGAGCCCAGCAGGATCTCTGATCTTTCTTCTGTACAGCATTGGTACTTTCATAGGTTTGGCTAAGAGAAATCATGGGGGCAACCTGAGTGGGATCTCACCAACCTCCTACAGTCTGATCCTTGTTGTCTTGTGATGCTTCTTGGAGTGCATTACTTCAGCTTGGGGAGCACTGTAGACTGAAGGACTACAAACTGAGCCACAGTTTTACTGGGAAAGCAGATGTTACAATTATACTAATGTAAAAGAGTGATGTTACTACCTGAACCTCTGCTATTGTAAAAGGTGTTTCCCAAAGGAAAACAAAGATAATAGAGGCAAATCTGACCTTCTCTATTGTCTATCTGCATAAACATACATTGCAGGTTGTATAGTATAGTTCTTTCACTGTTATATCTGCTCTTTTCTGCAGTGCTGTCTGAAATGCCCCTGCAGCTGTACATTTTCACAGATCTAATTCCTTTCTAGGAGAGATACCAACTATGATGAGTTATACCACCTGCATGCTGTGCACATCAGGTTTAGTAACTTGCTGTTATCACTCAGTCCCATCCTATTACACCTTGAGAGAAGGTGAAGCAAGTGAGAGGAGGGGACTGGTCCATCATTGTGTCCAAGTCCCGGCAAAATACCTGGCTGAGCCCATGAAATCTGGCTGGCTGTTAACTCCAGACTGTCACAGAGCAGGAAGAAAGCATTTTGTGCTGACCTGGATTTACAGAGTGCTACAAGAAGTTATGCTGTGCCACATATTAGATAAAGACTGTGTTATCATGACCATTTCTGCCTATTTTTCTGCTTGTGGCTCTGGAATAAATGTATTTCTGTGAGCCTGTCTGCAAAGCTGTGCGTCCTGTGACTGACATATGCAGTCTGAAGTATTGAGACTACAGATTGAGTCAATACAGTGCCCTCTTAGTGCTCCAAGTCATCCTTGGAAGGGACAACTGTGCATCTGTAGGCTATAAATATCTTTCTGCATCTTCACTGCTAAACATCCTCTGTGTAGAAACTTCAACTCAGAAGATGAAACAATATTTCTTTATGAATTCTGTGAGCTTGTGAGAGAGCACTTTTGCTTCTGATCTACTGGTTATCTAACTGCAGGCTTGGAACCAGCATCACTTGTCACCCCAAATAGCACTCTGAACATTTAAAAAAAAAAAACAAAACAAACAAAAAAAAGTTTGATAGTATCAACTATGAGAAATGACAGCAAAAGACAGCAAACAAACCAGGCTAGTCTGGCCCATGAAGTTTGTCATAGAGATTCATCAATTCATCGGGTCCATTTTTAAAAGCTACAATGTATTACTGTTTTAGAATTACTTGTGGAATAGCCAATTCTCTTGCTGGTTGTACTGGACACAGGACTAAAAGGATAATGTATTTTAAAATATTTGAAAAATATTCAAAGCTAAATTTTGATTGTGGGGAAAACTTGCATGTTAAATGGAGCTGATCAGTACACTGCCCTCCGGAAAAACAAAACAAAACAAAACAAAACAAAACAAAACAAAACAAAACAAACAAACAAAAAAACACAACAAACCAGCCATATAGATCTAGGGTGAAGTTCTAAAAAATGGCAAGGCCAAGGTATATTCAGATATCATCTGTGCCAGCATATCCTGTAAACTGGAGTGTTTGGATGAAAAAATTAGAGGTAACCAAACTCATTAATCACTTCAAAAACTTTGTACCAGTAGAAACAGTCATAATGGTCACTGCTGTTCACATCTTTGCTCTAGAATGTGACTTTGACATTAACTGAGATGAATTAATTTATTTTTTAGGCATAACAGCATCTAGAATGACAACTGCATTACTGTAATAGTATTAGCAGCCACTTCCATTACCAGAGCTGGCTGGTAATTGTTTCTCTGTTAATTATTTCTCTTGTTAATTGTCTGTTTCTCTTTTGAACTTCTCAAGTACTTTGCAGCTTGGATCAGCTCTTCTGATCTTGTTCTATTTTTGTAGCAGCTGAGTGTGTAACTTCAATTAAAAAACAAAAAAGTTTTAATAGTGATTATCTTCTGCTTACAAGATGACTGAGAACAGAGGATTCCTTTTCTGGACCTTTATCCATGCTTAAGTGACTTTTAGCCAAGTCCTCTGTTGGTAGGCTGTTAAGTGTTGTACCATCCCAGCTCTGACCAACATCGGCTCTCTTGTACTGATATCTACCTTGTACTGCTGTGTCCTGCCTCTCTCTCTTCCTTTCATCACTAGAAACCTCCACTCAAGAATTTGTATGAGTCATTCATCTTTATTTAGACATTAATTTGACAGGTGTTTATTTTTAAACACACACATATATGTTGACATATATATGATGTATATATAGTTAGGTATATGACACACATATAACCCGTATATAACTATGGTGATAAATGTTTTATTTAAAACAAAGCTCCATGCAAGTCATAAAAATGCAAAATTAAACTCATGGACTTCTGTCAGCGTCCTGGTATCTTTTCACTGTCTTTCAGATATGGCTGCAGTGGAGACAGTAATATTGGTCTACTGAATGATCACCTCTTGCTAATATTTAAATGAAGGGCATTTTTCAGAATAAAAAGTTAATGTCTTTTTCCTCATCTGCTTTCCCTACACCAATTTCCTGGCAATTGGACATTTTCAAATATAAATGAACACCATTATAAACTAATCAAGCTGTCCTAACTGCAGACAGGAAAAAGAGGAGAAAAGGAAAGGCATATAATCAGAGAATCAGAGAATCAGAGAATGGCTTGGATTGGAAGGGACCTTAAAGATCATTTAGTTCCATCCCTCATGTCATGGTACACTGGCAACACCTTCCACTAGATGAGGTTGCTCAGAGCTCCATCCAACCTGGCCTTGAACAATTCCAGGGATGAGGCATCCACAACTTCTTTGGCAATGTATTCCAGGGCCTCACCACTCTCATAGTGAAGAATTTCTTCCTAATATCTAATCTAAACACACGCTCCTTCATCTCGAGACTGTTCCCTGCCTTGTCCTGTCACTACATGTCTATGCCAAAAGTCCCTCCCGAGCTCTCTTTTGGGCCCCCTTTAGGTAGTGGAAGGTGCTGTAAGGTCTCTCTCAATCTTTCTCTTCTCCAGGCTGAACAATCTGAATTCTCTTAGCCTTTCCACATAGGAGAAGTGTTCCATCCCTCTGATCATCTTGGTGGTCCTCCTCTGGACTTGCTCCAACAGGTCCATGTCTGGTTTTTTTTTTTTGCTGAGGGCCTCAGAGCTGGATGCAACACTCCAAGTGGGGTCTCACCAGAGAAGACCAGAAGGGGAGAATTACCTCCCTCAATCTGCTGGCCATTCTGCTTTTGATGCAGCCCAGGTTAATTTTGGTTTTCTGGGCTGGAAGTGCACAACTTTCAGGGCTGCACATCTGGCATACCTTCATGAATACCTGTGAGATTCTTGGACCACTATAAAGCAGGATTTTCTGAGAATGTGGGTATTAAACATAACTTGAGATGATGGAAAAATCAGCTACAGAGTTGCCCATTGCAGGGTAAGAATTCTTTCAATATGAACAGTTTTTTATGAAAATTCATGACTAAAGAGTCCACAGCTTGTCCTGCAGCACCAAGTAAAAACCCAAAACTACAAATCTCTTCCGTGCTGAAGTGGCAAGTCAGTGATTCAGATAAAATGGTAGAATCTGAAATTGGTTTTCAGGATCATCTACATTGTCACTAGATGGCACATTGGTCTAAAGTTTCAGAACCATCACTGTGGTGTTGCTCATAGATACAGCAACTGTATGGACAAACAGCAAATTATACATAGAAGGCAAGCAGCAAGTTACTGTGTATGTCGTTGCTCTGCGTGTGCTTGTGTGTATGTACACATGCCAGAGTAGGGTACATAGGAATACAGTTGGGTAGATGCTTTTTCTGAGTCTGTTGCTCTGTGTATAATAGGGTTACATTAGATCCAGACACTTGCTTAAGTAGTGGTATCCAAGACAGGGATGGGGAAAGAAAAAACATCAAGATGTCCATCTGGCTACCACGTGGACATACTTTTCTGTTTTGCACTTGAAGCAGATGAAGGTTAGGTCAGACTGCACTCTTCAGTGCCTCCTTGAAGCAGTTTTTGTTATCTAGGATCTCATATTTAAAGGAACATGCAATGGACCTTAGGAACACTACTTATAAATGACTAACATAAGTAGTCTGTGGAGGACAGATAACAAGGATTTTTATATTAGTTTATAGATAGACAGGGTTAGGCTCCCTCCAGGATCTCAATAAGGTGCTTTCAGATGTTATTTTAGATGTCTGTTCCTGAAATTTGAAAAAGGGCAATGAGTCAGATCCCAGCACACTGTATTTTGTGTTGTCTTTATTTTAAGCCACGAATAAGTGCCTCATATTCTTAACTACTGCCCTTCTCCCTGCTCACCCCCCCTCTTCTCCTGTCATTCTTTATGAAGAAAATATTTTCCAACTTTGAGAAGCCCACTGTAGCTTAGTGAAATGGGTAACTTGCACAAGAATTTCTGCAATGCGCTGTGACTAGTAACACATTTCAGGGATTTGTTTTCTCATTTGTGGAAATCACCCTCTTTTTCAACAATTTCCAATGCAGTCATCTTCTTTTCCAATATTTTTATGTCTTCATGAGAAAGATACATACAGAGATTGCCTTCCATGCTGCCTTTTGCTCCTGATTATCTTTCTCCTTACCTATTTTCTACTGTTGTTTATGCCATGAGTCTGGCATTTGTATACTGAGAGACTCCTTGGGTTTGGGATTTGAAATGGGCAGGAACTTTCATTATCAGAAGTAATTTCAAGTTCTGGATTCTCAAAAGAAGGCAGGGAAAAAAATAAATAGTAAAAACACAGGATCAAGATCTATCTGTGGAGAAGGTGCTGCATTTTTTTTTATTAATAGCATAAGCATTCTCTCCCTTAGTCAACTCACTGGAAAAAAACAGTCATGTTTGGAAGCTTACTGAAGTATAGGAATAATTTTCATTCTTGGTAAGGTTGTCCTGTAATCAGGCAGGAGATTCACAGGAGAATCAGCACATAAGGATCATTTTGAACTCTACTGTGCAGTAAAACTGACCCTGAACTTAGACAAATTAATTCCATTCCCCCTGCCCACCCCCATTATTTTTTGCCTTTTTGTATTATGTGTTTTCGTCCTGAGATATGGAACTGGCAATTTATAATAACATATATTAAATGGACATTCAGACTCAGTTAAAATCCAGGGACAAAGGTAATTAATTCAAGAGCTGTTATTTTATTTCCCATTACAAAAATGGATTTTGGTAAAAGACCTTTACAATTGCTGCAATTTGAAAATTAGAGGTGCACCTCTGCAGTTGGATTCATTCCTCTTCTCAATCCCGAAATATGATTGGATTTTACCAAGTCTGGGAAAGTAGTGAATTTTTAACCTTCAGGAATTAGCTAACAGTTGTGCTGTGACCTTTGGATAGGAATTAAAAGGACTGTCCCAGATCCTGAAGCAGGGAAAAGCTGCAGGAACAGCCATCGTTGGTAGCATCTTTTTACCATAGACTTTTTTAAGGTGGTTCGTATCTTGCTGAGGGTGATTTTCTCAGTTGATACATTCGTGACAAAAAAAAAAAAAAAAAAGATGGAGCTGACCATGTTCTGCAGGTTGGCACAAACAGAGGAATGGATCCTCACAAGTCTGTGGGACCAGATGCAATCCACCCTAGGGTGATGAGGGAGCTGGCAGAAGAGCTTGCCAAGCTGCTCTCCGTCATCTTCCAACAGTCCTGGCTCTCTGGGGAGGTCCCAGATGATTGGAGGTTGGCGAATGTCACCCCAATCCACAAA
>JAWWEV010000115.1:37927651-37985927 GCA_035583235.1 Hafferia zeledoni
ATCAGAAAAAAATTCTTTCCAGAGAGAGTAATCAGGCATTGGAATGGCCTGCCCAGAGAGGTGGTGGATTCACCTTCTCTGGAGGTTTTTAAACTGAGATTGGACGTGGCACTGAGTGCCATGATCTGGTAAATGGATTGGAGTTGGACCAAGGGTTGGACTTGATGATCTCGGAGGTCCTTTCCAACCCAATTGATTCTGTGATTCTGTGATTCTGTAATGTGTCAATAACCCTTTTATAGAGCAGTGGAGAGTTTATCCTTTGTCCTGTGGAAGAGAAACAAAAGATGAGTCTTGCTTGTCATCTGTATCTGAGCACAGAAAGGAATTAAGATTTGTTGGTTTGTGTTTTACTGGCTGCTTCTACATGGAATGAAAAACTGGTATATCTTGGATAAGTGAAACTTGTTCTGCTGGATGGAACAAAACTAGCAGCCAGAAAAAAAAGTAATTCATGAATGAACCACTAGGAACCCTGAAAACATGGAGATAATCTGTATTTTTAGGGCTGCTCATCCATTTTTTCCTAATAGTCCTTGAACCCTCCAAAATCAGTGGAAGATTTGAGCAAGAAATTCATGGTCAGGTCTTGGATCTCTAACAGACATTCATTCATCTGATCCCTTTTCAGGAATCTGAGAAATAGCACACTTATGGTTTTACTCTGATTACTTGTAGATAATAGGTATTTTTACTTGGGTCCACACATAATCAAAATCTACACATTTAACAGTAAAGAAAAATCATAAAAGATAAAGAGAACACCCAAGCAGATGAGAATCATAGTGAAGAAAGACCCAGAAACTAACATGGCCAAATACACACTAAGGGTTAATGACTTGTTTTGCTTTGTGACTTCTATAGACAACTTAAAATATTGGAAACTTAAACCTTCTTGTAGATGATAAATAATGCCATCCAAAATCCTTTCCAAAACTATTATTTGGGAATTAGCTATCAAATATATCAATAGTTTCACTCCAGTACCTTTCATTACTGCAAAGTTAATGGAAAAATTATTGATCAGTAGTTCAAGCCATACAAATTAACTTTTGTGCAACAGTAGCAGACAGAGTTTAACTATCCGTGAGGAGGCACTTCACTGGTGGAGACCTTTCTGTTTCAGGTAACACAGCCACAGCAATATCATTCACACTGTGTGTCACACCACACTGTAGGCTTTGTTGATAGCACACCTGATTTAATTTGCAGCCCATGGGATGATGTTACTGGTATGGACTATTTTATTATGAGGAACACAATTGCTGCCTCTGTGATTGTGGAAATAATTCTGAAACTGTAACCCAAACACCTTCAAGAAGGTTCAAACCAGAGGGCTTATTCTGAATGTCAGACTTGCTCCACATAACACCTTTCTTCGTACTCTTCCCTATCAGCACCACACAGAAGCTTGGTGTGGCTTAGGCAATAGCTTGTAACAAGGTGCTGCTGGAACTCCTTTCTAGGCAGTGCTCCAGATTAGTAGCTTTCCTGTCATGTGAGCCTGCAAGTGATTTATTATGTTTATTCCTTGATGGTTGCATTCATATAAAATTAGGAGTTCTGGAAACAAACTTATATTTCTTAGATTTTGAGGATGATTTTCTAAAGTCTTAGTATCAGTCACATAACCCAAAATATTGGTAGATTTCCTTTTGGACCTAAGAAAATTGCCCTCTGTGTTTTGTTTACAACAAAAAGGAACTCAAGTATGTTAGCTGAGGTTTAGAGAAGGAAGAAAGCAAAATAGTGTCAATTGCAAGGTTTTAGAAATCTTGCATGTTCTTCAGTTACATTAGCTGCTTTGTCTGAATCTTGGGGAAACTGCAACTGTGAAATCATGTGAAATTTACTTTCCTGCTCCCTTATTTATTTAGAAAATAACCCCAAACCATGACACTGGTCTGTATCAACATGTTTATCCTATTTGAAATAGCACAAAAGCAATGAGGACTTTGCATCCTGGGTTTCTTTTTGTCTTTCAGGAATGCCCAGTGTCTAAACTGTCATCTACAGAAAAAAGAAAACATTTCAGCAAAAATTCACCAGCTACCAGCATGAGAAAGAAATCCACATAGGTGAAGGCCATTCCAGTTTAACAATGTAGCATTCTTATCCCTTGATCCTCTTTTGAACCAGCCATCTACTTCATAATATCACATGGATTATGTGACATTTTAGGTGACAGTTGATTTAGAAACACAGCTGCTCAGACAAATTTTATCTGCTGATGTTTGGCTACAACATTAATTTTATTTATGCTTTGAGCTGTTTATTACAAGTTGGTCGTTAATCACAGGTAATGACTGATAACCTTCTTCTAAAAATTGAAAAATATTTCTGTGTTCAAGTGTCTTTCACTGCCGTGCAAGATAGAATTAAACAAATGGTGCAATTGTGATATAAGGGTACTGCTGATATATGTGTAATTAATATACTTCAGATGTCAGCATTATTAAAATCTGTCCATCATCTGCATAATGGGTAATTTGTCACAATAAGCAAAGCACCTGGTTTTCAGATAGCAAGTTTTATAAAAAAGAAAAGAGTTACATTTTCATCTCAGAGCCTAATGAATGCCAGCAGAAAAGTCATACTGTCAGTAAGATTCATTCCACTGGGGAAAGTTAATGTTTTCCATCTATTTACATCAAGAAATATCTGATTTGTGTTTCAACACTACAGAGCCTGGCATTAACTCTCCCCTTGCCACTCCAAATCTTCCAAACATTCATTTTTAACGAATATCACCACCCATAAAATATTCATGCTTCACAGCAGCAATAATTTACTACTCCTCACCAAATAAATGCAGTTAAAACATCAGCTGAAGGCTTTCTTGCCTCCAGTGACTAGTTAAATGTAGGCTTTATTAAGGTGTCTTGGTATATATGCAGTGCTGTTTTTGGTGATATCATGGCTATGTTTCAAGCTTCTAACAAGGCAATTCACATCAGGAGAGCACAGTGGAGGGATTGTCACGCTGCCTCATGCAGCACTTATTTATAGACTGTCGTGGTGTAGCCCAAGTGGAGACTCTGCATGCTCTGGGACACAGCAGTGCTCCATCTGCTTTCTGCTGACAGTACTACAATTTCCAGAGCTTCTGGAAAAATCTGGCTGATTATCTCTCAGCTATGAGAATGTAAACATACAGTGAAAACCAACTTTCAGGTCTGTTCTCACTCCATAACTTGAAGAAAAAAAATAAATTAGCATAGTAGGTCAAAACTTGTCACACACAACAAGGAGTAAACAAGGCACTTCAAATATAAGCAAGAAGAATTATTTAAATAGCTGAAAGGTGGATGAAGTAAACAGCTGCTGATTAAATATCTAGGTCATTAATAAAAGAAGGTTCTTGAATTAGTCATCTCCTTTCTGTCAGTGAGATATTAAAACAGTTGCAATACCATGCTAAATACAGAGGCCGTGTGACTGAGGAGCAGCTCTGATTTGAGGCCCTCTCAACAGTGTGAGACAAAGAGCAATACCTGTACTGATTCTGCTCTTGCTTACCGTAGTTTTGTAGTGGGGCAATGCTATTGAAGTTTTACCTTTCTTTGATTCCAAACCAACAAGTTACTCTCCCAAATGCAAATTAGGGGTCTGAGACTCTTCCTGTACAAAGCTGACCTCCTGACAGCAGACTGGGCTGCGGGATAGAGAGATGCCCTTCTCTTAAGTAAAGTGAATTGACTCCAACTGTACTTCACAGAACTGTGGATAAAACAATGGTTACCAAATCAGAAGGGAATTCAAATTCTCTAACACAAAGAGAGTAATAAATATTTACATATCAAAAGGCTTAGTGTTCTATTTTAAAAGCTAGTTTTTCACTGCCCGCATCTTTTCACTCCTTCAAGCTCAGGAGGCCAAAGACCTGCATCTTGCTAGAGTTACCTCTCTACAGAATTTATCTGAAAGGTTTTATGAGGTTATTTTCATGTTCTCACAGGAACAGACTGGATTCCACTGAAAATACTCCAAAAATGTAGCACTGATGTTTCAGGCTCTGCCCTGGGTTTTTTTTTCCTCAAGCCTCAAGTACATGCAGGTCTCTTACTTTCACCTCTCTACATGTTCAGATTGCAATAAGATTGTCATGGAGATGAAAATGACAGCCTCAGGTACAGACAACCCCAGCCCTTATTATCCCTACAGCTCCTTGATTCTGCGTCTTCTGACCTCTGTCTACCCACTTACTGGAAGACAGATGACATTTTAGAAAGCCTTATTCATTATTAAAGCCCCGTTTTTTCTTACACAGTACCAACAAGGACCTGACGGCCAGCTAACACCTGTTACAGGAAGCCAAGGATGTGTTCCTGCACGGATAATTGCACAGAGAGGGATACTTATGCTTTAGTGAGCAGATGAAGAAAATAGGCCAAGCATCGTAATTTTGGCTTCAGGAACAGAGCAATTCATAATGCAATCTCACTAAGCTGGGTAACAGTGCCAAATGAACAATCATGAAAGACAAAAGACCCTAAACCAGAAGTCCAACAAAGCCTCATATTTGTGAAATTTGAAGATGTGATTGACAGCGCTCCCAGGGCCTGATTTTGGGCAACACCTCTCAACCAGCCTGTGATGCATTAAAGTTGTTACATTTAGGGAGTGGAAGTACATCTAGTGCTTAGATTGTGCCTTTTCCAGTTTCTTCTATTGTGGAGAGAGGCCACCTTGGGATGGGCATTGCTGGAAATCCAGTTTTGAGAAAGAGGTGCTGTATAATTGAGCCAAGCACTTTTCTAGTAAAACAGAAAATTTCCCTTTCTACTGAATTTAGTACAGATCTACCAGGAAATCCTTCTTTCAACATAATATGCCTGCACATCCATTTTTGATTTGCAAGTTGAACCTTGTTCAGTGATTGAAGTACATTTACTTGTCACCAGTATTTTCCTAAGTTACCATGTTCAAGCACATGTTCTCTGTGCTTTAAATGCAAGAAACAACCACAGATTTGCAAAAGATTTTTATTAAAATGTGCACAGACCACAAAAACTCACAATTTACGTGAACCAATTAAATAGCACACCATGCCCCTAATGAGCAAGCTCAGAGATACAATTAACTGATATTTTATTTGCTAAATGAATTGACCTTTACCAACACAATCTATAAAATTAATTTAGCATACTGTAACCCTTGCAGATTGGCAGTCCTTTCACACCAGGAGTCTAAAAAATAATCACAACAGGCATTTCAGTACCCTCTAACATATCATTAAAACATGTCCCAAGGCATTTCACAATCCATAAGCAGTACAAGCATTAGCAATCTATTACTCATTATAACCACCATATATGGCTTAGATGTTATCTTGTACAGTATCTTAATTTTCCTTGACCCTAGCTCCATATTGCTCAGGAACGGCCCCTTATATCAACTAGGGAAAAATTCCTCCAACAACAATGAACTTCAGCATGCCAAATACTCTTCTTTAGTTTTGTAGATATGGTAACCTGGTGTGAACTTGTAGTTCTGTGCAATGTTTGTAATATTTGCGTTTTGTCTTCTGAATTGTGTGCCATTTTTTCTTCAGCCTCTCAAACATATGTTCCAGCACCAAATACTGAAAGCATATTTATGATTTGTATAAAGAGTTTTGCCATCAGCTGGGAAAGAAAAGAGAGAAATGTACAAATCAACAGTGGTCATAAACATCCTCGTATTTGCTTCATCATTGGCAAAACCAAAGAATACCGATTTTGGATTTCTGAGAATACAGTGCTGCAATTTGGCATCGCTTTGATGTGATGTCCATGTGTTTTCCTGACTACATAACACAGTGCTGCTCTTGGTTAACATGCCTCTTGGCTTTTGTCTGAGAACAAACTATGTGCATCTGAGTTATGATACAGCTGGAAATCTGCTGTAGATGGAAACTCTATTTAATTTCAGGTAATTTCTTAAAATGAGAGTTGGCAGTTGACAATAGCAATATAACTCTTCATCACTAGCAACAAAACAGCTGCTTGCCAATGGTTCATTAGCCATGCAGCTGTAGAAGTCTGGGAAAAATGTAACTTAGCACTAGAAGCACACATTTGTGTGCTGTGGTGCCAAAGGTCTTCTTCAGACCCTGTGGCTCTGTCTATGGTGCAAAACAGATCTGAGTTAAGACATGAAATTGAGTAAGATATCATTAATGCTTCATGCTCCTTAGCTCATTTTAGTTTGTGTCAACTAGAAAGACCATGCTCAGGAACAGTCCAGGCAAAATCATATGCCAGAGTTTATTTCCAATGTGTTGTGTGGACAATGCTGCTTTAGGTTTACTTCCTTCGACCCCTCGCTATCCTTCAGCATTGTCCAGCAAGATTTGTACACTCAGATGCTCCTTCCTCAGACAGGCAAGAAGAAACACATTTTATCTCATGACACAAAAGCACCTCTCTGAGTTGTGGCAGCACAGCCTCTGAGAACTGAAAACCGAACCCCACACAGAAGCCAGAGGAGACTATGAGTCAGATGCTAGTCAGTGGGAATGTAAGCCATGCTGCTAGGATTCAGGGCCAGTGAACCGTTCACTGGCTTTGTTTTATTTACAATAGAAGATAGCCTGCACATCTACTTTCTTGGATGAAGGAGCTTACTCTTAAACAAGTTGTATCTGCAAATGTGCATGGTTCTCCTATGCTGCAGTTCTTCAGTGAAAAGACAGATTGACAAAACAGGGAATAGTACTTGCTATATTTTTAAGTTGTTTTGCAAAGTCTTTTAATGACCTCTCTGTCCATTTTCTCTTTTGTAATATTATAGAATCCTCTTTTATCTGTGTGACTGATTACTCCCACAAACATAAATTTTAAGAGTGTGCTTAAGCAGAGTA
Source organism: Hafferia zeledoni (assembly GCA_035583235.1). Lineage (NCBI taxonomy): Eukaryota > Metazoa > Chordata > Aves > Passeriformes > Thamnophilidae > Hafferia > Hafferia zeledoni. The sequence continues at coordinate 37,934,496 of JAWWEV010000115.1, forward strand.
TCACCAAAACACAGTTGGTTTTGGCCAAAGAAATACTGTCCGTGTATAAAGCCAAACCAGCTCCACACAGTAGACAGTGGACTGAAACAACTTCTGCCCTAAGGGTTGTTCAGGAAAGACTATGCTCAGTTCATGAGAAGCACTGTACTGGGTTTGTCTGTGAGGGGGATAATTTTCTTCACAGCAGCCTATTTGGTGATGTACCCTAGATGGTTGCCTAAAGCAGGGGTTTAGTTGCTGTTGCTGCTGAATGTTGTTTATTCAGCGTCAAGGCTTTTCTGTTTCTCACTTTGCAACCCCAGTGAACAGCCTAAGAGCAAACAAGAGGTTGGGAAGAGACACAGCCCTGGAACAGCTGACCCCAACTGACCAAAGGGATCTTTCAGACCATGTAACATCATGCTAAGCAGTAAAATAGAGGGGAGTTTTTCCAAAATAGCTCTTTCTTGGTGACTGTATGGACATTGGTCTGCTGGTGGTGCACAATTGCTTTTCTTTTGGTTTTGTTGGGGGGTTGTTGGGTTTTTGTTTGTTTGTTTATTTTGTTTGTTTGTTTTGTTTGTTTGTTGTTGATGGTGTTTTAGTTTGGAGGTTTTGGTTTGTTGTTTTAGGTTTTTTCCCCCATCTTCTTCACGTATTACACTGTCTTTATCTCAATCTATGAAGTTTTTAAAGTCATTTCTGTCTCTGATTATCTTCCTCATCCCTTTGGGGGAAAGTGGGGTGGGGTCTTACCTGCCAGCTGGGGTCAACCCACCACAGACTTAATTGTCTGTCTGTCTATTCATCTCTTAGAAATCCTTTAGTTTTTAATCCCAACATCATTCAGAGAAGACCCACAAGCACAGAATGGAACAGGTGAATGTGGCTTGGGTACACAAGACAAAACACCGAGGGTAAAAGAACAGCCATTTGCCTTCTCTGAGTTTTCAGACCACACCCCTGAGTACACAGATACTCACCCTAGAGGTTGTGGTTCCATTTGGTGTTTGAGTTCAGGAATAGGTACCTGGAAAAAGGATATCTGTTCCAGTCACTATTAGTGAAAAGAATGCAAGTGCACCAAGGCCATTTTAGAGGGAGACATAGTAAGTTTACAATTTATGGTCTGGAAGAACTAAACTCTACAGAGAGCAGTCAACAACCTCTGCAGACTCTTCTTAAGCATAATAGCTGCAACAATGCTGGTGAATGGAATTTTTGTAGCATATTCTGTGGCTGTTTTCCAGGTTGGACAGGCATTACAGTTTGAAAAATTACCCATATCTCAGTAAAGGACAGTCAGAGCTATTCTATACTTACCAATATTGGCTTGTGGAATTGAAAATGATGAATTGCTCAAATTCCTTTGCATTCATTCTTAACCATACTTAATAGTGCTTTTAATCAAAGAGGCTTGTTATAAGAACTATGTAAATTCAAGACAAAAAAGTCTTTAGAGAGTAGGAAAATTATTTATTAAATAAAATTCTGGGCATAGTGTCAAAATCTATTAAGCTGATCAATATCATTTTGGGGGAAGTAACTTGGGATATAATTTTGTAATTCATACAAATTTTGGGAAGGCTGCCATGTTGAGGACAGTAGAAAACATGAAATTATATAACTACTAGAACTTTCCAGATCTCCAGACAGAAGTCAATGAAGCTACTCTGACTTATACTTCAAAAATTATATTGGAATTTGACCTAATTCTACAAGGAAGTGTATGCAGGGAAAACATTTCATTTTCAGAGATACCAAATACTTCAAACTGTAGAGTTAAATTATCTTCCCCAGACTGAGGGACTCTTGTTCACTGTACAGCCAACCAATATTTAGAAAATAGTCTGTAGCTCCACAGGGGAAGCAAGCATTAAATACCACCAAATGATAACAAGATTTCAAAATGCAAATATTCAACTTCCATTTCTTCTTTGGTTTTTCAAAACTATATAGCTTGTAGAATGACTAAAATAAATAATTTTAAAGCAGTATCTTAACTCAGAGTGAAATAATACAGCACTTCTTTCCCAGGTTTCCAGACAAAAGTTATTAATATCAGGTTTCCAAGAAAGACTTTTTTTAATGCCAATAAGATTTTCATGTGACTAAGTATGCTGTGAATGAGTTTACATTTACATTTCTTTACATGGCTCTATGCAAACAGCTAAAGACCTTGAAAAAAAAGTGAGGATGACAGCACATAACTGTGTAATAGTCCACACAAAACACTATGAATATACTAAACCAAAAAAAAGCAAAACCAGACTTTGATTTAGCTTTTCTTTTCACCACAGATCAGATTCACAGGGAGGGCTTTGAGGGAAGGTAACCAGGTAGTTTTGCCTATTGTTTTGGCATGATGTGTGCTGGGTACTCCGTGGCATGCCAAGGAACTGGGAGCTGCAGGGGCTTCCTGGTCTGGCAGAGCAGGGCATGACCAGCCATGACCTGTCCCACTGCCCAAGCTGGAGAGCAGAGCAGTCTGTGGGAACAGGCAGGACAGCCTTCAGGAAGCAAGCACCATGCTGAGGGCCAGGCTTGGGTCTGACAAAGGCAAGCAGGGTCAGAAACAGGATGGTATGGAGTCAGGATGAGACCAAGCCAGGAAATCAGTCCATGGGACAGATTCTGGATGAATGGGCTTCATGGTCAGCCACACAGGTGGCTGTGATGAAGCAGGAGTAATGAGTCTCAGGTAATGTATCAGTACAACCTCAGCTTCAGGTCAAGTGAAGGCATCTTCGACCTGTCTGAGTCTTCCCAAGAATGCTGCCTGGGAGTCTCCCTCCAAAGGCACCGAGGGAAGGGGCTGCTTCAGCTGTGAGAGGTCTATGTTGGCCATTGCCACTGGGAGCCAAACCTCCCAGAGAGGAGATGTACTCAGGTCTCTGACACCTATGTTTGAGGCTCTCTTTATACACATAATATTGGGACATAGTAAACAGTTTTCAGCTGCTTGTATGAAAATTTAATAGATGGCTTCAGGTTGTTGGCATAAGTCTGTGTTTCAATGGTACAAATTAACTGCACAGGTATAAACCCTTTTCCTACTGTCCTAGTTCAGCAGGTGGGACCAGTTTTTAACTATGTGTGGGTGATCAAAGCTATGTATTCCACACCCTCTATTCATTTCCCAAGAACTGTTAACAATGGACCATTTGCAGCAGCTGCCGAGGATACACTTGACCCCCTCAGGGTGTGAAAGAAGCCTGTGAGATAAGAGCTGTGACAACTCCCTTCCAGCCAGTCATTAGCACCTCTACACCCAGGCTGAGAGTGCTAATGGGTCATCAATGATTCCAAAATATCCCATGACTCACAGAGTCAGATCCCCTGAGGGTGCTTAATGGGTCATCAATGATTCCAAAATACCCCGTGACTCACAGAGTCAGATCATCTATTGTGTAACTCCCTACCCTGGGGGAGGTACCGAGTGCTCCCACCTGGACCTTAGGGTACATAAGGTGGGGGTTTGAAGACCTTAGGACCACTTGTCAGATCCAGAGGAGGACTAGAACCTCAACAGGAGGAGATCACTATCCTCAATCAGACTATGGCCACCACTCTTGACCAGACTACAGCCATCACCTGCACCAACAGGTTCTTCACTTCCTTTTGCTTTGGACTCCGGGGGGGTGGGGGGGGGAACCAAGTGGGTCTCAGCACAAGCTAACAAGCCCCTTTGGGTTTGTGCCCCGGGACACTGGGTTATACTGCTGGGTTTTGTGAGTTGAAAGCAATTTCCCTTTGTGTCAGTGTATTTATTGTAATATCTTTCATTAAATTGTAACTCTGACTTATAATCTCTCTTGTGGTGGGCCCATTTCTCCTGCTGGTTTACCTTTAAACCAGCACACCTACTTAAAAGGGAATTGAGTCCTTCAGTCTGATGAAGGAGGAAGAGCCAGCAGGGAGACATAGAATTGAACTTCCCTCAGCATCCTGAATGCATAAGAGTGGTGTAAAATACATTTGTGAAAGGCACAAAAGAGGAGACTGTAGTGGATAAGACATAAGGAGGCCTGGGTGAATGGTACAGTACTGGAAAGGCTTCATTTTAGATATATCATGAAACAAGACCTATTAAAGCTTTAGGTGAGGAAGGATAAGAAAATAAGTCTGAGATCGTTAGTTGTCATCCTTTGGAAACTGTAAAGCACATTTCCCTTCCAAGAGAGTGTTTCTAAATAATATTTTAATATCCGTATGGAAAATCTAAAAATGCAATTGACATGTAGGACTGATATTGATTTGTTGGTCTTTCCAAGCTTAGAATTGTTTGTGATATACTGCAATGGTAAGAAGTAATCAGATGCATTCACAGCTTGGGACACATGCCAGTGACATATTTCACTTTTTTAAATGATAGCGAACAAAGGTATTTTAAATAAGAATACATACTAATTCATTCACTACAGTAACTTGATTTTACCAATAAAGCTACAAAAATTTACGTAAGCCTACATTCTCATATCTATGGTAGTCAAGTTTTAGAAGTGCTATTAAATCAAAACACTGTAATCTATTCTGCATTGAGGTAGATAAGTAAAACTTATTTAAGATCATAGAATCATTTAGGTTGGAAAAGACCTTTAAGATCATTGAGTCCAGCCATAAACCTAACGCTACCAAGTCTGCCACTTAACAGTGTTCCTAAGTGCACATCTGCATCTCTTTTGAATGCCTCCAGAGATGGTGACTCTACCACTTTCCTGATGAAGTATTAAGTTTGTGGATTTATCACAAGCCTATTTGTCAGAACCAGCCACGCATGGCAGATGCTGAAGGAAGCAAATGAGATTACAAAATGGCAAGAATTTGAAGGAACTGTCACAACAGTGTCTGGCTCTGTTAAAAAACAATTAGAGCTTTTTGTTTAGTAACCATGATTCAAACACTTGGACTACCCCTATTGCTTGGTTATAGTTTCAGGATACCTTGAGTGAATAATTTGCTTTAAAAGATCTTACTCAACTTCATTAAATGATGACTATGTTTACAATGAGTTTTTGAGATATGGTGCTGAACTTTTACCTTTCTCTCTGGCTTTACTCACACACCCACCCAAAGGCTATACAAGGAATCTGATTCTTACTGAGACTCAATATCAGTTGGATTTAGCTTCACAACTTAAATCAAAGTGATAATTGCTTCATTCATCTAATACAGATTTTGGCTAATTGTTTAATCTCAGTGGTTCTTTCTTTTTTTTTTAATTTCAAAGGTATAATGCTGCATTACAACAGCATTGCTAAGGGGGTTGTTCACTGCTTTCTGCACAAAAAGACTTGTTACTCTTCGCTTCTGTCATTTACAGTTCAAATGCCTGATGCACCAAGGAACATTGCAAAAGACCTAAACTAGCATGGTTCTGCTACAATACTGTTCCTTATTATCTCTGTCTCCTTCCACATTTGTTATACTAAAGAAATTTACTGTCTATGTGATCATCTTATTAGGATTCAGCAAATCCTCAAGAATATTTTCTGCCTGAAGTCATGACCTGAGCATTGCTGCAACAATTGAAAGAGAAATACAGAAAAATATAGGTAAGTAGCAGTTTGAGACAAATTCATGAGAGGTTGCTGAAGTTTAAAGCTATGAACAATTTAAAGATATTAAATGTCAGGAATTTACTGTATAATCATGAATATTTTCACTCAGAAGGGAAAAAAACCATTGTAATTCAAAGCATACAGTTTCAAATATGTGCATTGAATCTGTAAGATGAGCCAAAGAGGCTCTCTGAGGTAACTGAAAAAGCTATCTGCATATATTATGTTTCTGCTGCACAAAGATCTTCTACTGAGTGAGTCATCAGCCACTGGGAGGTCTTAAGAAGCAGTTTTATTCTTGAAAGGATGGTCAGGAGAATTAGAGAAACATAAAACTTAATTAAATGTAGTTGATGCTATACTTAAGCATGTTCCAGCATTCAATTAGACTTTATGGGATTGAAGATATCGTTATCTCAGAGATATCATGACATTTTCACCCCTTGTAAAGCAGAAAAGTTTATGCTCACTTCAAATAAGTTTGTCCGTTTTTTACTAGTACCTGAAAATTCTCAAATGTAAGGAGCATTTTCCACATCTTAGTTATCCTTGTGATTTATTTTCTCTGAATATTCTGCAATTTCTTTCCTACTGTTCTTGCATATTCTATTAGAACTAGACACATGATTCCAGTGGCACTAGCATGGATACAAAAAGTAGTCATGTTTTAACCTATGCAATCTTGAGCTCTACATGGTACAGAGATCATTTCCTTATTGCTCTTGGACACAGTTTCACAAACTGCGAGCTCAAATCTGACCATACAGTGTAGGACATAGTCATCTTAGGACATAACATAGACTCTCCTGCCTCATAAGTGAAACATCTCATACTGTCTTGGTAAGTATGAATTGTTTATTTGATTGCTTACTTTTTTCCCTTCCACTCTTGGCCAGTTTCCCCAATAACCTGGCTTGACTTTTGTCAGTAATCTGTCTTTTTAATTACTGTCCATCTTTTCAATCTCACCTTTAAAACTTATTATTAATTTTATATATTATTTTAGGTTCAGAGTGAGGGATGAAAACCTGATAAATTAATTACAAGTGTAACTTCTGTATCCTGGCTTAAACATAAAGATTTTATAACTCTAATTTAAATTCTGTCAACATTGGGGGGTTTTATTATTATTATTAAAATGTCACAAAGCAATTTATTAAATCAACATTTTATCTTTTTTTCGAGGGGTGGGGTGTCTATTTGCATCCCAAAATGTAATGCTGTTAAACAATCAAGTTAATGAAAATGTCCATTGTTTGTACCCATACTGCTTAGCTGTAATTACACTATCATATTTAATTCCTCAGTGACAGACTCTTTTCCAGCCATTCTAGTCTCTTAGCCATGACTGATATTAAAAACGCCTATTAGAATATATTGTCATGGCATACATATTCTTCCATTATCTAGAATTTTGCCAGTGTTCCAAGAATTACTAAACACCAACATTAATGATTCAGAGCACTTGTAATAAGATCACAAAATCACAGAACAGCTGAGGTTAGAAGGGATCTCTGGAGGTCATGTTGTTCAATCCCCCTACTCAAGCAAAGACACCCAGAGGAAGCTGTCCAGGACAACATTTAGATAGCTTTTGAATACCTATAAGGCTTTGCTAGTGGTCAGTCAACTGCACAGTAAAAAAGTATTTCCTCCTGTGTTTTGTTTTGTTCCCATTGCCCCTTGGCCTGTCACTGGGCGCCATTGAGAAGAGCCTGGCTCTGTGTTCTCTACACCTTCCCTTCAGATATTTGCACACATTAATGGGCTTGCTCCTGAACTTTCTCTTCTCAGACTGAGCAGTCCCAGCTCTCAGCATCTGCTCACAGGAGAGATGCTCCTGTCCCTTAGCCATCTTCATGGCCCTCTGCTTGATTTTTTTCCAGTAGCTCCATATTTCTGTTGTACTGCAGACCATAGACCTGGACACAGTTCTCCAGCTGTGGCCTCGCTGGTGCAGAGTGAAGGATCACCTCCACCAACATGCTGGCAGTGCTCCTCCTAAAGCAGCCCAGGATACTCCTGGCCTTCTCAGCCACAAGGGCATATTGCTGGTTCCCATTCCACTTAGCGTTCACCAGACCTTTTTCTGTAAAGCACTTTCCCTCTACTATCTTGGCTGCAACTCAGAGAATTCTGACAGCTGGGTCATTAACCAGATAAGGAAAAAAAAGTCCCTAACTTTAATACCTATGGTTGACTATTTTTCTGGGTTACTTACTGATGAAATTAAAAGGATTTCATTATCATTTAAAAGATAGTCTTAGTCTCGCTGAACCATGTCCCTAAGCACCACATCTACACATCTTCTAAATACTTTCAGAGATGGTGACTCAACCGCTTCCCCGGGCACCCTGTTCCAATGCCTGACAATCATTTCAGTAAAGAAATCTTTCTTAATATCCTATCTGAAACTCCCCTTGGCACAAGTTGTGGCTGTTTCTTCTCGTCCTGTCACTTTTTACCCAGGAGAAGAGATCAATACCCACCTTGCTATAATCTCATTTCAGGTAGTTGTAGAGAGCAATAAGATCTCTCCTGAGCCTCCTTTTCTCCAGACTAAACAATCCCTGCTTCTTCAGCCACACCTCACAAGACTTGTGCTCTAAACCATTCACCAATCCTGTTATTCTATGATACACTTAGTAATAGCAGTAAATAAAATATATAGTGCCCTTAAATTATTTGAATCTTTCCTCAATGGACACATCTGAAGAATATTAACGAGAAGGTGCTATTTTATTAACCAATATTTTCATTAGGAAATCTCACAAGGATCACTCACCTACTGGTCCTAAGCAATATCTACATGCTTCCAGTAAACAAAATAGGTGACATGATCTTGAACTTCATCAATAAGCAAATATTTCCCTGCTGTGCTTCCTGTTTTAAACCACATATATACAGATTGCCATTACTGGGATGGCTCTTTGCCTGAAAAAGGTTTGTTTTCATAGGATAAATATTGCAGATACCTTATTGCAAATCTGAGCAAAAGAGAGGTGATAATGAAGCTTGCAGGAATCCATTTGGAAGAAGTTGCACTGTAGTCTTCTTTGGTTAAAGATTTACACCCACACTTAAACTATTTTTTTTGCTTATGAGAGTCCCAGCAAGCACCCAGAACCCCGAGCAGTGGTGAGTAACCCTTCCTGGGAATTCTTGTGGCCTAAGAGACTTACCTCATCCTGAAGTAATAACCTGATTTAAGTTATTCATGTCTTTGGTACATTTTCTGAGGTATAGTGAGATTATAAAGGAGCAAGAAACCTTAAGTAGTCAGGAAAATTTATCTGTTGCAGCAGGATGCACTATTTCTCTTCAGCAACACAGCTTACTGCAAACTCTTCTGATCTGTTGTTCATTACACAGACTTCTCTCCAAGGGGAAAAACCAAGGTCAGATTCTTATCTCAAAATGCTTGCTAACTAGAGCCCAGGAAATCTGAGAGATCAAGTAACAATGACAAAAACAAGACTAAGAAACTGTCTTGAAAAAAATAAAGCATATTCTTCTTGTGCTGTGTGAGGATTGATTTCCCCACTCTTTTGAAAAGGACATTGTAATAAACCAGGCAAGTCTAGGGGGAGGAGTAGCAGCTCATAACTAACTGCTGGAACTGCCATATCTCACCTGGGCTGAGTTTTCAGCTTTCACTCATACCACTATCAGCCTTACTGGGAACTTTCACTTGTTTGATTTCTTTCCTTGTTTGAAAGGACAATTAGGTGCATTGGTATTCAAAGCTCTTTCAAACCTTGTAACATAATTATCAAAGGGAAAATTGTGAGTCTCCACTTAAGAGTAATTGCTACAACAGATCCAATTATATTTTGCAAGGCAGAACTTGTCTTACAAAAATCCTAAACTTGCCCTCTAGCTTCAGTTTGGTGTCAACAGCAAGAATCAAAACTATACCATGTATGTCTACGCACCGTTAACTTTAACACCTAGTTGGTGTCAAATCCAAGCGATCCATTTTCTTTGTTTTATTACACTGTCAGGTACAATCGCTTTTGTTGTTTATCTTATTTTTTGCTGAATGTGCTCATATTTATTCACCAACTGTACTTTAATTTAAGCCCTGACATTGTTGCACTGTGTGCTCTACAAACACACAGTAAAAGCCCTTGTCTCACGGGGACCATTATCTAACTACTTACAACAGGCACAATGTTTTTTAGGGAATGAAAATTATATGGAGGGAGTTGTCCAAAGTCATACAGAAGATGGGAGTTTGGAAAAGAATTCAGGTTTGCAATATTCGTGTCTTGTTCTCTGTCTTCTGGATCCATATGCCTGTCAATGCAGGCCAAAAACTGGAAAGAGATTGTTGGGGTTTTTTTTCACCATGACCTCAGTGGATCAAACATGAATTTTACAGAATTCATCTGCCTAACAGAGACAGAGTATCCAATATTCTTTTTCTTTCAACGTAATAGTGGAAATGTACTAGAAGTCTTCAGTAGGATCAGGATCTTTGAAAGTCTCAAGTCTAAATTAACCAGAAGAATCCTGGTTGTATAGAATATTATTATTTTGTGTTACCCTGTAAAGTGGTTTTATTCCTTACACGTTTAGTTGTGACATGTTCATTATCACTTTGATAGAACATGTTTTGACTGAGCGCAATTTTTGAAGACAATCTTCTAGATTTGTAAGCAGTGTGGCTTGTATTAGCCCCTCCTGACATGCGCACCTGAATATCTTTTTTGTCAAATGCAATATTCTAAAAGCTAGACAGACTGATTCTTTATCCTTTCAATTATGAAATAAAAGAAACCAGATTTCAGTCACTTACTCTGCTAATGGAAGAGTAGTATAAACAGATGTAATAAGCTGCTTGTTTCTTTGCAAGATGTTAAGATATAATGGGTCGATTTTTACTGTCTGGTGCTGATAAACTATTTTTATATTCATTATTCATATGACATCAGTCACTGATAAGAAATTCATGCTCTTTTTATTTCATGATCTCTTTATTTCATGATGTTGTTCCTTTTGACATGTACCCAGTTAAAATATGTCTTCACATTCCTTTGATTAAAAACTCTTTATGATCATTATACCAAGTCTCCTATCAAACAAGGCAAAGTTCCAAACAAGTAATGCATGTCATTTTGGTAGATTAACTTCCACTGCTTATTCTCATAAATGTTAAAAACCCCACCAGATCCTTGCAGAATCAAAGTTTCTGTAGAATCAAAGTCTCTCTATTAATTTTCTGGAAAACCCTCGTTGAGAGAAATGCATTTGTATAGACTCACAGTTTAGACTAGATATTTTTAACCTGACATCAGGAGCACCATAATATCTTTCTATTTTCAATGTGTGGACTAGCAACATAGAATTTGCCATAATTATTTCAGCAGTTCCATTGCTAAGACTGAAAAGCCTGTTTTCCTCAGTAAAATTCTAATCTGCCTAATGTATTTTCCTTTTTCTCTGAAGAGGAAGAAACAGAAGTATGAAAATAAATGGCTTTCCCTGATTTATATTGCAGTCATTTTTCCACACTGGTCTCTTCAACAGCACAGGACATTGTCTTCAATATGACTAATGTGCATAAGCCTAAGCCCGAGTGTTTATAGTATCTAGGCCACAAGTTTCAGAGCTGCTATTGATGGACAAGAAATGGAGGCATGCAGGCACTCGCTGATTTTCTTTTTTGTCCCTCCGTTCTTTTGGTACTTTGACTGATTTGGCTTCTCATTTAAAAAGTACAGATAACAAATCTGGAAAATATCTGCATATGCTACCTGCTTTTAGCCTGTTATTCAAACCTATTGACTTCGGTTGTTCTGCTAAAAATAAAAAGCAGACTTGAAAGTCTGGTGTAATCTCTGGTCTAATCTTGTTTACTTGCAGAAAGTCATGTCTTTTTAAACACAGTGTGCACCTGCTTTATTTCAAAATCGACTCATCTCTAGTACCCTGCCCTCTACAGCTTGTCTGTGCTCAATTAGTCATGCTTGCAATTGCTGCTGCTGGCTTTCTCCTCAAGCTCCACAGCCTGCAATCTGGGACCCAGACCTCTTGCAAAGGCAATCACCGTACCCACTGCTGGTATAGGAGGTTCTTCCCCACACTGGTTGTATAGCCCAGTATTTGGGTTGTTCTTTCTAGAGGCTGGGACTGGATTGCTGCCGCTGAGCCAGAAAGTGCTCATGATATCCACAAGTGAGGCTTGTAATTCACTTTGGATCCTAAACCATCCCTGTCCTCCTCCTCTATCCTTTGTCAGGGTAACTTACAGACATCAGCCTGTTGGAGCAATTCTGCATGCTGCATTTCACTGAAAATCCACCAACATTTTTGAAAAATGGCACTATCAATGCTGTTAATAAAGAAAGATATGCACTGGCTTCTTTTAAGAGTAGAAGAAAGTATTTTGTGCATGCCCTTCTAACCTCACACTTTTCTTGATGAGGGGAAAATATGAGTCCTGACCTTTGTCCCAAGAACTTACATAAGAAAAAGCATCAGGATGAACTGCATCAACAGTCTTTAAAGAAGGGACTGGAAGTGAGGTCTCTCTCCTTTGATCAATTTTTCTAATCCTAAGACCTCATTAGTGAAGATACATGTGCTGTGTTTCCCAAGTTTCTCTTCAATTAATTTTAAAAACTAGAGCAGTTTCACTAGTGGATTGTGGTGGTCTCTACTACAGAAATCCACAGACCTTGAGAGCTGGTGTGCTTTGGAGATGATTTGTCAGACATCCAGAAAAAAAATAGCTCCTGCTCTTAAACTACTATAAAATCTGAATGTTATTGCTGACTTATTTTGCTGCTGTGTTCAGAACCATTTCTGCACAAACAATCTGACAGTACTTAAGACTGGATGTGAGATAATGACTTCACAGTCATGAGCTCAGAGGCACAGCCATGTACCTTAGATTTAGGTCCCCAAATAATGTAGAAATAACTTTTTCATGGCCTGAAGTTGCAGGCTCTAAGAATGCCAGTAAAAGTTCACTCAGATCTAGTATTCCTGCATGACACTTCTCTGAATTCCCCTGTGCACAGTGTAAGTATATCCTAGTTAGATGTTGTAGTATTCGGGATGGAAGCACTTCAGTGTGATGGCAACTCTTTGTTTTAAACCAAATTCCAGCTGTAAGACAATGTAAAGAGCACAGCACGTGGTTCTTATAGCATAAGCTGAGTAAGGGATTGAAGGATAAATGTTCTTTGAAAGGTTGGTGGTTCTCCAGCAGTGGTAATTCTGTGTCTGCACAGGAAAACCATATGGTAGGTTATGTCCAAGGCTAAGGATTGGAGCACTGAAGAATTTACAATTATGGCTGAACACTGCAAGACATAAAGATGCTAAAACCAGGAAGACTATTGCTTCCTGATTAATTCTGAGGATGAAGTTGAGGCTGGTCATTAAATCCTGTAAGATAGGTAAGAAAACAATGAGAAATGGTACTGTAATTCCATGGGAAAAAGCTTTCTGCTCTGAAATGACACTATGTCTAAAACAGAATGAAATGGAATAAGGTAGAGTGAGATTGAGACTGGAGAACCTACCTGATCCTCCAGGGCAAAAGTATGGTATTGAACAATTAGTGGGTAATTATTGATCAGATAAATGTGGAAGTCCATGCTCCTGTACAGCTGAACACAATTAAGAATTGTTGCAGGTTTCTTCAAGGCTCACTGAGCTAGATTGTCAGCTGTGGCCAGCAGGGTACCAGTTCCCTGTAACAGCTGCCTATTCCTAAATTTTGGTTAAGGGAATGGTTTGGCCTGAACTTTGTCCTAAGACTTGCATTTTGCACCAGGTTCCAATCAGACCTAGATGGATAAGTTTATCATCAGTGACAGAATGGGTAAATTCCCTATTGCTAGCATGATAAGGTACAAACCAAATCTGAGAACCATGTTTACTGTTGGGTCTTGTATTAAGAGTCCGGTTACAGATGGAAGTAGGAGTGAATGAAGTTTTAAGTTGATTGACAGGTCAAGCAAAATCCCCATCTGTCAGAAAAGGTTTAGCCAAAAATGACCAACAGTTTTTCTGTTTAGTTGCAGACTGAGCCAGCATACAGGCTTAGTTGTGGCACAGGGTTTAAGTTGACATTCACCACAGTAGGAATCAAAAGGCTTGCTCATCTGATGGAATCTGAAAAACACCCAAGTGCTGCAGTGAGGGCAGGTAGGTAGTAGAATAAGTAAGTAATAGTCCTCTCAGTGGATCCATGAATATATGCATTCGTGAAAACTGTGACCTAACTTAACCCAGTCCTAATTTTAACAAATTCTGAGCCATATCACTGTATTTCTGCAGACTACAATTTATTTCAGAAATACTTCAAGGTGCAACAACAGTTTTGCCCTTCACTGCCGGTTACTCAAATTATAGCTGCTAACCTGCCATACATTTTAGTTTAGCATCCTGTATCTTCTCCAGAATTACCCATGGAAAGTTGCCCAGCTAGTGTCAGCCCTCCTCTTCATTCACCTAATCATAAACTGAATTTTTACCATCTTTTTACTACTCTCAAGTTAATCTAAACTTGACTTGAATGGCAGATCAGCAGCACTTCAGAAATAGCAACAAGGTACTTGGTCATACAGGTTGCCCTGTTCATTTAAGCCATTCTTAAGATGATGGCATAAGGCATGTTTTTCAGGGCATCCTATGAAATGAAGACTAGCTATGAATTGCTGCTGCTAGCATATGCCAGTGCTAGTACCATTCCTCATGTTAGCTCTCTGTTGCAGGATCCAAATCCTAAAATTTCCCACTGAGAACTTTCTAAATATCTGGCAACTAGCCTTAATTCTTTTGGTAACAGACACTATCCAGCTATTTCAGGCCTTTCAGGAGCTAGAGCTAAAGCAAGCTCCTTGATCTGCTATGTTTTGGGGCCTTCTGTTTAGCTTCTTAGTTGCAGTCCTATGCCTAGGTGCGGATTTGGCCAACATGCAGTGAACTGTAACAGTCTGCAGGTAATCAAAAGCCATTTGTTCACGTCACATCTTTTTTCCTTCTGCTCCTGAAGGCCAGTAAAAAACCAAACTCCCAATCCTGCTTAGTTTTGAACCTTTGCACTGCCTCAGGCTTAATTCAGCAATTGGCACCATTGCAATTGCTACTTATAAACTGCATGCCAAAGCCATTACTAGCTATTGTCCTGGGCTGTGGATGGCTCATAATCCAGTAATTCAATTTACCAATATGGGGGATAGCACTGTAAAGATAGGACAGACTGTGCTAGGTTCTGCTGAGATAAACCCAGACACAGGAATCAGAAAACACTCAATGACATCTTCCATCATCTATCTATTACAAGAATCCATAAGGCAGTGACAATTTTGTATTTTTTCAGTCCAAATTCACTGCTTATATAATAGAATAGGAAGAAAATATTTTCCTTAAAGTGGCCATATTTCTAGAAGTTTAACTATCTTATTTTCTCTAACTCACTCTTCTAAAAACGGAAGGTGCTGCAAAATAAATTGCCCATTTTGAAACTCAAGACAATGAGGAACTTGACAGCTGAAAACACTATAATGAAAAAGGTGTCGTAAACTAGATAGGTCTGGGCCAAATATATTATAAATTTATTACAAATGAAGAAGGAGTAAAAGCTGAAATGTGAAAATATTAAGTACCTGAATCATTGAAATTCACATAATTCTAAGAAAATCTACTTATATTCAATTGATTATATATTTAAATAAAAAAATGTAAATTTTGGTTATAATTACAGAAAAGTGATTCAACCTGTTTATTTATGTCAGAAAAAAAATTAATCAACCAAATTCAGCTTTCAGAAAACTGAAAATCCACATTTCTTTTGCAGTTAGTAGTTTGTTTTATTTAGGTTTTTTATTGGTCAACTCATCAACAGTTCATTTCCCAAACACAAGACTTGTTGTTGAGACTTACCTATTGTAATGTTTTTCACACGTGCTCCAGCTTAACAAACTTGGGGAATCTAGGTCAGACATGTTTTATTTGCATTTAAATAATACAAAAAACTGTAGACATTTTGTCTTTATGTTTATACTCTGCCGACAGTGGGTTTGTGCAGTTATAAAAAAAAATCCACACACTCCAAGTCTAAGACCAGCATTTACATAAGTGAAGTATCATTTTTTTAGTGAAATAAATGCAAGACATATTTTTTCCTGTAATTGCAAATATAATAGCTCAGTTAGGTAATCAATACCAGTCAGGACACTGTAGATCCCTTTAGTGTCAGGAAGAACAGTTAGCCTGTACAAAGTGTATCACTGATGGGGTGTTAACTGCATTTGCAACATAAAACCTAAATCGGCACTTGAGAAGTAAGAGAATACTGTACCATCATTTCATTGCCATTACTACAAATTGTGTTTATTTCAACTTAGGTATCTAAGTTTCAAAACTATGGTTACCTTAATGTGTTTGCAGTTGCTAGAACTATCAGTAGGCCCACCAGACAAAATCCAATGTAAACAAATACTAATTGATTCAAAATTTTCTAATTGCACATATAAAGTTATGGGCTCTGAGCAAAATCTAGGAATTATGACAAGGGGCTGCAAAACAATGTCTGATCAGTGCTCTTATCAATCAAAAGCGCAAATCAAGCACTAGGAATGTGTCTCTGACATCATGTACATCCATGGTATACTTGCAGCTCTAATACTATAAGTCATTTTCCTATTTCCTCCATCTCAGAAAGGATGCAATAGCAGAGATTTGAAGAACAGCATGAGGAAAAAACACATGAAAGGGCTACATAGTGGAAATGAATAAATAATACAACAGTAAAACAACCAGCATGCCAACGTTATATAATTATATATGACTTGTGTACAAAAACTAAGGCCATGGAAAGAAACACATAGGAATAATCAGTTTCCAAACACTAGAGGTGACCTTTTGTGCAGTGGGTATCTGAGCTGTTGAGCTAGATGTTATTTTTGGGCTAACAGTCTATGTGGATTTATAGGAGGATTGGCCAAGTTCAGGGATAACAGATCTATTAATGGTTACTACAAAGATAAATACAGTCCCTGTGCTGAAAGTGTCTGTTGAGAAGTTTTGGCTTGGCTTGTTTTTCTAGTGCTCCTGAGACACTTGCTCTTGACCCTCTGCTGGAGTTAGTCCTGAGTCTGGTCTGACTTCATGTAGTTTTGCTATTCACCCTCAGTACCAACTCAGGAAATGCCTTCCAGTAGTACTCATATCTAACTATATTTTTTAGCAAGTCTATGGAGCTGTGGAATTAATGATTTTATTCGATATATTTAGAAAACATCACAGAAATGGTTAACTGGACCAAACACAGGATGGTTCCCCAGGACCATATTAATGGAATGTCAGTTGCTTACACTTTCTGAGGAAAAAGTCATGCAATCCGTGAAGCTAGTCCATAGAAATATGCCTTAACTACCTGGAGTAATTTGAAGGTATCATAAGCTTGTGGCAGATGGTGAGACAGGGAGAAGAAATGTTCTTATTTATTTTTGTTCACTAGTAGGCTTTTCTGTAGCTCTATTGATTTAGTAACAGTGTGACTCATGCCAAAGCTAATGAACATAACCTGTCAACAACCTCCTGAGGCGAGTGAGTACCATCATGTGATATCTGCAGATCTCTGAGGTACAGCCTTACCCTCCATTGCCTCCAGCTACAGGCATAGAGTCACAACTATATAAACAAACATAAATAAGATAAAATGCATTAAGTTTCATGTTCCCAAAGAGCATAGGTCAAAATGTGGGTTGTTTTGCAGACCTTGCAGGTAAGGCTGTCTTTCCTCAACTGCACATACCTGAAACTGCAAAAAAATTGATCCTAGCTTTGAGGTGACCTGAGTTGTTCCTTTAGACTAACGACCCAGCACAGAAAGTTGCAAGTCTGAGGGCTATAGCCAGAGATGTATTTTTATTATTGTTCTATTTTATTACTTACATTTTTCATCACTATCCTGTTACTGGCTGCTATTCAGTCTTACTCTGGGGGCCCTTTCTCATGGGGAGATGATAATTTTAAACCCCCTTACACAGATTCAATGGTGCCAGGTGGCCACTGCCTCCCTGCTGCAGTTCACAGTTCGGAAGAAGGACAGTGGCTGCCCCCCCAGCCTCTAATCCCCCACCACCTGCCTGCTTGTTTGGGCTCATCCTTGGCTTTCCAGCCACTCAATCATTGACTGGTGCTGTTTACTTGTTTGTTTGTTTGTTTGTTTGGCACTGAAGGACCAACCAGTGAGGGCAAGGGGGACGAATGACTCTTTAGAAGAGTTGCATGAGGTAAATAGGCAGCCTCACAGGCAGAAGGGTTTTATGGGAGAAGACCTGAAGTTCCAAAAGTGGAAGAAATTTTATAAGAAATGGGTCTATGAAGGTGATGACTGTGCGAGCCCAAGTGCCCCCAAAATAGAGGTTTATGCAGTTGTTTAATAAAAGTGCATCATAATATGGCTTCCCTAGTCCTATTTCCCTTCGTCATTCCCGATCCAAGTTTATTCTTCCCATAAGCCCCCTAGAGCCTTTTTCCATCGATCGCAGCCTGCCCTTCTGTAATTGGATGTTGTCTTGGTTTCTCATTGGTCTTTATTTGCACATTTTCATTGGTTGTTATCCCCAGTTGCTCATTGGTTCTCAAATGTTGCATCCTGTCATGTTATTGGTGTGAATCTCAATCCCTCCATCCACCAATGGGAGTTGAGGTGCCACCTTAAGTTCTGGAAAGTTCCACCCCAAACCTATAAATAATGAGTCTTGTTGTAATAAATGCTCCTTCTGGTTCCGGCATTACTTATCTCAGGTTGTCTCTTCCTGCAGCGTATTGGGGATTTGGTCAGTGCTGGGCAAGGAGGGAACCATTCCTCCAAGAACCAGAACAGCATCCTGGGGTCTAATCTCCACCCCCCACCCCCCCCCCCCCAATCCATCACAGGGCTGAGTGCTCTTTTACTGCTAATACAAATGGACACCACTGTGAGGAGCAGGAAAAGATGCAGTTGCCTTTGTACTGCCCACCAAGTATTTGTCTCATTAGCAGCCTCGTATCTGGTAAGTTGAAAATGTAAATGGTGTGTTAATGCCTGCCTAGTCCAGAGGGGAAGTTTTGTGACTGGATGAAAGAGTTGTTTCTAAAGGTGAAAACTCAGTTCAGAGTTTTATTTTGGTTTCCAATGAACTGTGTAGGGAAAGGAAAGCACACGACAAAATCACTGACAAGTCTTTATTAAAAAATGTAAAAGACTACATTTGACACCAATTGCTTTGGAAAAGCAGAATGACAGTATATTTTAAATAGATCTCTACCAACTTTGTTTAAATTAAATTATCTTTCTCTAAAACAGCATAAGAGTGACCTTTGCACCTGAAGAGAAACAGTAACCATAAAGCCAACCTACAACAATTGGATGGATAGAAACACTATCAAGAGTATTTTGGAATATGTAAGTAGACACCAATGGAAAGCCTCACCTGTTATTTGATGCTCAAATATAAGAAAATATGCCTGCCAATAACATTTTTGTGACATGAAATTTTCTTAAAAAGTGAAAGCAAACCTAGAGCTAATTTAAATGGAACTATTATCTCATACGTTAAAGTGTCTATACATATAGTGCACCCAGGACCTAAAGAGAACATAAAAATGGCAAAATGTCCGGTAGGTATTGAGTATTAAAATATTTTTGGTCTATATATCCAGATTATCTATAAAGTACAAAATCTAACAACTAAATAAAAGTTTTGAAGTGAAATGTTTTAGTAAGTTTAGACATGATTGATATGAAAATGCAGACTTCCACTAGATCATTTTAAACATTTGCTCTTGGCATGGTGAGAAAAGAAAATAATGCATGTTTATACCAGACTTCAATTATCATATAGAGAGTTATGGTTCACTGAGTGTACAAAAGCCATTTTTAAATTCACTTTTTTTTTTTCTTTTCTGATACAAATAAAGTATAAATCACTACTGATGCGAAAAAACCAGGGGAGCATTCATTGAAAGGCCTTCTTGCATTTACCTGAAAAGAAAAAAAGAAGACTGGAACAGAAAAATGTGAGCAGAGAGAAATAAAGTTACTACAAGTAACTGCGGTCCTATACAGTATATTTAAATACATTGGTAAATTAAGCTGGCTAAAATTTAAGACTTGTTCTTCAGAAATTTACTGGTCAGAGATTTCTTTCCGATGTAAGTGCATTCTCATGTTTGTTACAGAAAGAGGAATGGAATGTTAAAGAGAAATCATTACAATGGTTTCTCCCAACATCTCCTTTGAAAATGTTAATAATTGAAGATGTGGGACTGCTTTTATGTTACTGTTCTCTTCAAACTTTTTCTCCTCAGTCAGATAAGCAATAAACTAGCTGGTGTTTGGTAGAGCCAGGTCAAGAACTGAATGGGAATAGATTTTTATTTCCCCATGGAACCTTCAAGCTTATAACCTTCATTAAGTGCAGGCCATCTTAGAAGAGTTTTCCTTTCCATTATATATGCTGCATTTTTATGCTAATATGCAGGGGGTTGTTTTTATAATTTGCAAGAGGCACAATCCATGGGCCTGGATGATTGAAACACCTGTTGAAGAAGGGTGTGACTCCCTTTCTGGCTGCACTTATAGGTTTTGGGTTTTTTGTTTTTTTTTTTTAATTGGCAATAAAAATGTGTAAGGGAAAAAGGAGGATAAGGAGTCTATATTTGTGATGGACAGAAGATGTGACTTTTAGCAGTCTAAGGATACAGAAGTGTTGTGGTGTTGCAGATGTGACACAGTACCAGATTACTGGGAGGATACCATCTGAGTATCAGATACTTGCAGACCACATACTTCACCAAATGCAAATAAATTTATCTGTCATGATACATTATTTTGATGTGGGAAATAATCTGTCAGCTTTTATCTGCTTTTCTATTCTCTTTCTTCTCTCATTTCTTTTGCCTCAACCTTTTTCTGCCTTCTTTCTTTTCTGTCCTATTTTCTGTCTTTTTCTTTTCTCTGTATATCTGTTTTCCCACATCACCTTGTGCTCAGCATTTGAGGAAGGAGAAAAACTTCCATCCAGCATTAACAGCCTTCCTTACTTTATCTTGAAAAATCATTGCTATTGCTTATATTTCACCTAGAGTACCTTACATTTATTGGGGAGTTTCATTAACTGTTGGAGCAATTGTTCTCCCTGTAATGTCATAAAATAAATTCCATTCCCTAGTTCCCAAGAAGTCTTCATAATTGCTTCTGCCACTTTTGATATGACAGCCACATATACCTGCAAGAAAACTGAAATCTTCTGTATTGCATGTGGACTTTAGAACTGAAATAAGGTGCAACATATATGCTTTGTTAGGAGATAGTGTGGGAGGAATATGAGTGGGATGTTTTATGTCTCTTGGAAGATTATTCCAAAGGTTACTAGGTGGTTTTAGAAGTAACATAACCAAGAATGAGCGAAAAATACAAAAGCAGCAGCCTGAATGGGACAGGACAGAAATCAAGATTAACTGGGAAACAATTAAAAAGATCCTTTGCCTAAGGAGAAGTTGAGGGGAGGACCAAGTCCCTCTGTTTTGTATGTTCAACATTTAGGTGCCTAACCTGATCCTCTGTAAATAAGTCTGGTGGTCAGAGAGTTAGACAGTCTCTCAGCATGTAATCCCTTTCAAGTGTTTGAATTTGGGTGTCCAAGAAACTCTGACAAAAAAAAAAAAAAAAAAAAGAAAAAAAAAAGAGTTGTTTGAAAACACTAGAACCTTTGTTTTGAAACTGTGGGAAGCAGTATCAGTAGTCCATGGTGATGAACAATACTGGCCATGTGTTTAATTTTCCTCCAACTTAATCCATTATATAACAGGTCCTTTGAAAAATAGTCACAGATTTAAACCAAGGCAAGGCTTGTTTTTTTCCATTGCTTCCAATCAAACCATACAGATACAGTTAGGCATTCAAATGAATTGAGCCTGGGCACATTCTTTGTCCTAGAGTAAATTAGCTTTGCTATCTTAGATTCAGGTAGATAAGAGATGGCATTAGGTGTGCTGGTTTAAATGTAAAATGGCAGGAGAAATGAACCCTACTCAAGAGAGATTACAAGTCAGAGTTACAATTTACTAAAAGGATTACCATAAATACAGTGATACAGAGAAAGCTGATTCTAACCCACAAAGGCAGATATATAACCCAGCACCCTGGGACAAGAACAGAATGGTGTCTGTCAACCCCTGTGCTGAGTGCCACCCGGTTCCCCTGGGTGCAAAGTAAAAGGAAAGAAAAACCCGTTGGTGAGGATGATGGTCACAGTTCTCTCAAAGCAATGATTGCAGTCCCATTGAGAGTGGCAGTCACAGCCCTGCTGAAGTTCTGGTCCTCGTGTGGATGTGATGAGTGAAACTAGAAGTCCCAAACCCCAAAGATTACATATGTCGAATTCAGGTAGGAATACCCACTAACCTCTCCCAGAGCGGGGAGTTTCACAAGGTGGGATTTAAGTCTGTGAGTCATAGATATCTTTGGAATCTCTGATAGTCTAGGTCATTGCAGCTGCCTATTGTGCCAGTCCCTAGAAGCCCATTAGCAGACATGACCCCTCAGGCTGGATGTGAAGGTGATAATGCCTCCCCGGAAGGGAGTTATCACAGCTGAGTCATTGATGTGATGACAGAAACTCTCCCCTGCCTCACAGGGTTCTTTAACACCCAGCTTGTAGCCTGGTGTGCCCTGGGCAGCTGCTGAAAACAGTCCATTATTAGCAGTCCATCAAAAATGACAGAGAGGGTGTAGAATACACAGTTTCGGTTATACCCACATAGTGATAACTAGGACTTTATGAAATCATGATTTCTGCCTCATTGGTATCCTCAATAACCTTCTGCCCATAACACCTACAATAATGCCGGTTTGTACCAATACTCCTACCACCTTTTGTGTGCATATTTGTTTGCTATAAAATAAAGAACATGTACAGAGACCCTGTCAAAATTTGATATGTGCCTAAAAGACAAGTATCACACAGGTACTGAGAGCAGCTTTCTGCTACCAAGGAGTTGAAAAAGCCCCTAAGTTATCTGCATCTTGCATTCAGAAAAGTGCTTTCTAATCAATTCTAATCTCCTTTCATAAAGGGCTAGACTAAAGCTAGATTTAGCACCATATTTGAAGGGGGGGGGGAGGAAAAAAATGGATTTTGAAATATTGACATCATCAATTTAATCTTTAGTTGGAGCAGTGTTTTATAATATTCATGTGTACATAAAGATCCATCAAAAAGAAAGCATTTCAAAACACCCTTGTGATTTCTAGGAGACCTTTATTTGTATAAAAAGGTATTAAAGGGTAAGAAGTGACACTATGTTCTGCTGCTGAGAAAACTCCTTAAATTAAAATTGTAAATATATTATGAAAGATCTGATTTTGCAGTGATAGCTTGCTTCCTAAAAATATAAACATACCCAAAGAGAAAAATCCATTGATAACCTCCACACAAAATATAGTAATGCTGTCCTTTTTTTAAAGGCTGATCTTTTATGAATTCTTTTAAAATTTCTTTTATTCCTTCTTTTATTGAGAAGGGAACATACAGTATTGGAGTGTGTGTTAATGTTTTCATTACAGGCTCCACAAAAATAACATGATATAAAAATAATTTTGGATAGTATCAAGTGTCTGTATATGTCTGGTACATCACAGCATTTAAGGAAATCAATAACATAACCAGCCTTGTTCTGACTTGTACTGCTTGAGATGGGATGGTGAGCATAAGGCTTAGGTAATGCTTTTGCTGTTTTGCTTTTCTTTCTTTTTACTCAGTTATGCAAATATAGTTTCAAATGAAATGAAAAAAGAGAGCTCTTTAGTTTCCTACACACTTTTTAAGAGCTTAATAAGATACTAATGAGGCATTAATAAAGTGCAGTTTAAAGGGTACTCTATGAGAACTACAGTATGATGCTCAGAGAGCTAAGAGATATGCACATTGCTTACCAATAAGTAGTTTCAACTGAGTCATTAAGCCTCAAAATTTGTGCCAATTTTTCCAATAGAATATTTAAAAATAGCCGTTCAGTAAGACATCTTTTCAGCATAGAGAATCCCCAGGCTGCTTTATGCTTTTGTACATCTCTGCACCCTGCTTTTATGGTACAGTAAAAAAGGTATCTCACTGCTGAGATCACTTTCAGGATCAGCAGCACAATTTAGGCTGCTGTGAGATTGCTTGAGTTACACTGGGGACAAAACTGGCACAAACCTATTTGAGAGAGAGTAGTTATGTGTACTTCCCTCTCGTTATATCTTTGCTTGTACCTCTTGCTCATGGGGGGAAGGAATTAAACATTCCATCAGCTTCATTGGGCTACAGTCCTGTTTTATTTCCATGTTTCTACTCCAAAGGCTAATCTAGCCAGGGAGTACATGGAAGAAAAAAAATAGAGAGGTCAGAAAAAGAGGTCATTGATTGCTATCTTGTTTCCTTTAGACTCAACTCTGAGCTGAATCCATCTTCTTAAATGCAATTAGATAGCAATATAAAAAGTGCATGATTGGTAGGATACAAGTATGAAATGTGCATTACCATAATTAAAACAAAAAGTTAATTGCATCTCTGGAAAATTGGATGTCTTAAACTGTCCAGAATATAATACCTTAGGAAATTCAGGAAAGAGTGAGGAAGTCTCTAGTTGTACAACAATGTAGCACACTAATAGATCAAAGCCTTTCTCAAGAGCAGTTTATTATTAAAGCCATTTGCTTGGAGATGAAAATGAAAGGTGGTTGAAAAATCAATGAGGAAATTGATTTTTCACCATTAAAAACTCCTGGAAAGTAGGAATATTGAATGAGATCACCATTTAAAAAATCATTTGATTCTGCTTGCTTCTCCAGAGCATACAGTTTTGTAGTATAGTTTGGGCCCTCCTTCCTTGACTCAATGAGTGAAGGATTTTATTTCTTATCTCTGTACAGGCCCTCTATAGGTAAAACTCTTCAGCATGTGCTATAACAAATATTAGGTTTAAAGCATGTGAGTTGGTGATTCCAAGATGTGCTCCAAATTAAGCATGTGTTCCATTCATGTAATTCATCCATTTATATTCTAAATATTTATTCCCTGTTGAGAACATGTTTTAGGTGTAGTGGCTGAGTGATCGGTACAGGAAGATTGGGGTGACATCTGAGTTCTCCTCCTGCCTCTGTCGCTGCTGATGATTTTGGTTCTGTAGTGAGACTCTCGATGTAGAAGTCTTCAACTGAAGGTAGTCTTGTTAGCTATCACAAGCCTCAATAATGTTTATTTGGTATGAAAGGAGAGGATTCTAATCAGCTATTAAATGAAAAGTTGAGGTCTATTAGATTAGTTTACTAGAAGGCAGACAGTTAGAAATGTAGGCTTCAGATATCCTGCATCTCCTTAATTTTCTGAATCCTAACCAAAATGTATAGACCTGGCCTTATTCTTTCACCATATATCTTTATTAGAACTGAAAAAAAATCCACCTATCATTATACTTTCTGATAGGCATGTCAATAGGTATGTTAGTATTGGAGATTTCTGCAGACTCCCATGAGGACTTGAACAAAACCTTTGTTTGAAATGGTTTATTTATTAATTTTGTCCAGTCAATATAATTTAAGATAGTTTTTTTCTTTGTTGGCAATGAAATCTGACATGAATATACCATTTCTAATGGAATCTTAGTTTTCTTACCTGTAACAGGAAGACCTTTGAAATGGAAAACTCCTAACAAGTTATGAAGCGCCCTGTGGTGCTTCATAAAGCTATTTTAGTTTTATAGTATAAGCCTGAATGCTGAGCTGGAGTTCATTGTAGTTCAGTGAAGTTCAGTGAAGTTCACCTGTATATTCCTTAAAAAATAAATGAATTTCTCTCTCCATATTAGTAAAACTTAGCCCTAAACCCCACTGGTATTAACATTTCTGTGGCATGTTAGATCTAAACAAATGAAACAATTTATAGCTGTGAAACCTTGATATTGGGCTGTAATTTAGCTGTAATTGTAATAAATAATATTAGATACTAGTATAACTATTACCACAAAAAGCCAAACATTTTTGGAAAACCAGAGCCATTCTTTGCTTTATGTCAAGCAGTTCACAGAGCAGTCAAACTGACAAGATCTCAATTGTATCTCTGAGAATTTATTTCTCTATTCTGAATAAATGTAATTTGAATTCTGAAAGATCCCTTCTTAAAAGAAGGACACTTAAATATATGTTTTCTTGCTTTTAATTAGAGCAATCATTTATTAATATCTTTATACATATGGAATGAAGAGAGGTGGTGATAGATAGACATTTTTGTGACTCCAATAATTTGTTATAAACGTCTGTACTTACATGTCTTTGACATAAATTTATCTCATGAGTAATAATCCAACATGGAAAACCCCCTCCATTTAACAGGCTTACATTTTCTCTGTAACAGACATGAGGCTTAGTATCTATGTCTGTTCTAATGACAATAAGTATATGACATCAGCTTTACTTCATGTGCAGCTCTTTTCTGTTCATTATTACTATTTACAATGTACAACAAAAGAAAAATATATGTACAAAAGAAAAAATACGTATGCACAGAGACTTTTCTCTTCAAGACCATTGTCTTTGCATACAGACTTCTTAGCCTTTTTTTTTTTTTCCTTTTTGTGGTATTAGAAAAAAGTTATAATTCTTGTTTGGTTATTTTTCCCTTGGAAAAAATAATCTTTCGTGCTATCTGCTTTTGTGAAATATACTGTGAATTTTTATCCACAAAACTGAGGAAAAGAAGACAAATAACTTTCAGGAACAAATATCTACAAGAAATTGCATGTAAGATCTAGTAGTAGAGTGCAAACAAAGCAGCAGGAGAGAGCAGGATGCGTGAAACAAAGAGCTCTGAGAAGAATGCTTTGTGCATTGCTGAGGTTTGGGAGTGGCACTACAGAAGCTTCAACATCAGAGCACACCCATATTGTACATGTCGCATTAAAGGGAATGGGAATTGCATTGCAGCTACCATGAGCCTGAAGAATACATTGCTATTTATTTTATGTTTAAGCAATTGAGCCACAGTTTGTCTGACCTGTGAAGTATATGACTAAATGGGGATTTCAGCCATAGCCTAGGGAGGAGGGGAAAAAAGAGGTATTGTACAGCTGAAGTGTTACAAATAGGTCTCACAATACAAAAGCATGTGCTATACTGGGCAGGGTTTATGACAGTGAAACAAGCACCTGTCTCTGGTGGTAAATTCATGCTTAGAGTATATTCTATGCAAAGTAGCAGAGAGATTACAGATGGCAAATGATGTAATTTATGTGCAATGAGCTAGGCACAACACTGTTGTATCTATAGATAGGAGGAGCCTGATTTATGTAATGTGCCAATGCAGCACTGGTGTGTTTGGAGAGCATTTCTCAGCATGAGACAGCAGTCAAACAGCTGTGCAGGAGCAGTGCAGCTTAATAAGTGGAATGTTTAAAAGACCAAATGGAAGTGATGGTGCTGCAGGTTACTCTGATAGACATATGGCATACCCTGTGGAAGTGTGGCTGTGTGTAACGTGGTGTCACTGGGCACGGTTCCAGGGAAAAAAAAGATTATTCTTAAAGAAGCTATCTCCTCATTTGACAACTGCTGGGAGATCAGTATTCTACTATTGTCAGCTGCAGTGCTTTGTGCCTGAGCTGGTGCAGACTCTAAACAATACACAAAAGTCTGCAGTATGGCACAGATAAATTTGGGATGTAAGGGAATATCTAATTGCTTTTAGGCCTGGTTTGATTTTTCTTGTACCCAGGTATGATTGTGTTTCTTCGCCTTAACTGTTCAGAGGTGTGTAGATGCCATTTAGGTCTCTTTGTGGCCATTTCCTCCCTCCATTTTGTGCAACACTTGCAATAGCACTTGTAACTTGCACATCTGTGCAAGTAATTAATTTGATTTTATTAATATATCCCAAATAACTACTTTGACCATGTGTAAATCAGACCTAGTGAACTGATCAGAATGTTTTGAGACTCAGAACTCACATGGTAGTCCTCTACCTTTTGCTGCTGTGTTGGTGCAGTGCTGGGCACCAGCTGTGGGGTTAGATCTGCTTTGCTCTAAACAGGAAGCCTGAGTTTTACAGCAGCTGCTCCCTGACAAAGCGAAAATATGAGCAATGCATTATCTTTTATAAAAGAAGTGGAGAGAAAGTTTCTTGATTTTTGTTATAGACTACCTAATGTAAGGAGATAATTTTGGAAACTTTTTTCCTTTGTGAGGCTTTAATCCTCTTCCACTAAGTTTTTTTCAAGCTTTACAATCATACCTGGTATGTCTGAAAATATCCTTTATTCTACAAACAAAAAGGGTGCTCAGGTTCAGCAGTTAAACTCAGAATAATTGTTTGAGAACCTGTATCATAACTGACTTTATTTTATTTTAGTATATACTACAATGCCTAATCAAATTTTTGTGTGAACTATTGTGTGGTATGTAATAACTTCCGTAATTACATACAGAGATTGCATTGCAAGTGTTTTCTCATTGCCTTGGGGATATCTGGAAATGGAAAGACATGATATGGAACATATTGTCTTCTCTTTGATTCTATTTTTTTCTCTCTCTTTTTTTTTTTTTTTTTTAAAGACTTTGGCAAAGAAGAAATGATAGCTAGAGCTTCACTACTTTCAGCAAAAGGGTCTGCTAACTCAATAAACAAGGTAGGGTAGATAAAATCACTTTAGTGAGACTGCAGAAGAAAAAAAGGTCATCTGCTAGGGAATCCAAGTGAATTTTCAGTCACAGATGAAAGCTAGTCTAAAGAAGGATGCATGTCCTAATACAGATTTTTCTCTTCTCAGTGCAGATCACCACTCATTTACTTTTTTACTTATATATTGCAAAGTTGCTGAAGGCATAATCTACAGGTTTTAAAATGGTATGTGGAAATTGTAAATAACACTTCTAAAATAGTAAATAATGTATGTCGACAATTTCTTAGGGTATTATGCAATAGTCTAAGTACTTTTGACAGTTTCAAAAGCAGGAGATCTGATTTATGATTTCCTAAAATGATACCATGAGCTTATATTCCCAGAAGTGTCCTCCAGGGGCACATTCATTGCTAATAGGATAGATGAGTAATAGAAGAACTGAAATCTGCTGTTTCTGCTCTCATTAACACTCCAGAATGCTACGAGTAGGCATGACAGAGGGGCAGCCACACAATTTCTTCATCCTGCTTGTAACTGCTGTTGCTGGACCTATCACCATGTTGTATTAGTAGATATTACTGTTTTCATACTGAATGTTTGACAGCACCTATATGATTTCTGGGGAACAACTTTCATTTTCAAAACAAATTGACAGAGTAATGAGAGAAAAATCCTTATTACCTGAATGCTGTAACAATCCAACAGCTCTCCAAACTTTTGGCCTTAATATATAGGCTGTTGTTACTCCAGAAGATTATTTTTTCCTATCAATAGAAAAAGGTAGTACATCCATATTCTAGGGAATTTAGGGTGTTTGATGGTGTTCTGTAACAGAACTCCTGGTTTATCTTCAGGAACCAGTCAAATAATTTAGCAGCTTGGAAAGTTTTTGTCCTTTCTCTTACAGCAGACATATATATATAATTCAAGTTTCCACTTATTTCTTCATAAGCAAGTGTTCCTGTGAAGTAGGTGCAGATCTGTAGTCAAATAGTTGATATTGAGGACTTGATATTTAGAGTGTCTTTCAGGGATTTATTCAAGATAACTCTGCTCTCATTCTGTGAAATGAATGCCCAGTAGCATATCTTCTACTTCAGACTTTTATTTGGAAGTCCTAGTCTCAGTTGCATCAGAAGGATCAGGAAAGATCTATATTTTATTAGAAAACTATACATTCCATCATTTCTATTACAATGTTCCATTTAGGCATACTAGAATTATTTGTAAACATGTAATCAGCTTTTAAAAATAGTTTTATACAGTTGTACTTAAATGTTTCCTACTATTTGGACTACTTATACTCTAAAAAACAGATATAGAAAAATACTATATTTTAACGCATATATGGGTTATTAAACTTCAAAATAGTTGCAAAGTCTGCTATTGACTTTTCTAATAACTTTCTGATTTCCCACTGAGAATAGTGCAAGGGCATTTACTGTCACTTCTGCCCATTCCAGTGTTTCCCCAACTATTACAGAAGCTCATGACTCTACGAAAAGTGAACTACTTATCTTTGATGGTGATAAAAGTGATAATTGCAAGTTGTTGTCATTAGGACTAATTAATACTAGTCTCATAAAAGGCCTTTTTTGTGTGTGGTAGAGTGAGGGAAACAACTTGTAAATGTGAAAAAATTGGATTTTCTAATGTTGCACACCTGTATCAGTGCCCCCGAGAGCACTGCTTGCTCTTTGCTGCTAAGATAGTCCTACCCCTCCTGTCACTCCCACCTATGTGCTCCTGTAATTTCTTTATTAGTTACAATGGCTCCTGCTTGATCTTGTGATGAATTAGTTCATGTAGTTAAAGTCATCCTGAAACAACTATTATTTTGCTGGCTGCACATTTTCTTGAACTAAGTTAATTTAGCTGTAACATTAAGCTAAACTGGTCTGCAAGTTTGCTTCTGGATGCATACATCCTGGAGTTCTTCAATTATGTTAGCTTTGTTCTAGGATTTACTTTCATATGATAAGTGGATTTTAAACATACTAAAATACTGTTTCCTTCCTCAGCCATTTCAGAATTATATTATTTGCACGTTAGGTCTTACTCTTGTCACTTGTCCTTTTCTTCATTTTTTAATCTCTATGCTGGTTTTGCTTGGGGTACAGTTACTTTTCTTCACAGGGCTAGTATGCGGCTATTTTTTGGATTTGTACTGAAAAGAGGGTTGATAAGATAGAGATGTTTTTGTAATTGCTGAGCAGGACTTACAAAGAGCACTGTAGTTCCTTGAAAAATTATTCTAAAAATGACAATGCAATATATATTGCATATATGTAGCCATTTTATATAAGAAGAGAATGTGGGAAGAAAATAAGAGAGATTGAGCTAGGAAATTCAGAGTTCTGTTCCAGAGTTCTGCTCTGAGCCTCTGGTCATGCTTTATGTGAAGAGATTTTAATCAAAATCAGATTTTTATTGATATTTTCCCCCGTGGATTTACTCTTCATTTCCACATGGCAGATCCTTTGCAGCCCTGATTGACAGAGTTGAATTTGGAAGCCAGCAGCTATCATCCAGATGGAATCTCTGATTTTTCTTTTTGCTCTGCTGCTTTCCTCTCAGCTGAGCTATATCTGCATTTCTGCAGTCAAAGTATCTCAACATCAGAATGGAGTTCTGGTCAAATGCAAGGAGAACATAAAATGGCAACTCCATCAAGAGATTGAGCTGCTTTTTCCATACAACCACCATATATAAGAAGACTCTTTTCTCACCAGTTTATTTTTCTGAGGCATTCCAACATTTCAACTTGGTAATTGAATCACTCCTTCAAGGTACTTGACACCTTCCATAGTTGCCTAAATTTTTGATAAAATGCTTAGGCTCCTGCAGTTCAGTTCCCTTGGATATATCTTAGGTGCCTACTTCAAGAAGACAGAAGTAAAAATGTGTACAGGTCCTGTGACTCATCCTGTTGCCCACCTCTACTGGCCTACTCTGGTATTTGTAAGCTTTTGATGCAGTGTGTATATTATCACCTTTAGATGTCACATTACATTTTGGTATTTCAGAGTGTATCTCTAGAGTGAGTTATTATCAGAGCTTTCCTAAAAGTGTCTGAAGATTCATGTTAAATATTAGTTTATTGTGGGACTTTGGTATGCTGGATGCATTATTTCCCTTGTGCATATTGGGACTTGCTTAATTTTCTGGCATTGTTTCTACATGTCTTTGAAACAGACTTTTCCTGAAGTGAGTCCAGGTGTTTCTTAAAATATTTTATACCCCCTCCCACTCAGGCTGGCTTTGAGTCTACAATGTCTGCAACTGCACTTCATTGTTTCCTCCATCATGGACTGATAGGATATATTGTTTAATATATTGCACATTTTTTCTCATCTCTGTCAGTATCTCACATATATCTCAGTGTTTGATAAAGCAATGAAAAGAGACAATTGCCATAATACAGAACACAGAAGACCTGAGAAATAATAGAAAGTTATTCAGTTCAAGTCCTTTCATGAAATTAAATTCACATGTCATAACTCACCTCTTTTAAAAGATCAGATGATTCTTTATTAAGCAGTTTATTAGTAATTCCATGAATACCATATGAGTATGTTGGAGTGCAGAATATCACAAACAAAAATTATCTTTGAGGCAAAGTCAAAACCATTTACTGGACTGAAAAGCCTCACTGAAGTAGGTAGTTGTTAACATCATGTCTTCC
Source organism: Hafferia zeledoni (assembly GCA_035583235.1). Taxonomy (NCBI): domain Eukaryota; kingdom Metazoa; phylum Chordata; class Aves; order Passeriformes; family Thamnophilidae; genus Hafferia; species Hafferia zeledoni. The sequence continues at coordinate 37,966,392 of JAWWEV010000115.1, forward strand.
TTGCTGCAGGAGCAAAGTTGATTCAGAGAGTGAATTTAAAAGGAAGTCCTTTATTACACACCACACACAGTTTATATAGAGTTAAAGCTACGTACAATTGGTTAAATTGAACCTCACACCATATAACTGCAAATCCCCACTGATTATAATCCATATCTCACAAGTCCAGTGTTTTGGAGAACTTATCCTAGATGTTTCCAAGAACATCTCTGGTGCTGTGAGAAACCTGAGGAGCTCCCATGAGAGACCTCTAGGGAGTAGCAAACTCCTCCAAGCAGCAGTGACTTTGTTTATTCTTAGCTGCCTTCAGTCTCACAGGGTTGATACGTAGACCAGAATGGCTCAGTCTTGACTTTTCTGTACCTACAATTCTTTAACAATGGAATGGGACCACATTCCCTGAAGTCAAATATGTTACATTTTGAAGAAGCAAAACAGTGTTAGTACTCATGAAGAAACAGGACCATGGAAACATAGTGTACAGTCATCCTCTTTGCAATAGAGAGGGCATTTAACGCTAGTTCAGATTGAAATAAGTTAAATATAGTCAAATAGCAATTACAAATATCTGCTTTTAGTTTTAAAATATTATTACAGAACCCTCTTCAATACAAGAAATAGGATTAGCAATACTGCACACAATTTCTACTACATATACAAATAAAATTTGAGTGAGAAAACTGAGTATCACCAAAGCAGCTGCAAACCAGTCGCTTTTTATTAGCCAAATCAATCTGTTACTGATAGTTCCAGTGGGGTTATTTGTTGGTCATATGGTGAAAAACAAAGTAAGAATATTTAAATGCATATTTTTAATTTTCATCACTGTCCCTCTTTTTCCCTGCTTTAGACATCTAAGGGTTTGTGGCATTTTTTGGCCGATACAGGTCAGTTTTGAAGTATATACATCTGTGTTTTTCCCATGATTTATGGATGAACTAAAATTTGAAAGGATCTTTGTACAAGGATGTCCCCTTCAATGGAATCTCATCATTGGCTTTTTTTTTTTTTTTTTTTTTTTAGATTTTGTTGATGTTGCTTTTAACTAGATAGCCTCTCTTGGATACAAACTTGTCTCAACTAATTCTTAAGTGATAGAACAATCTTGATGGGTACAGCTTCGAGGTTGCCATAGACTTTTATGAGATTTTTGCAGAAGAATTAGATTTTATAGTACATTTGCCCTAGGAAGTGTTGGATATACTTGCAGTTCTGCAGTGCATGAAAAAACTGACTCTGTCTAGTGGCAAACTGATTAAATTTCTCATAAAATGTGCTAGACCTCTGTTTAAGTGTTGTCTGAAGTCAGGTGCTGGTTCTAGACAGAGTGTGTACAAACAGGAATGTGCTCTAAGGACCTGGAGATCTAGGCCAGCTTCTCCCAAGCTGCTACACACTGATTTTTATTGTTACAAAGCTGTATAGTGAACTATCAGTATCAGTATTACTTGAGCTTTTGGAGCTAACAACTTCCAAAGAGGCACCGAAGAAGCATCTGCAAGTATTGGGTCAGCAAATAGATGTTACACATATTTGGAACCAAAATCCTGTTCTTTCATTCTACCTTATTCTAGTTTTGGATTTTTCCTAGTGGTATTGCTTACTATTGTATTTGGTTTTCAATATTACCGTATCTTCCAGATGATGAAGTAATTCAAGGTATTGCTAAAATCACCTAAAATATTTACTATGCTGGAAGGTGCTGCCAAAATTGTAAGAGATTTTTACATTAAGAGCAAGCATTTTTAATTGTATCAGATCACTTTATTGCAAAGTACCTATAAGTAGCTATTTTCACTTAAAAACATTTGAAAACTGAAGATATACAGAATAAAACCAAATTCAGAATGTCATGATTCTTCTGAAATGCGGTGAAATTTTTTTAATGTGTATTATTTTAAGTGTAGGGTAGCTTTTAAACCTCCTATATTAGAACATCCTTTGCCATTAATTATGACTAGTTTAATCTGCAGAAAAGAGGACATGGAGAGAAAGGGTAGTTTTTCTTTTGGCTCTGAATCACAGTGAACTCAAAAATGCCTTTTCCTCATTTTTTTCCAGCCATTGATAAGGTTGGTAGTACTATTTATCTAGACTATAAGCACTCCTTGAGGACTCACTGGGTGGTATGTGTACCTCATCTGTACTGCTACAGAGATGTCTCTGTGTGTGAAGAGTCATAATAATATGCAAAAATCGTGTGAATGTAGTGTAAGGAGTAGGCTGGAACTTACTGCCAGAAAAGCTTGGATGTAATTGCAGGGACTTTGCCCTCCCTTATGATAGGCAAGGCAAGGAAAGCTGAGCATTGGCAGAAGCTAGAAATCATGAAATCCTGTTTGGGGCAGGATTGTTTTCCCAGACTACAGCAGACTACTTGCCTGAAGTTTGATGGCAATGTGTTGGAAGCCATGAACTGGAGCACACCATGCAGTAAGGATGTATTCGTCCATGAGACATTATAAAAGGACCTGTCTTGTTTCAGTAAACTTTCATTTCAGTTTCTCTGTTTGGCCTGCTGGCAAAATATTTTGTTGTCAAGGCCTATCTCCTTCAAGTGCTGAGCATTCTGGGATTTCTAAAGGTAAACTGGTGTCAGTGTACTTGCATGATGTTGGTGATGATGTTCCTTCACTTCGATTTTAGAAGGTCAATACTTAAGATGCACTTGAGTCGTCAGTATTTATGGTAGCTGAAGGGAACACTTTCTAGACATGCTTCAGTAATTTTCCTTCCTTTCATTTGTGCTGTAATTTTACAACATAAAGTTGAAGTGTCATTTAATATGGAATCATATTTATAACTGGAGTTTTTATTGTTAGTACTTGAGGGCTGCTCAGGGATATTGCTGTCCAGTATTAGGCATCCAATGAAGATACAACCGTAATATAAATGGAGGGACTGCCGTGATTTAATTGCCAGAACATGAGGCAGGAGTACTCACTCCACCTTTTTTCAAGAAAGGAAAGCTATGATAGGCTCCTTTCTCCTCGGCTCAGATCCCTGCAGTACCTGAGGGTTTTGTAAAGCAGAGATGAGGTGGTGGTTCCTGTCTCTAAGGAGATACCATCTGCTTACGCTAAAAGGCACAGGGGAACATAAGCAGAATGGGTAAAACATGGAAAAATTTGTTTCCACACTTTGTGGGTTGACTGAGTTGGGATGACTGAAGTTGATGTGCAATGAAGGTGAGGATTGTTGGGGGACAAATATCATGGACATACTGTCAAGAAAGGAAGTACAAGCTGGAACTGGGTCAGTGAAACCCAAGGGCAGCCATACCAAGTCTGAGGATTCTGCTTCACGCTGGTAGTATAGGATGCCTGGTTGACCTGTTTTTCACACTCTTTTTTTTGACTAGTGTTTCTTTCACTTCCTAAAATGTGTTACAGTTTGATTCAGCTTATTTAGGTTTTTGGAGGGAGTCTTTGCTTACAGTTATTTAAGCCTACAGACTTTAAAACAATTCAAAGTTGATGACCAAGAGTTACAGCTATTTCTGTTCCCATCAAAGAGAAAAGTTCTCTGTACTCACATGGATGCTTCACAACATTAGTTACTCATACTGTTGCAAATTTCCTATATGCTTCTAAGATTGTAGAGCAGTTTTTCTACACAACTGACAGAGCTCATGTTCAACAAGCATAAAAATGTAATAGGTTTTAAGGATACACAATTTTGTACTTCTGTAAACAAAACAAGTGCTATTTTTATGGTAGCTTCAATTGTTTAGCTCACCAAGTATTAAATCAACTGTTGTTTTTTCAGCTTTATTTCAATTTAAATATACTAGTCATAATGATTACTTTGCAATTGCTAATACTTAATTGTAATGTTCTATTATTGTGTTTTCTATTCTGAATCTATAGCCACACAAATTGTGTATGAACTAAGATCTCCATCCTATAACTGAAAAGAGGCTCTGGCAAAAACCAAACCTAAACAATAAAAAAATATAGACAAACCTAAACAATATAAAAATCCCCCCCCCCCCCCCCCCCAGTCTCCAAGTTCAAATCACAGAACTTCAAAACAACAGTAATAACAATAATAATAATAGTAACAACAACAACATTTGTGATGATGGCAATGTTTATAATAATAATAGCAACAATAACAATAACAATAATACAGTATCTGTCTAGATTGAAAAATTTCAGTCCAGGGAACATAAACTTTGTGACTAGCCTACGGTCATGTATTAATCTGTAATTGTGAGACCTAGAACACAGTTCTGAACAGCTGAAATCTGAGTGGAAATTTTTATCCTTACAAGATATGGAAGATGTTGTATACATGTGGTTTCAAATTGAGAAATTAAAATACATTTCTTCTTTTCAGTTGAAATTTAAAAAATGTTTTCATAGTTAGTGTTGGGTCCTCTAAAAATTAAACAACAATCAGAATCAATGAACATTCTAAGTTAGAAGGGACCTACAAGGATCACCAAGGTTCAACTCCAGGCCTAGCACAGCACAGTTCTAAGAATCACACCATGTGCCTCAGAGTGTTTTCCAAGCACTTGTTGAACTCTGTCAGGCTTGGCACTGTGACCATTTCCCTGGAGAGCCTGTTCAGTGCCCACCCACCTTCTGGGTGAAAAACCTTTTGGTAATATCCAACCTAAACCTCCCCTGACATGATTTCAGGCCACTTCCTTTGTGTTCTGTCACTGGTCACTACAGAGAAGAGATCAGTGGCGGCCCCTCCTCTTTCCCTCATGAGGAAGTTGGAACCACAAAGAGGTCTTCTCTTAGTCTCTTCTTTGGGCTGAACAGACCAAGTGACCTCAGCTGTTCCTGCTTTGGCTTCATCATATTGATAGGACAGTGAGCACTGTATCTACAACTGCACACTTTGATGTTACCTGACTTAGAGTGTATATTTGAGAGAAGATTTTAAAAACTGCTTTTAGTGGTTGAACACAGGGATTCTGTGGATATCAGCCTCTTTAATGTAGTAACTTGTTCTATGAACATGGAAGTCATTCCCCTGTGGAAAACTTCCCAGTTTTTAAAATTTCAGTAATTGTAAAGGCTTTTTTTTTTCTGGTGGTAGGCACAGTCACTATTTCTCCTAGTAGTTATGATGTGGCAACATATTTTAGCAGTAATTGTTTATATGTATCTAATCAACAACAACAAAAAATCAGTTTCAGGCCATAGATCACATATTGGCAGCCAGAAGTTGCCATGTAAATATGTTTAAATTTACACCCTGCTATCATCAAAAAGAGGATCAACAGCGCTGCACATTTCAGACCCACAAATACAAAGTAAAGCCTGGCAGTTTACACTGCAGATTTGGTCCTTGTTGTGAGAGAGCCCTGTGGAGTGCTGTACATGCTCACAGTTGCCCTTCAGGACCTTGGAATCACTGTTTTCTTTCTGTTGCTTAGGAGGCTCTTTGCACAGGACCTCGCCAGCCTTTGTTCTTACTGTCAGTTCCCATTGCACAAATATTCCTTGCTCACTGCATGAGGTTTACAGACTGCCAGCAGTCAATTGCCGAGTGTGCTGGTGTTTGAGAATTCCAAAAGAGTGGCATACAGAATAGTTAGAAAACTGTAAAGAATATAAACTATCTCTGCTTCTTTCATTTTTCAGTGTTGATTAGATAGTTACAATTACTTTAGGTATTTTGGGGGTTCGGGGTGGGTTTTTTGCCTTTTTTTTTAATCAGAGATCAGCACTATTCATTTGCCTCAAGAGAGTACATGATGCAGAGCAGGAAAAAAAAAATAATCAAAATCCTGAAACAACAGAGCACCTTCAGAAGAATGTGACTGTGTGGAATTTTACCAGCTGGGTTTGCAGCTGGCTATGAATTGCAGGCTGTTTGTTTGCTTCCAGCACAATGTCTCCAGTCAGTGAACAGAAACAGCAATCCTCTCTGGGGGTTTCATATCGAAAACAGATCCAGAATACTTGTTCAATGATGACTGAAGGCACACATTTGTCTGCTGTCTTATGAGATGCATGAAGAGTGTAAGACTAGTTCTGCACTGAGTATTCTTTTCATGTTTTATTATCCTAATCTATTTTTTAGAAAAATAGTTATACACAGTCATTTCACCTCCCTTAGGGATTACTCTTTCAATACTGCCCTTCTCTCAGACCTTATAAAATATCTTCTGTTCAACAGCAGATTTCCACAAGGGAAGCCTATAAAAGGAGGGTCCCTGCAAAACATCATCAGGAGTCTGGGACTTGTTTGAAGCAGCCAAAAAATGATTATTAGTTAAGATAATATAAGCTACTGCAGTGAGAAAAAGCGGTGAGGGGAAGGAAATCAAAATGTGAAATCTGTGATGTGTTAATATGTCACTCAGAATAGAAAGAATGCTCTTATTAAGGAGCAGCAAATGCACTTAATAAGGAATATTGTAGAAGTGAGAGAGGTTTCCAGAAGGGGAAGAAAAATGCTGGTGTTCTGTCCTGTTATCCAGTATGTGGGTAGGCTCCCACCATGTGAACATACAGCTTAGTGCTGCAACTGAAGGACAGTCACTATAAAGGAAAATGGGTATCCAACCTATGTGAACATTCCCTCTCTCCCCACTCTAGCCCCTGCCCCAACTAACAACTCCAAACATAACTAATAGGTTTAACAACAGCAAGAAAAGTGAAAATAGCATCAGGCAGTGATGGTGTAACCATTAGATAGTGAGTAGCAATTTTAACATATCAGGGCATCATCCTTGTCTTTTGTCAGATCCAACGACTCCCTGGTTTCATTTCCTCCCTTAACTATTCACTTGAAGACTCAAATTGTCATTGCCTACTTCTTTAACAACCTACTGCATTCTCCTAAAACTGTATCACTATGCAGACACATTTTAAAGGATTGCAAGCACGTTGTCTGATCAGTTTTGGAAGTGAGATGAGATACTGCAACTAGCATCCTGTGCAGTCATATGGACCAGCCTTGCTTCACCACTTGTTTTGCCCATCTGGTTGCAGGTCACAAATGTGACCTCTGTTATGTCTCTTAGAGCCATTAGAGTATGCTTGGCTTCAGTTGGCATTCAAAAATTAACAAAAGGCAGCTACTCGATTCCAAAAAACTGTGGTTTTTTCTACTGTTGCTTGCATAAAATGAAAAATTACTTAAAATTGTAGTGGGAAACAGGAGCTTACTTTCTCCAAACACCATCTCGTGTTTTAGCAGTGATTTGGGACCAAAGCCCGTAATTAGGTGGCTCGTTTTTCATGATTTCCCACCTCACTTGATTCTGTTTGATGTCAATTAGTCTGTAGGAAGAAAGGATATTCAGAAATATGAGAATTCTTACATTAGGTAAGCTAGGAATAACCTGCCTCATATTTTAGAAATGTTCCTTAAAGTTATTTCTTGTATCTTCCCACTACTAAATATCTGATAAAAACCCTCCATCAAATGGAAGAGAAATATCTTGTCTCCAAAAATAATATATTAACCCCTAGTAGTTTAGGCAAGTTTTAGTGCAGGCAGAAATGGATTGCATGCTTTCAGCTATTAATAAACAGTGACTGACTCAAAATCTATTCTCAAATACTATGATTGCCTTAAAAACTGTTTCCTCCTTTCTGGTTTGTCAAAGAGAAACGATTTACCCTTTCAATACAAACCCTCTATTTACCCCTTCAATATAAACTCCATGCCCAGCAAAGGACTTATTTGCTTCTCTGTTCGAGGATTTAAAGATGTATATGGCCAAGTGGTTACCTTATATACCAAAAGAATTATGCCACTTTCTTATGAAGAAATTGACTTGAACAACTACCTTGGAAAGAAAAGAAAGGAAGTAAAATATTACCAAAACCAAGAAAGATTTGTTTGGAGTGGAAGTCTGGGAGGAGGCTGCCTGCTCATCACCATTTACAGTCATTATTACATTTGTAAATCTACATTTTGATCTGTAAAATCAAAAGGATCAGCTGATTGTATGGACTATCAACCAGGCTTATAGTCAGTTCCTGTACACTGTTCATGCCAATACTAATAATATCTTTTTGAAAACTACATTCTGCATTCTTAAAAAATGAATGCCAAAATTAGTACTCGAGGAGGTTAGCTTGTTGCCTTTGTCCTTTTAAAACGTGCTGTCTGCTACAAGTAAGAAGGCAAAGCAAAAAGAAAGGTTTTTTTCAGTGGGAATGTTTGTCCCCTGGAGTCTGAACTGAAAAAAACTTACTTTCTGTAGGTCACTGGACGAGCAGAATCCAGTGGCCTCCTGTTAAAAACCTTCATATCTCATGGCTAATCCTCTTAGCCATTCTGTCTATCTCCTGATAGCAGCTGGAACACAAACCAGCTGGAAATCAGAATAGATATTAGCAATAGCTACAGTTCTTGCTATGGAAAAAAGGTTGGTTAATAATTAGATTTTCATATAAATACCTGGATGTAAAATCAAACTCTTGGAGTTCTGCTAAAGATGGGCTTAATGCAAGATGCAACAGCAATAACGGTGTGCTATGCCCAGAAGTACTTAGGATGACCTAGGAATTTAGTGTTCAGAACACCGTCAGTTAGTAATGTGAAACTATGTGTGTGTGTTCAGTTACACTCGTAATTCTCTTCCAGTCTGTTAGCTAAAAAAGTAATGGAATAATAGTCTTTCATGGCAAGATGCCATCCATATCTGCCTTTATTGTAGTATATAATTAAATAAAATCTTACAGTAAATATTTCCATTCTGGGTAGCTGCCCATGAGTCAGAAATGGTTTTGTAAAAGGAGCATTTTAGTTAATTAGCCTTCTGTAAGTGAATCTGCTATCTCATAACTATTGAATAATAAAGTCTACGAGGAATGGAATACCTCAAATAATTATTCCAATTATTTTTTTCATTCAATAGATGTAAGAATATGTGGCAATCTAGGGAAAATTTAAATAGATCATTTTATTAAAATTAGTCTGTAATCCTGGGGTGAAGTTGTTATTAAATTTTCACTACATGAGTATGAGGGCATAAATATTTCCTTTAATTTAATGATGAGAATGAAATTCACTGGAAGGATTTCCAAAGGAGTTTTAGATTGATTTGGGCTGTCTGTGCCTAGGTAGGCAAAAGTGAACGACTTGAGATCTGAATGTTCACAAAAATGTCCACAGAACACAAAATGTAGCTATGTAGCTATCATAGCAGTGAAGGTCTAGTTAGCATTCAAAGAAATGAAGCAAATAGAACCTTAAATTACTCCATTTAATTGAGGTAATCCTATCCTGTAGAGTGGACTTGGGTGAGACTAGAAAAGATGGCCCACAGCAACTCTTGCTGCTGTAAGGGAATGGGAGTTTTTCTTACTTTGTGAGTTTGCTTTGTGAACGCTTGGCCTCACTGAGTAGAGAAATAACTAAAGCATAGAGCTAATCCACTAACCCAAGCTAAGGTGCCACACTGGAAAATTTGGTATCATGTCAAAATCCAGTGGATTCCTTCTTAAAACTGGAGTAATTTTATTTTTTTCCACAAAGAGAAATAGATTCATAATAGAAAGGTATTTAAATGCCAGGAAACAATAACATAAGGCTACAGTTCCACATGGAATGTTAGACAGTGTGCTACCTAGGGAGAGGCTATGTAACTTCCTTATCCAGCTCCACTGATCCCATTACAGGTGTTTGTGTTATGCACATTATTCACTAACTATCCCTCTGCAGTGTCTCAGATGAGTCTCAACATTATATCTCCAGAGCTTAAAGTTGTCATTAAGCCAGTATTTCCAGCAGAGTTATTTTATTATCCCTTATCATAACAGGTGAGCTGCATAGCCAGTCCAACGAAAGGCTGGTGAGTTAGAAACCCACACGTGAATATATTTATTAAATGATTGCTAAGAAAACAGTATAAATTATTTTTAAATGGGAGTGCTTGAAATACACACTAAAGATAGTACCACCTACCTTGAAATTGTTGCTTACTTCGCGAGGAACTGTACCCTCCATTCGCATATTAGAGCCGGAAACACAGAGCCCAGCCTTCAGCTGGTGTGCCAAAAGCCCACCTGGCCACAGCCTGAGTCCTTTGACTGAAGCCACAGGGAAACTGCTGAGAAAGACCTGTTCTACTCTCAACTCTCCAGTGGTGTTACCACAAGGAAATCCTACTATATCCCCATGGTGCCTCACCATGTAGAAACAACCATACCGAGGAGCTGTACCTGAGGTGCAATATCCTAGTATGAAAGGTTTGGTTTTGCTTCCCTTCGCTATTATTTTGCTGTCTTTTAGTGTAAGAGATTCTGCACTTTAGATCTGTAAGTAATTTAATACCCTTACTCAGTGAAGAGAAAAAAGGCTGCTGTATCTGCAGGATGTATTCTGCAAGAAGATCTAAATGCTCCTGTAGCAGTCATTACCCTAAGGGGGGAGCAAAAATGGAGTATAAATACTAGATTATTTTGAAAGACCATTTTAAAATTAATTTAATATTCTAGCTAAAAGACTCATGCGGTGAAAATCTACTCCTTCCTTTGGGAGACTTACACTACCTAAGAGGGTTGAACAGCAGAAATAGGTTTCTGACATGAATACTTAAATATACTTTATCTTATTTAATCCTTTCACTCTTAGAAAAATTTTTCTTTGTACCACACTGATAATTTTCTTCTTTCATATAATTTATATGATAATTTTTATAAATATTCATTGAGATTGCTTTTAATTATTCATTTAGTGTAAACATTTTTAGGTTTTTTTAGTATTTCATCATACCTAGACTTCAGATTAGCAATGGTTTCAGCTGTGTGTTGCTGAATTCCTTCTATTAAAAGAAACGTCATGTTCTTTGTTGTTCCCAAGCTGCTCTGACTTTTCTATCTGCAGTTACAAGTGATCTGTAATAACAAAAGACAAGGGACTTCTTACTGAGATCGGTTTCAGTATGAAATCAGAGACAATCTGTGTCTCATATTCTTGCCTGCTTGTGCCTAATTTTCTGTCAGCTTTGTCTGAAAACTCCTGCTGCTTAACCTGTTTAACTCTTGCTGAATGAGTTTCTTCCTTTCAGTCTTAGGTCTCAAATTCTTTTCCCTGTAGTTGTGCTTGTAAGCATTTCCCTACTGTATTGTATTTTAAGAGTCCATCTGAAGTGGTGGTCTCTGGTTCAGGGAACAAGGATTCTGTTTCTAGTTCTTCCACTGGCCTGCTGTGTGATGTGAGACCTATGATCCTATTTTACTCTGTAAAATGAGACTATAGTCCACCTTTTTGCCAGAGTCATAGATGAAGCCCTCCTTGAAATTTATAGTAGTAGGAAAAAAAAAAAAATCCAGCTCACAAAATCACAGTTCTGTGGAAAATCCAAGAGGCTAAACCCAAAACATTAAAAAAGGCAAAATTTAAAAGGTTATAAGCTCATATTTTTTTTTTTGTATTAACATACGACTTGACTTGAACCAACTCAACATTTTAATCATATTAGCTTTTTGTTCAGTTACTTTTCTAGTTATTTGATTGCATTCATGAGAAGAAAAAGATGATTCCTTTAGCTAATCACATCTCTTTTTAATTATTTTTTCCAGGTTTATGGTAAGCCTGTGCATAGTACTCAATAGAGTACACCCTTTATTTTGTCTATATCTCCATGGTTCAGAACTTTTTTCAGAAAATGATGATCACATTCTTTATTATTATTATACTCTTTATTAGTTAATATTGCATTAGATAAAAATTCTAAAGCAAGTACAGACAATAGCAAGTAGCAAAACCAGAAAATATGTGGTTAATTTTTCTTCTTCCAGAGCAATTATAAAATGCCATTGTAACAGCTTGGAGTGTGTTTAAGCACCTTGAGTATTACCAAGCCGTAGCATTAAAAGTATTGCTATTGCTTTAACATTCCCTCACTTAGATAGTAGAGTCCAGTTTAAAATCAGTTGCATTCATGTTAAATAACTGAAAAAGATCCCAGCATGAATTTTTAAAAAAAAAAATTATTTTCAGCGTTTTTATTTTCCTTCCTTAAGCAACCTTAAGTCAGAAAACAAATGGATGTTGATACTATCTAAGGCAGAAGCAGGCATAACCACTGAAAATAAAATTTACTTCTTCTTTGAGCCTTGGGAAGCCAGAGAGTATATTTGCATTCTCTGGATGAAGGGCTACCATGCACAGCCTCCCAAAATTCATACTGAGACCTGGTAGTTCCCACAAACAAGGTAGAAAACAGGCAAATGAGTACTCCCTTTGTGGCATATTTTCCTCTGAAACCTCTACTGAATATTTACTAATTTAACTCTCAATGGGGAAATTAAGATAGCAGCCTTAATTATTTGCTCTGCCACAGAGGTTCAAAGCAAAAAAGTCAGATTCTTGTAAATGATTCTCTTAAGTATGTTTTTGGGCAGGTTGCTTTGAGTGATTAAATTAGCAGATAGTTCACACAGGTCAAGGCTCATCTTGTTGTCTGGGAGGGTCTTGGCATCCCACTGCTTATAAAGTTGTGTCAGCCTCTCATCTGGCTGAGTTTTACTTTGGATTTTCTGTCCTGCAGAGAAAGAATTGATTTAAAATTTTCTCTTTGTCACATACAGGTTTATTACTGCTGAAGAACAGCATTTTCTATTTGAATGAATCACAGTGATAGCTATCAATGGTGCCTTACAATACATCCCTGAAAAAATGGTATTATCTCTGCAGTATTTGTTAAGAGCTTAAAGCAGAGACAGAAAATTGCTTATTTTTTAGCTGCCCTTACGCAACCTGAGAAATTTTAGAGCACCTCCTGCTCCTCTTTCTGTAACATCCTGTTCAGTTGTAAGTTTTCAGGAGTTTTGAAAATAAGGTCCTTTGTGTTCTGAGTTGAGCAAAGTTATATAGAAGGTTTGGGATAAAACAGCTTTCTGGAGAGTCCAATAGTCTCAAGACCATCTTTTCTTAAAATGCAATACTGCAAAGGATCTCAGGTATCAATCTCCTACAGTAGATTACCTCTTTACACAATCTCTTTTATAAAATGTTTGGCTTCCATCTTGAAATTGGTCAGTTATCTCTTCCTTTTCCCAGTTCCTTACTGATTTCCATAGAAGATCCAGGGCAGCAGATGTGTTCTGTTCTAGACCTCTCCTGCCTGATGATGGTTAGCACCTTACCAGTTTCTGGTTTGGCTGTTAACTAATACCCACCTGGATCTTTTCTCTTGCACGCTTTATCCTGAAAGTTTCCTTGTTGATGTTTGATTTCTGTGAGTATACACAGACACTATTGCAGCTGACCAAATTCCCAAGCTCTTTCTGTCTTTACCTATAGAATTTCAGTTCCTTTGGTTTAAAGTATTGGGTTTCCTCTGTGCTGCTTTTACTTGGATTTCATCTGCTTTGAATAAGGTTAGCCAAAATTTTACACAGATGTGCTTAAGCCCACACCTTACCTCAGATCTTTACTGAAAACACCCTGCCAGAACAGCCTGTGTTCAGATTAAACATCTTCCATCTGGCTCAACTCATGCTGTGGTTGGCAATCACAGCCAAAGTTTTCTCCTTCACTGTCAATGCTGACTAGTGAGTTCTTCTAAACAACTGTATTTAATAATCCCTTAAAATGAGACCCTGTGTGTATTACCTATTTCCAACCTTAACTGTGGTTACAGCTTCCACTGCAATATTTTTCCTTGTGTAGGACAGCTTGGGATTTGTTATTTTTTGATTGCTTAACTGTGATTGGTTTTAAACTTAATTCATTTTCTAGAAATTTTATATTCCTAAATTGCAAAATTATGGGTCCAATTGTAAAACCTCTATTTGGGATTTTTGGAATTCAAACATCTGTTTTGTACAGTCATTCCTTGAAGTAAAATGCTCCATTTCTGACTGCTTACAGATCACTAGAGATAACTACAATATTTGGTCTCCTGGGTTGCATATATTCTTTCTAACTTAAACCAGGAATTTTGGATCCTGTTTATTTTTTATTTTTTTTTCTGGTAGAGAAAATTATATAGGGTAAAAATGAAACTATCAAAAGTTTTAGTCTAAATCTCTCTTAAACCATAGATTTAGGAGTCTTCTGGCACTTGACTATCAGGAATCTGGACCATTATGTGCATTTATTAGTTCACTATTTTATTGCATTTTTTTAAGTGAATACAGTGGAATAGCTCTATTTTATTCATCTCAAGCATGGAATCTAAGAAGTTTATCCTGGGAGCTAGATAGAAAAACTGATAGAGTAAAACATTTGTCTTAAAACAAACCTAGGCTCTATTTCCAACTCTACTAAAACTGACCTTGTCCTACTGCCCCAAACACTCATTATCTCCTAAGGGAAGGGACTGTGACTTGTCTACCATTTCAAATGAAGTCAGGAGATTTTGCTCAGGGATGGAAACAGAACCTATTAAACACTGGAAGAGGTGACAGAGGTCAAACAAACACATACTTCTGCCAAGTAGTAGGGAGTAGTAAGGATGCTTTAATATATGTCAATACAAAAAAAGGAGAAATGACAAGGCATCTAAAAATTCTTTTGTCTCTTTCCTTTTTCTTGGGAATATACATGTTAGCAGTGGTTCTGATTCATTAGGAACTTAGGCACATAATTGAGACATTCTCTAAAAGTAAGCAAAATCTAAAGTACCTCACCAAACCCTGTCCATAGACTTGTAAATCCTGTTTTCAGCTTTGGCTGGGATTTTAGTGCCTCTTTTGAACATGGGAATCTTTTAGTCCAAGCCAGAGGGATTTCTGAAACGATGGAGTTTCATTTTGCAGAATCTCATTAGGATGCAGCAATGCTTCAGGTTCTTACAAATGTGTTTTCAATAATAGATCTGAAAGAGCAAAGGTAGTAAGCATCAGTGTCATCCTTTTAAAGACAGACTAAACGGATATGTGAATGAGTTACACTTCTTTGTTCTACAGAATAAGGTAGAAGCAGGCAGAAGAGCCTTTTTAATCATCAGTGCTGTAGGCAATAAACCAGTAGTGTATGTCATTTTCCTTTGTAATAAAACTGATTTACTGAAAGAATTTCACAGTTAAATTTCCAAGCAGATATAGCAAATTTCTGCCTCATGATGCTGTGTTCTATCATATGCAGCGTAACTGCATTGGGATGTTCATTTGTATCTTAAACTCTTAAGAACAGATAAGCAATCAAAAAAAGCCCGGGGGAAACTGCTGAACTACCCCATTCTAGAATATACACACATTCACTATAAGTGAGTTAGGCTAAAAGAAATCTGTCCTGGCAAAATAGAAAGAATTGGTCTTTACTTTCTCGGTTCTGTACAAGTGGCCAAGTGAGGATCATGACATCTTATTTGGGTGGTGTTCATTCTGGCTTGCAATAACACACAAATGCTTACGGTGGAAAATATTAGGATTACTCAGTGTGGCTAATTGTTCATGGGTGTTCAGAAGTATTGTGTTTAATCTTTAATCAAGCATCATATGTGATCAGAAAGTAGTTCACTGAATCTCTTACTCAATTTTCCCCAGTTATTTATAGAAGGAGCAAATTATCGTGTACCAATTGCTAAAGCAGTTACATGTTTATTCGAGTGGGCAGGGGGATTTAGAAAGTTATAACCCAATCGTATTTTCTGTTAGCACCATCTGGGACTGCATGTGTTCTTCACCACATGGTGCAACAGAAAAGGTAAACATCCCTTCTTTGTAAGCATCCTGGCTGTACCCACTCTTTTTCAGTGGAGGTATCTTTAATAGCAGCAAAGAAGGCACAAAAATGCAGTAATGACAGAATAATGGAAGGCACTGAAAACGTTTTGATTATGACAAAGATGAGAGGCAATTATCTATATGACTTCTGTTATACTCTATTTCTTGTCAAACACCAGTCTGGAGCTTTTCAACTCCTCAGAGACTTGATTTTGCAGTATGAAATGCTATGGTTTCTGTCTAAGCACGAAGCACTGTGCACTGTGATTCTGAAAGGATCTATGAATTCAAAAGGAACAAACAACTCTGAGCGGATGCTCTAGTGGCAAAAAGACCTAATACATAGAGATAGAGAAAATAAAAGGAGGGAAGTGATTTTACTTCTGTATATGGCTTTGGTGAGAGAAAACTTTATCTGGTTCTCTTTTCCAAATTTCAATATGGATTTTTTAAAAAAACTGTGTGGAATAGAGGAATAAAACTGTTGTGCTCTTGGGATCATAGAAATTGTTTCACAATGGGGAATTTGGAGCTTTGTCTGCTTAGTTTATCAAAAGAAAGACATTTTCTGAAATTAGGCTGAGCAAGAACTTGTGCAGAGATAAAAGTGCAAATGTGATGGCCCAAAGCCATGTCAAAGCAAATAGTTAGAAGTTAAAGAGATTGAGCAGGAAATCAATGTACATTTCAGCTAGATAGAATTATATTTATAGTGAAATACAATTGATCCTTTTTGATCTTATGATGCATATAACCCCAAAAGGGAACAATTAACTGAGAAAGTACAGTTGCAAATTTATACCCAGTTTTTCTACTTATGTATGTGTATGACATATGACATCATGCTCAGTTTATAAAGTAAGGTTGAAGAAGAAGGAAGTGGGGGACATTTGGAGTGATGGAATTTGTCCACATATTGACGCCCTGCTCTGCTGGGGATGGCTGAACACCTGTCTGCCCAAGGGAAGCAGGGAATTAACTTCTTGTTTTGCTTTGCCTGTGTGTGAGGCTTCTGCTTTCCCTATTAAACTGTCTTTATCTCAACCCATGAGTCTTCTAGCTTTTATCCCTCTCATTTTCTCCCCCATCCTGCTGGTGGGGAAGTGAGCAAGAGGCTGCGTGGGGCCTCGTTGTCGTCTGGTTGTTGGTGTCCTGGTTCAGCAGGTGGGACCAGTTTATAACTGTGTGGGTGTGATCAAAGCTGTGTATTCTACACTCTCTATTCATTACCCAAGAACAGTGGACCATTTGCAGCAGCTGCCCAGGGCACACCCAACTCCTCAGGGTGTGAGCTGGGTATGAAAGACACCTGTGAGATAAGAGCTGTGATAACTTCCCTCCAGGGAGTCGTTAGCACCTCCACACCCAGCCTGAGGGGTCATGTCTGCTAATGGGCCATCAGTGATTCCAAATACCCCATGACTCACAGGGTGAGATTACTCATTGTGTAACTCCCCGCCCTGAGGGAGGTGCTGGGCAGTCCCACCTGGACCTGAGGGGATATAATCTTGGGGGATTTGGGACTTGGGGAACCACTTTTCGGATCCAGAGGAGAACTAGAACCTTGACAGGAGGAGATCAGCGCTTTCAACCAGACTGCAACCTTCAGCTGCATCAACAGGTTTGTCACTTCCTTTTACTTTGGACTTGGGGGGAACCACGTGGGGTTCAGCATAGGCACTAACAACCACTGTTGTGTCTGTGCCCTAGGGTTCTGGGTTACGCTTCTGGGGTTTGTGGGTTAAAACCAATTTTCTCTTTGTGCCATTGCATTTATTGTAATATTGCTATTAAATTGTAACTCTGATTTATAATCTCTTCTGTGTTGGGTTCATTTCTCCTGCTGGTTTACCTTTAAACCAGCACAGTGGGCTAAACCACAATAAGGATATAATTAAATATTTAACTCCTAGGTTGTAAAAAGTAGAATGTGGAACAAATTATGTGGAATGTAGGAAACCACAAACTGTATAATGGGCTTGCCATACAGTGACTGAAGTGCTTTACATCAAGTTAGGGAACTGTCTTAATACTTCCTGTCTTAATTAGGTTTTTCTGGTATATTGATTGTACGGTGTTTTCATCAGATCATAGATGGGTACCTTTATAACTTTAGATCTGGTATTTCTTTTAGTATAGCATATCATAGATCCAGAATATTTAAAGTTCTGAGAGGTTACTTATCCAATGACACTCTATGTGGCATAGATACTTTAATTTTTAATGCACACCATCTTGGAACTATTAAAAGACATGGTGTACATTGAAGGACTTTCAATGGCTTAGTTGATGCCCAACTAGGAAATTATTTCCTACATCTTCATTAATATTACATTGGAAGCCCTTATTAAAGGGAAAAGTTGAAATATGAGGTAGTGCAAACTGGACCAGCGGGACTGTGTTCATTATGGTTGCCAAATGACAGATGAATCTGCTTACTTTGGGTTGCTTATAAAAATCCTTTCTTGAGGAGTAGATTAAAAAAAGATGTGCAACAATTTTAATTTCTGACTGTGCTGAGTAGACTTTTGTCTTTATGTGATTGGCTATTGGAATGTCAGGTAAAACTAAATCTACAAGAATCAGTTTAATTTGAAGTTTAGAAGGTATCATACTGGAGGATATTCTTATTCAGGAAAGCTGTAAAGGGGGAAGCATTCACTCTTGTACATGAAGTATTCCTTGACCCCAGAAAATGTACTGGAGTTTTTGGTGTTTATGGTGGTTTTGCTTTATTATATGTGGTAGACTTGTCAATACTAGGTTAATGGTTTGACTAAGTAGTCTTAAAGGCTTTTTTCCGCCCCTAACAATTCTGTGATTCTATTTTATAATTAAGACTGGTTCTTGGTATTTTTAATGTATTTTCTCCTTTCGCTTGCTTTCCTCTGCCTCAAATAATTGATAAAACAACTTTGCAAGTGCTCTTCCACACATGGATTGGTGTTCTGTTAGGAAATAGTGAAACTGAAATAGAGTGCATGCTACTGAGATGCAGTGGCAGTATTTCAAAATCTTCTAGACTTTTGGATGAGATAATCAATGTGATAAAAGTAATCTCTTTGATTATGCCTTCCTGAATATTCTGATGTAAAGGAAGTTAATTTTGATTTTTTTCTTTAAAGTGTAAAAGGATCCAGAGTCCATATGCTTCAGCTCAGTGTTTGAATTGTGTAATTTGTAAAATTCTCAGTAACAGAAGTGCAATAGTACTTACTATACTAAGTATGCTAAGCACATATATTCTGCTAGTAACTGCTAGCACTGTTAACATCTTTGAAGTATAAACTGGAGCTTATATAAAACTAAGCTATATTTAATTTGCAGTAAAGAATAATCTCAGACATCTTGCTGTGTGACTGAGACATATGTTTCAAGTGTATCTTGTTTATAAATATGCTGTGATAATGTGCCATCTACTTGCAAATGGGGATTACTGCTTACACTTGAAGCTAAGATAGTCACTGCAACCTGAAAGGAAGACGTTGCAGAATATACACTTAATTTTTTTTTTTTTTTGGGGGGGGGGAATAAATTACTGCAAAAACATTTTTGACCTTTTTTTGAGTAAGGAGGAAAGGGACACAAGGGTAGAATTACAAAAGGTTTATTTCATGGTCATCCTTGCTCCCACCATAGGGAAGGATGCCCTAGGAATTTTCTAGGAGTTTATACTCAGCTGAAATTAAATGTTAAACATAATCATGTCATAATTCACAGACACACTTCACTCCTCTCCAACCACATTTGCTTCTTTTAAAGTATTCTTAGACATCCTGATCCAGTCAGGTTGTTAACACATGAACTTCCGAGGTCCAGATGATCCCCTTCACTTTCCAAAAATAAGAATTTGGGGTTGTTAACACATGAACTTCCGAGGTCCAGATGATCCCCTTCACTTTCCAAAAATAAGAATTTGGGGTTGTTAACA
>JAWWEV010000115.1:37986027-38004126 GCA_035583235.1 Hafferia zeledoni
CATGAACTTCCGAGGTCCAGATGATCCCCTTCACTTTCCAAAAATAAGAAACTGGGGGGGGGTTGTCTTCTTAGGGTATCCTGCTTATGTCAGTTCTCAGGTTTATTTGGCAGTCTAGTCTCAGCAGTTAACGCTTTTGTCACATGCATTCTCAGAAAATTACACCATATTTCAGGTTTGGTTTTATGTTTGTTTGGGTATTTTTTGGGGTTTTTTTTGCTTTGCTTTTAATGAACTTTTAGAGTTCTGTACACTAATTCTGAAGGATCACAAGAAGTCTTTAAGAAAAATGTGTCTGTACATGCCATACAGTACTGTACAACATGTGCAGGAAATTTCTAAATTTTTTTTTCCTTTTTGTGGGTGGATAAATTGTACTATTTTATGATCAACAAACAAGAAAGAAATCCTCTTCTGAAGGCATTCCTCACAACTGGAGGAATGTGTGAGGCAGTGGTTTGCACAAAGACATCACAGAGCACGTTATTCTGCTACCAGATGGCACTTAATAGTAATTTAGTCCAGCTGAGTGGTGTATTATTCACAGTCTCTAAATTGCATGTATGCACAAAGGTGTCCTGTACTGGTCAGCCCAATGCATCTCAGGTATGCAGATCTGCTTTACCCTGGTGGGAATTTCATAGACAAGTCTGAGGGGTTTTATTCACTAAGTTTAATTATTAAAGAGAAATTAAAACCCCAATAACTTAGTGACACTGCCATGCCATAAGAAGACAAAGAGGGAGCTTTTGTAGGATGCAATCAGAATTTTTCATCCAATCTCAGCAATTTCTGTTAATGGAAAGTTTCTGTTGCTGCTAAACCTATTGACTATTTCTGAACATGAACTATTCAGCTGCACTGCTTCATACAAAAACTATGCAACAGATATGATTTTGTCTTAATCCAGAGAGACTGAGCTGTGGGATTTGGATGTATGAAGAGCACAACTAGACCGAACAACTAGAAACAGTCTAAATAACAGGAACAAAGAACAACTGCATTGCTTTAATTAACGTCAGAACACAGAGCAAATAATTAAATATACTATTTTCTTGACTATGCTTACATGAGAAAGCCTCTTTTTAAAAAAAATCTATTTTTTAGGTTCTTCTATCAAAGTAGTTTTATAAAGTAACAAGATACAAATATCATGCTTTCCATTTGTCAGTCTTTCAGTCCTTATATTCGATCTTCTGAAATTACTGGAAAGTTTATACCAAATATAACAGTGGTAGTTTCTTTTCATGAAACTTCATTTTGTTAGCATTTTATTAGGATAGGTGGCTGGAGAGTGGAAACCAGGAAGTGCATTCAAGGTACAAAAAATGACAGCATGAGTTGTTAACCTGGACTTTATAGCAAAACCTGTAGATAGGGAGAGATTCATGAATTTTCCTACCACAAGGAAGGTTTCAGCTGGATCTCACTAATTTTGTTCCGACCTTTCCTTTTATTCTTCTTTGCTGACTGTATCTCTTAATCTTTCTGTCTTTGCAATATGTATGTTGCTGTCACCTCATTTTGCCAGGTGATAAATTATGAAGTTTTATTTTATTATCCTTTTAACTTTGCTATCTTAATGGCAAACTTTCTTCTTCAGGATTGACTTCTTTCTGTACTGTAGTTTTTGTATTCCAGTAATTTCTCTCTTCTTTTATATCTTTATGTGAATAAATCCTAAATTTATTATAAGATTTGGAGGATGAAGCTGTTCCAGGTGTCATAAACAGGTACCTCCTATAAACTTTATCTCTTGTTTTGCTAAGAGCATTAATGTCATCTAAGTAGCTGTGCTGATGGGACAGATATTCCAGTATCTACTGTCCACCATTATTCCTTTTCTGTTTGCTGCAGTTCGTTCTGCACCCTTGCAGATTGCTTGCTTAGTCAGGTGAAGCATCTGCCTTTGATGGGGGTTGTCTGGTTTAAAGAAATCAGCTGTAATTAGCACACACATCTGTCAGGAATTTTCATTTGTTATTGAGAAAACACTTCATCTTCTGAGAGAATAAAAGGTTCATTAGAAGCACTGTGCTTTGAAGTAATAATGCTCAGTGATACATTCTATTATGAACCATGGGATTAAACAAAGCATAGTTGAAAATGCATTTTCCTTGTGAAAATTAAAGCATCCCAAGCCCTACTTATGCATTTCTTGACCTGATTATTTGCCTGATTTTGAAATTGATGATCAGAATTTTTCTTCAGCAGCACATCTTGCAATCCAGAAGCAAAATCAGTGAGAATAGCTGGATGCTTCAGTACTTTTTCTAGTTGGAAAACAGAGGATAATTAAGATATGTAAGGAAGGTGTACAAGCAGTAATTTCCCATCTCTGCTGCTGAGCTAGTCAGCCTGCAGTGTGAACAAAACAAAGAATTTATTTGCAGAGATCTGTTACACAGATCAACAGACTGAGTTTGGTCAGTTTTACCCATGCTGAAGATGTCACCATCATTAGATGCATTCAGGTCTTTTGGAAATTCCCTTGTTATTCAGGTCTATTTTGAATCAAGACTGTATGCTAATCATTTTTATTCTTGCTGAATTCTTTTGTATATTTCTTTCTCTTCTTGTGTTGTTTTGGTGACTGAGAAAGCCTTTCTCTCTGTGTTAGTTCCGTATTTGCAGCTACAATTGAACAGATAGAATAAGCCAAAGGTCTGTAGAGCAGAAAATCATTGTTTCATACTCTGGTAATGAGTAAAAAGGTTTGTGGTTTGTTTGCCTCTTTTTGTGTATTTCATAGTAGCAAGGTTTTAACAAACATTCTATAAACTGTATAAACTCTTGAGTCAGAGCTCATGGAAGTTGAAAGCAATCTTCCCACTGATTCAAATAGCTTTGTATGATGCCTCACATTGAAGTTAGTCACAATGCAAATGTTTTACAAACATTTACCCTGTACTATATAATTAAAAAATCTTTTAATTCCTCATTGTTCTTTTTCTGTCCACCGTCTTTCAGGATAAGGAACTGTTGTGCACATATACACTCTCTTCCAAGAAACCTTTCTATTAAATTCAACTACTTTGTAGAATTGTACCAAATAGTGCATCAGCCACAGATAAAATATTGTGCTATTTTTATTTTGGTCAGCAGCAAAATTTCTAGTGGGTTTCTAAATTTTTTGCCCAGGTATATGGTTTCTCTACAATATTTTTCCCTTACTTTGCCTTTGTTTATACTATTCATCTAGGTCTGAATGTACAGATCAGCACAGCTTGGTTGCACATAAAGTTAATCACAAAAACTTTTCTTTAAGTTCTACTGTCAATCAAAATTATTTTCATGTGTCTGCAGAAGAAAGTGACGAGAATTTCCATAACCGTCTAAAATGTAGCACTCTAATTAGTATTCCAATTTATACGTAATCAATATCTGTTTAGAGCTCTACTGAGTCTTGGAACTGCCAGCAGCTGGTCAGCATACTGCTTGCATTGTGGCTTCACTAGCTCTTAGAAAACATACTTAACTAATTATAAAAATACGAGTTGTGTGCTGCTGCAGATATGAGCATCAAGGGAAGAACTAGTGCAACATAATTTTTCCAGTTCTGTAATAATGAGCTGAATGACTGACTTCATTAATCAGTTCATTTGAATGCATGAATCTTTTGGTTTTATTTCTGGAGCAAAGAAAAGGAAATAGACAATTTTTCCTCTATACGTTGCATGAGTATGTTTCATAGAAGACTAAAACAATCCCAAATTTATTTAGTGTTCCTTACTTAAAAGAATATTGAAATCAAATAGCAATGTGTTTTCTCATTTATAACTCAGATTCAAGTATCATCATATGTTGAGAGTAGCAGTTTTTTCCAAATTTTTACTTTTCCTGAACTTGCCAGCTTGTAAAGACTTAGTTCTCTGAAATGAAAACAGTTATTTAAAATCTCTTTGCAATTCAGGAGTCATAATAAGATAATGGCAAGTCGGGAACAAGATTCTGCTGCTGCTTCAAAGTGTTTAGCATGAATCTCTGTTCTGCTCCTTGCAATCATTTACATCAGAAATGCCATGAAGTCAGAATGATAGCAATGTGGTTACTGAGCAATCGGTGAACTGCATCTTCAGGATCAGTAATAATGTATTAGATAAACCACAATATTTTAAAATATTAAAATACAGGTACTATTTTCTAAATACTCTTCTACCCTGAATCCTGGAAAGTTCGAATCCCTGCCCCACTCACTGTGATGTGAACCTAACCCCACTGGAGTGCAGCTTCCCCTATTTACACAAAACTCCTGCTGGAGATGTTGGTGCTCCAGCTTTATGTGAACCTGTGCCACTTCCCAGAATCCCTTGGCACACACAACTGGTGAGGCACTATGCAGGTGCACTTTTGTACACCTGATATATGGGTCTTTACTACTTCTACCCTCTATTGTCTGTCCACTGTCCATTATTATGGGAATGACTGGAATCTGCCACATGCATATAGAGAATGCAATGCAGGTGTTTTCTGACCCAAACCGAACTTTTGACTGCTGCTTTGTGCACATGTCTCTTGCCACTGTTACATGCTGCTTTTGTAACAGTTTTTACTTACTTTTACTTACTTTTATTTACACTTACACTGTTTCCTTGTCAGACATTGTTCTCCAGACCCTGCTACTAAAGAATACTAAGAGGAAGCTGTACAGATTCATCCACAACTTGCTTTGGAATATGTGGTAGGGACTTAATATGTTGGCATTTACTGTCATAGAAATACTTGATGCTTAATTATTTTTGTCTGAGTCCAATTGTAGGACCAAGGACACTATGAATTTATTTGAGAATAAGGCAATATACCTGTTGATCACTCACTTTTTATCAAACTCAGTTGCAGAATTTCGAATCAATTCCCACTTGCACATTCAAGTTCCCTTCTGGGTTTATTGCGTTCCTTCATTTTGTAGTTCCTTTTGCTAATTTTATTGAGTGGTATTTCTGTTCCTGAAAAACCATGGATTGGGTCATTGTATTACACAGATATGTCATCTCTAGCAGTATAATATATTTAACACCCTGCTGAGTTGCTAATCCTGCTGCTTATTAGTCAGTGGTAATAGTATCACATAACAGATCACTAACATGAAACATTCTTGGAATTTTTCCAGATTTCAGCTTCACTTGTCAATTACAGGTGTTTTAAATCTAGTACAGTTGTTTTTTCAACACCCCTTTCAGGTATGGCTTTTTTTTTTTTCTTGAAATAGTAATCTGTGTTTGCATTTATCTCATTAGCAGCATAGGTGTACAAGCATTCACTGTGTAGTGCCTGCAGGCACATATTCATATTTTATTTCTTCCCCATGAAGTTTGCATTGTATAAAATGTCAGGGTGCAGCTCAAAAGCCTCCTTTCAGTCTTGTGGATAATTTTAAATATTTCCTCTGTGCCTTACACAGGTAATGGTATACTCTTATATAGGTTTTGTATGTTTTGTCCTTTTTTTCTTATTTAAGGAAGGTTTATACTTAATTGATACTTATAGAGAGGAAGTTCTTATGGTTTTGTTGTTTTTGTTTTGGTTTGGTTTTCTTTTGTTTTTGTTTGTTTGTTTTTTCCTTTTTTTTTTTTGCATCTGTTTTCCCTAATGCTGGCAAGATCCAAGGTGTACTCCTCAATCATCATGAACCATGAGCACTCTTTCTAGAAATAATGAATGTCAGTGCATGGTTTATGGCAAGTCAGAAGAAGATAACATAATAGCTGGCTAAGTGACTTAAAAGATCTTTTCTGTTTCAGGATGAAGGGAACTTACCTCATACATCTTTGCTGGATGATTAATTTAGAGTGCACCCTGACCTTTTCTTTGGGAGATTTTCTGTTTAGTTTTCTATGGAATTGGTACCCAACCTATTTCATGTTAAACTGACTGCTTCACCAGTAGCAATCATGTAAACTATAGAATTACTTGGCCACCTAGGAACCAGCCCATTCATTCAGGAAGGTCTTTCTTATGGAATTTTGATCTAATGACACATCTGTTTCAAGGCTGAACTGCTTTCTTTTGGACTTGTTCATGAATGGAGAGAAAAGTCTGAAATTCTGCAGCTCTACTTAGGGAAGGAGACAGGTAAAACGTTGTTAAAACTGCCCTCCCTTCACCATATAATTGCTGAAGACTATGAATAATCTGAACCTCACACAGAATTTGATTAAAACCAAGCATTACCAGATACTGTCCTAATCCATGAGGCTGGTGATATCAGACGTGCAGGATGAGATGATACAGGACTGCCTACAGACAGATGGCAGATTCCTTCACAAATTCGAAGGAGACCCTTCATTCACTGACTTTACAGTCCATGCTGTTGGGAAAAAGCATGTGACTGTTCTGCAGAGAGAAGAGTGTGACCTAGACATCCGGATGCTTTATTTCATTAGGAATAATGGAAACTGGGTTTTTAGATCTTGGTCATTCATCAAGTGTTAACTAGAACTGATTTATAGATATGAAAATAGATAAATAGATACCTAGACATACAAAAATTTTCTCATTAATTTTTGTCACCTAAAGCTTGTCAAAATCAGTAATTATTCAATAACTTAAACTTTTTAAGGAAAGGATATGCTTGCTTGTTTATTTTGTTTTTTTTCTGTTTGTTGTGGGGGGCTTTTATTAGTTGTGGTGGTTTTTTTGGTTTGATTGTTGCACTTTTTTTCCACTTAGGTATATGCTTTTAAAGTGGCACAAAGCAGAATCCTTAACTGAATCCTTTCCAGAATGGAACCTGTAGATGCTCAGTTGTGTCAGTATTTACTGAGAGGGTAGCAGTCCTGGTCCACTGTTAGGCTTCTCAGTAAGGTTGTTAATGCAATAAAACTGTCTCTGCTCTTTTATGTCTGTACTTAAAAACTGCCAGACAATAAAATATTTGTCTGGAAGACCAGAACTGTGAATGTGCAGAAAAATTATATTGCTCTAGGGACATCAGAATTTTAGAGTAGGAGTGATAGTTTTCTATCCCTGTAAGCTCCAAATTAATCTCTTAAAGGCCAATTAAACTTCAGCAGAATGACTGAAAGCTCACAAATACTTCCTTTTGAATTTTGCGAGATTTGGTTCCTGTTCAGAAGATAAAATAGTCAAATATTTCAGTTTTAGTGCAATTTCTGTTTACATAGGACATATTTGGACTTCAGAAATATCTTTAGTAAACATAAATGTGTCTGCCTGTGTTAATTGTAAAATATTTGTTTACAAATATTTACTTATGGTTGAATTTTCTATATACTTATGTGAAATAAATCAGAGTGGAATAACATTTATTACATGGAAAAAGATTTTTAATTAATGTTTTCGAATAAAAAAAACATTTTCCTGTTTCTCATACATTGAAGCACTTGTTAAGGTTGCTGTTCAAAGCAAATTTTTGTAGCAGTTGCCTCATGTTTCATGCTTAAACTTAGTCAAGAGACTAAGTTATTGTGAGGAGAAAAGTTGTGCATGTAAGACTATGATTAATGTAATGCATGGCATTCTAAAATTGTTCCAATTATTTATTTACATAGAATAATGGCAGAAAGAAAAACATTTCAATTATTAGCCTAGTGCTGTAATGAGTCTTGTGTCTGAAGTAGTGCCAAACAGTGGAAAGTGAAACTTGAAAGTAACTACATAGACATTAATAGAGAAATCTGCCTGTAAACAATTCTTTACCATTAAATGAACCAAAACCAGGCTGACAGTCTGGAGAAACAAATGCAAACTGAATGTACATTATTTTATGCTTCATTCATTACTCTAGACAGTTCAATTACAATGTGAAAGGCATATGGAGCAGTTAACACATTTGCTGTCCACTCACTTCGTGGATACATGAAAATGCCTCTTTTGTTGTTAGACCTGTGTGGCAGAATCTTGAATATGGTAAGAAGCATTTTAGGTCACCACCAACAGGAGTTAATTCCAGCAACTCCTGGAAAGTGACGTCATATATTTGTCTGGATTTTCATTTGGCTCCTTGTGTAATTGTTCTTAAAGATCTCATGGATATAAAATGGAATTTCACTTTTCTGGGAAGATTAATACTTTTAGTATGTGGAAATATGATTTTTAATGCTTATGTGCAAATGGAGAACAAATTATTTAAATGCAAATATTTTTCTATCTTTAGGCCCTCTTTTCAGAATGCTAGTATTTATGCCTAAGTAAGTTATATTTTTTCCAGGAAAGAATAGATCTGTTGCATTTTATGAATTTTGCATGCAATTCACTTTTTGATACTGCTTGTGCATTTCTGGTATGGCGTAACGAGCCTCTCTCTTTGTCAGGGCAGGCCTCTGCATTCATTCTCTGTGAATAGAATAGAAAGTAATTCTGTATTCTGTAGGTAATTCTAATTAGTGAATTTCCTCCTTTTTACTGATAAGGTCAGTTTACTTCTATGGAAAAAATAAAACAGAAAAAGAGAATTTTCTTGAAACTAGGCTTCTTTGGTATTTTTAAACATTGACTTGTTTTCTCTCAGGTTAGGGCAGTAATTATGTTCCTGATAAAATCTAAAATTCTGAGAAAGCAAAAATGACTGATGTCACTGATACCTTCTATGATTAATGAGGGAATTTATTATAAGGGCTCAGTTCTCCAAGTGAATGAATCTGTAAAACGTTGAATAAGAAACAGTCTTCCCTTATAACTATACTATTTTTGCAACAGCCTTAATTCCTTATTCATCAGTAACTATTCCAGAGCTAAATACTCACCGAGCTCTTGGCAAATAAGAGCTCATTAGCCTTCAGAATTAATCTTGGATGAATTCAACACTGAAGGGTTGTAACTTTAACCATAATATATGCATTGAACATCTTCTTGGTAGCTGGGTTAGAGTGATCAGTTCTGTCTATGAGAAAGTTTCTTGAGTGTTTTGTTTCTCTTAGGAACAATCTTATATACAGTTGTTCTCAAGAACTTTCAATGCATGAAAACGACAAATCCAAACAGAAGCTTTACAGACTGTCTACAACAGGCTATGGAGACGAATGGTGGATTGTAATAAAGTGTTTTCTTTTTTACTTGATTTTTCATTTTGCCAGGAAGTTATTTTTTTCTGGAGCTTGTGAAAATCAGGCCAGTTTATTTAAAGAAGACATAGAATTTAATAGTTTAATTTTGACAATATTTCAACTCTGTTTTCAAAGGGTCTAAGATCCAGCTTCTTAAAGAGGTTCTGGAACTTGGAGATACCAACAGGCAAGTTACAGAATGAATATCTAACAAGACACTTGCAGCTCAAATCACCTACTTGCCATTCCAGAGTTTCATGGTTTTCTAAATCAGTTAAGGATGACAGCTTTACCTGTAGAGATAGAAATTCTTTCTTCTTTAAGTATAGCATCTATTCATATTCTTTACAGAACTTAATTTGGACTAGTTACTGTGGTGGAAATCTCCAGAGTTAGCAATCCTGAGTTCGCTAATAATTTTTGTAGGATATTCAAGGACCATGATTCACTGTAATCCCCAGTAAAGTAGTTGCATAATCATTTTATTGTGTTTCGGATAATGGGTAGCTACTGCCATTGTTAGGTTGATTTTAAAGAACAAATCTTCTCTCTTGAGGCAGGTAGAAAATTTAATTTTATCTCATCAACAGGATTCAGCTTTTCTATTGCAGTGTCATGCTAATTTCAGTAGCTAAAAATAATCTGCAAAGCAGCTCTTCAGAGCATCTCTTTGAGTTCCTTTCCCTAATGGACATTATTTCCCATAGATGACCTTTTAAAAAGGGAAGGCAATCTGGTTTGTGTGTTTTTGGTTTTTGTTTTTTGTTTTGTTTTTTAATATAGCACAGATCTCTAGCTGAATATCTGTGTACAGTATAAGCAAACAAAACAAATTGTTCCTTACCTATCTTAATTAATGATAACTGTTATCTGTTAATTCTCTAAAGTATGGCTTGTCTCAAACTACTTACTGATAGGTTTTCATATTCCATGAATCGTGTTTTTTCTGTATTAGGAAAAAGTAAGAAATAGAGGTTGGCTTAAATCCCAGGCAGGAAGATGTTTATAGAAATAGAAAAACACGGAATTCTGTCAGGTTTGCTGTAATATATTTCTTCTTAATTCAGAATTGGAAATAACAAGTATAACAATGTTCTCTTAATGTCATCATGGACAGGAAAATGTTGATAATAAAAGAAAAAATTAATGATCTGTGATTGTACATAATGTTAGTATTTCTGGGATAATAGAAAAAAAACTTATTCCATAAGACATAGAACATATTAGCAAGAAAACTTTTAAGACTCAAGAAATATTTAGCAGGAGGATTTCCCCGGTTTGAATTGGAGGGGATTTGGTGGTTTTCTGTTTTGTTGGGTTTTGTTTGTTTTGCTTTTGGTGGGTTTTGTGTGTTTGTTTGTTTGTTTTTACCCAGAAAGGTACTGTGAATTCTATATTACAAAATACTTCTAGTCAGTCTAGATTTTTCACATACACAGTTACAGCTATCAATATTTCTTTTTCCATTTAATGTATTGATTATTTCTGCTCAAGTCCTAGGCTGAACTCTTATAAACTTGGGTGAGAAATTTGGATACAAGCCAAGATGTGGAAATTAGTGGCACTGATGAATTGTTTCTTCCTTTCAGTGCTCTGTAGGTGAATATTCTCACTCATAAATCTTCAGGGCCACTGCACCTTCAGCACTAAAAAATTTGAGACATTTGAGAGAAATGGAAGGAGTCTAGGAGTGTGTAAAGTGATTCATTTTTCAAGGAAAAGCAGCCAAAAATCAGTAATGGGAAACAAGACCCCTAACTTTTAGAATCTTGGTTGCTCCAATCTTTTCAATAAGCACTTGTATTCTTCAAGTAAATGGTGCAGATGATCAAGACTCAAGTGCCAGAAGTGCATGGATCATACTCATTTCTACCACCTTCACTTTGTGAATAGTTCAGTGGCTGAGGCAGGTACTTAAAAAGACTTTTATTTCTTGGGGAAGAACAGTAAGGTGAAGTACTAAAAAAATCTGAAGTCAGAGAAGAGTCTTCTTTTTTTGAAGGCTCATATCTATAAATCGGTGCATATTTCAAGAGAACTTATTGGTGCCTTCCTGATCTGAACTCTGACAGAGACCCAGCTGTCTGTGGGGCCATTTGAAATAGGTGTGCTCCTTTGCTGGTTGCTCTCTGTTGTTAACAACATATACATTCACTGTTGAAGAGTTCTTTCCTATCTCTTGGATAAGGATTGTTGTGTGAGCCTTTGGGTCCTTGTGCTCTGCTGCTTTTCTGTGGCTTCTGATTTGTATTCTGGCTCTGAAGCCAGGCCCCTACAGTAAATGGGTGAACTCTGATTATTTCTGAAAGCACATTAAACAGTACTTCTTTCTGTCATCTCTGGCTTCCCATGGAATTCCAAATTAAACTCACTCCTTCTTCAAATTAGTACCTGATTTTGGGATGAAAATTGGCAGTGATAATTTCTTTCTATGTATATACCCTTGACTACCCAATGAAGTTCCTACTGACTGGAAAAGAGGGAACATAACTGCCATTTTTAAAAAGAGAAATATGGAAGATCCAAGGAACTACTGGCCAAGCAGTCTCACCTCATTGGCTAGAAAAATCATGGAGAAGACCCTCCTGGAAACTATGTCAAGGCACATGGCAAATGCAGAAGTCATTGGTGACAGCCAACAGGACTTCACTAAGGGCAAGCAGTGCCTGACAAATTTTGTAGCCTTCTGTTTTGGGGTTAGAGTGTTGGATCTGAGAGATGGACCACAGGTTGATGAGGAATGGGCTGAATGATCACACTCAGAGTTGTGGTCAGTGGTTTGATGTCCAAGTGGAGAACAATGATGAGTGGTGTTCCTCAGGGGCCAATATTGGGACCAGCACTGCTTAGCACTGCGGGTGAGATTGAGGGCACCCTCAGCAATTTGCTGATGACACCAAGCCGTGTGGAGCAGTCGACTTGTTGGTGGGAAGGGGTGCCATCCAGAGGGACTGTGACAGCCTGGAGAGGTGAGCCTGTGCAAAACTCATAAAGTTCAAAAAGGTCCTGGATGTGTGTCAGGACAGTCCCAAGCACAAATACAGGCTGAGAGGAATGGATTGAGACTAGCCCTGGAGAGAAGGACTTGGAGTGGTTGGTGAACAAGAATCTGAACACCACCCAACAATAGGTGTTCACAGCCCAGAAAGCCAGCCGCTATCTGGGCTGTATGAAGAGTGGCCAGCAGGTCCTGAGAGGTGATTCTCTGCCTCTGCTGTACTCTCATGAGAGCCCAAGTGGAGTACTGTGTTCAGCTCTGGAGCTCCCAAGGTTAGGACAACATGGATCTGTTGGAGTGAGTCCAGACAAGAGGCATGAAGATGATCAGAGGGCTGGAGCACCTCTCCTATGAGGACAGACTGAGAGAATTTGTTCAACCTGGAGAAAAGAGGGCTCCAAAGAGACCTTACAGCACATTCCAGTACCTAAAGGGGACCTACAAGAGAGCTGGAGAGGAGCCTTTCACCAGGGCATGTAGTGATAGAACAGGAGTGAATGGTCTCAAGCTGAAGAAGGGTATGTTTAGGTTAGATATGAAGTATAAATTCTTTACTGTGAGGGTGGTGAGGCACTGGAACAAGTTGACCAGAGAAGTTAGAGATGCTCAACTCCTTGGAGTGTTTAAGGTCAGGTTGGATGGGGCTTTGAGCAACCTAGTCTAGTGGGAGGTGTCTCTGTCCATGGTACAGGCTTGAAACTGGATGATCTTTAAGACCCCTTCCAACCCAAATAATTCTAAGATTCTATGATTCTATGACTTTGCAGGTATGAAAAATTACCTCTTTAAAAGACAGAATTCAACTGGGAGCTGGCCTGTGACTAGAACAAAATCCCTCTTGGGAAGAGAGATTATTAAAAAATCTCATTATTTTCTACCTCAAGTGTGAAGATGTTACTTTGATATTGTCTTTTCTAAAGCAAAGAAACAGCAAGTAGTATCGATGGGGATAAAACTTAACATTCCCAACAAAGAATTCTCTTGCAAAACAGTGTAAAACACTACCACAACACCACTATGTATAAATCTTCCCTAGAAAAGAGCTGCTATTTATGTTGCATGGCACACGGGATTGAAACTTGCCTTAAAATATGTACATTAACAGAAGTTGTATGAAGTAGTCTCTCTCTTTTCCTCTCTTTACTTTCTTTTGAGTTTCTCTTCCTGTCAGCTGATGAATCTGCCTTGAAATCATACCAGATATGATATTCCATGTTGTGCTTTTATTCTGAACTTACTGTTTCCCAGAGTTTATTCACTTTTTTTCTGTTGGTTTTTTTTTCCTATTATCACAGCCTCCTCTTACCATGGCCTCCATAGATGTTTTCAAAAGCAAATAAAGAAATCAATACTGCAGGCCAAGGCAAGACTGGTATATAAGACAGTGCAACTGCTATGTGAATGATGCTTAGGATTTTAAGGTCAGAATTTGTGATATGAAGTCCCTTCAGAAAAAGTCCATTTCTCTTTGTCTTTGGTCACAAGTACTGTTCCAGATGTACTCCTAGCTGTACAATGCAGGATTTTAAGAACCATTTTGCAACATTCCTGTTTGCTGTTATCATTTTCACACAATTATATTGCCAGTTACTTCATGTGTTACTGACAATTGGGTCAAATAAAGGCCAAGACAAAGTTTAAAGAGAAAAGAGGAGCGTTTCAGTTGTTACATTTAACATTCAAGTCCAAGAATTACTTCAATTATTTTTATTTGGCTAATCTGTCTATTTTAGATATATTTATCAGCTTCTTCAAGTTATCTTTGTTGTGAAAACTGTCCTTTCCTTCACTTTCTCAGCATAATTCTTTCCCTATGAGATTTGTATTACCATGCATGTCCCTTGTTTTTTTGTTAGACTTTATTCAGCCTCATGTATTTGGCTTATGAAGAATGGGACTAATATAAAAGACATATTTTTATAATATTGAGTGTCAGAATACTGTCACTGAAGAATATTGGCATCTTTACAGCTCAGAATAAAATACTAGAACAGATGATATAATATTAACTTCAGTTCATGGACTCCTACAAAAAATTAAGGGAAAATCCCTTGTCTTGAAGATAAGGACATACTTAAGAATGGAGCTGTCTGGCTTGAATCACCAAAGTCATTAGTGTAAATTATTAGTGGTGTACTAATTTTGAAAACTGGCATAAGCTTTATTCATTTTCACAAAGGGGTTGTTATTCAGTTTGAAATAACCAGCCAATTAAATTTAAAACCAATGTAAGTAAAAGTAGAAGATATAACTGTGCATTCTTGCCATCCTTAAGACACAAATTTATCCTACTTATATAAAAATAATTCAGTATTTGTATTCAAATAGATGTTTTTAGCCTTTTCATTTGATTAGTAGTTATATTAGGATTTTTACAGAGTGTCAAGAGATAAACAGTTGTATCTGCAAAACAAAAGAACTTATTATCAATTAATTTATTGAAGGAACCTTTAGGTTACTCAGTGACTGTATTGAATATGGCATAAGTAGGCTACACAACTTAGAAAACAGGATTGTGCTAGATTTTAATGGTTTATGGCTGACAAAGTCCAAGCCTAGGTGAGCTTTAAGGTAGACTGAAGCCAATAATGTTATTAATTGCAGAACCTACAAATATATTTGAGTCTCTATTAAACTAATGTGGGACAGGTATATTAAAAAATTCCTTGTATGGAATTATGGTTTATCTGAGGGGCTGTTTAAGTAAGGCACATGAAAACAAAACCCCATCATCTTCATAAAGATATATCTGACCAATGTAGCCATCTAATTGGGTAATCTGCTGTTCTCAAATATGTAATTTTTTTATCCTTTGCTTCTGCTCCAGCTTATCAGCACTGGAGGAAACATTCAGTTTCTCTAGGCATCTGTGCAAACTCTGACTGCAACTGTGGAAAATAGGAGATAAAATTTCAGCTGCATTTTGGGCAATTGTGAATGTACATTCTGCCCTTAACATTGTAAACATGTTAGGACTGGATTATTTTCTTCAGTGTCTAACAGAGATATTTATCTGTAACATGCTTTCTGAAGGAAAACAGAAAACAAAAGTATTAGTCTGTATGATTCTCTTTGTAGGATTCATAACTCTTGTGTTTCCTTTTTTTTAATTTTGTGGCATAAACCAAATTGATTTGTGAACAAGAGCAGTGTTAAATATGGCCCACAGTACAGAAAAATTAAACTGTGTTTGATATATTGATCTTATGTCTGGAAATCTGAGGCATTATATCACAATCTCAGTGATGTTTGTGTCTTGTGGGCAATATTTTATTGCTGGAAAAAGACATTACAAATACACAGTAATATTATTTATTGTTCATTGAGCTGTAGTGGTTAGGAATAGAAAATGACCTATTAGATCATGCACTCCATCTCTCCACAAAGCGAAGGACATCTCTGCAAGTGCAACTTGATGACAGCTGGATATATAATCATGGCAAGAGTGCTACAGGTCTAGGAAGGTTGATTAATTTTCCATGTAACTCCTTTTACAAGTCATTGCAGTGTATTGACCAATGAAATTTTATATATATATGAACTCAAGAAGTATTAAAAATGTTGAATTTACCTTATTTTTGGTATCCTGTCAAAATGTATAATTCACTTTCACATTTAACTGATAACCAACTGGAGAAAAACTGATAAATTCTTTATCTAGAATTTGCTTTCCTGGAAAAACCTGAGAGCAGATAAGCAACAATTCTTTTCTGTAAGTTTAGAATGAAAATCTGACTGCTTTCCCTCAGTAATAAAGTTTATTCTCAACAGTGAGGACTCTAAACAGTGTTAAACTATAGTTTTATTTTAAGATGCAACCAGTACTTAGGGTAAGGTAATTGTGTGCTACTGATAAATTTTCTATGAATAAGTAAATGCCTCTTCTGCAGTAGGTGAAATTAAAATGTTAATGCAAGTCCTATCAGAACAGGATACATTTGCACTGATGTTGTAATGTGGATAGATGCCAGTCTTCAGAAAAGTCTCTCTCTACAGAATGGTAATAGCAAATTTAAAAGAGTTTTCAAATATGAGAATGATGAGGATGGGTACTCATCTGTCCTTCAGTAAGATCTTTCATTCCCGGTCCCAAGCTTTGGCAGGGAGTAGTCAAGATGAAAAATTACTAATTGAAGAGTGCTTGAGGGAGATTGTCATTAAAAAAAAAAAAAAAAAAAAAGAAAAAAGAAAAAAAAAAAAACTAAAAGACTGAGAACTTCCAAAGCAATCCTTTAGTAAGGTTACATGCCACTGTAACTGAGTGAAAATTCTCCATTGTGTGTAACTCTGCAAGAATTTGTGCATTCTTATCAGTAACTGAATTCTGATATGAATAATAAATTTTTGGTCTGAAAAACCAGACTATTTATTAGTAAAATGAAAAGTCTGTCATGGCTTCTATGAGTTGTTTTGTTTAGGGAATGATTCAAGACTTTCAATCCCTTTGAATAGTATCTTAATCTGTAAAATAACCTGTTCTCTTACTAGGACAGTCTACAGAGTGAAGTATTTCTCAAAATGTGTGAGATGTTGGCAGAATCATTACCTTATTAAGCATAATGCATAACTGCTGCAGCACTTCTTGTGTCGTTACTTCATCATTGGAGACTAAATATAAGTGAGTAGCTGCTAATAACTGTGATTTCAAAAATAAGGTTTCCAGACAATTGTTTTTTAAAAAATAATTATCTGCATTTTTTGTCTTTATTTCTGTCTGATGCTAGAAGTGCACATAATGATTACTAATACTGTGAATAAGGTTGGAATTCCTCATTGATTCCATGCCAAGACATGCTAGAGGATGAAATCGCCACTTTTATCTTTTCACTTAAATATTTTGTTTTCTACAAAACCATTCTTGCAGATGATTTTTTTTAATTTCTATTACTGTCACCTGTAGAGAAAAGCACATCTTTGAAGCTGCCTTCACCAACAGCTCTGTATCGCTGTTTTACTTTGCGATTGCTAATATGCAAACACGTTTGTGCAAACAACTCATGGAGACATTGGTGGCAAAGAATGCCTATTTGGGACCATATGGGCTCAGCTGGCTTGTGTGGCTTCAGCCACTACTTCTATAAGATATAGTATTAGAATATGTCTGTCTCATTCATTGTGAGCTTAGGAAGACTGTTAGCTGGTCTGAGACTGAGGATAAATCAGAGGAGAGGAAAAAAAGAAAACAGCCTCAACTCTCATATTGAGAAATTTGACATGATAGTCCTTTGGCGTGTCTCTCATCTCTCACCATTTCTACATCTGGCAAATTTTTTATCTTTTTTTTTTTTGAAATTAAATATGCCCTATATTTAAAATGCTATTATGTAAAAACAATCAAACCAAGCCTATGATTTCAGCTATGTCTTCTGCTTACTGATTTCTAAAGAAAACTCAAGCACAAGGGCAAGTGGGAATATAATTGGAGTTTCATATGCTTGATGACTGGAAGCTCATACTTTGGCTGGTGTTTCTTCCATTAAGCTTAATGAACTGAACTTGAATAGCAGTTTTGAGAGTCCCCCTGCTCTTCATCTATCCATTTGTAAACTATTTGTCAACTCAGCCTGGGAGCTCACTAACCTTCTTGTCTGCTACCATTATTTTTGAACAGTAGCATATTTTTACTAAAACACCCTAGGCAAATAATTCAAAATAATGCTTCGAATTTTGTTTGAAAAGTTATTTAGCTACTTCTCTTTCTCACACACACAAGCATATAAATGATACATTCATCTACATTTGAAATTGAGGAGTAGTATTAAATTGAATTCTTAGAAAAAACTTCCACATTTCTTTACAATGTAATGTTAAAACGTTGTCTACTTGTGTAGCTCTTATTTAAGTTAGCAATTGCAGAAACAATCTAATTAAATTAAATTGTTCTCTGGCAGAACTTGAAGAAATCATCTCTCATGAAAAATTAATTTGATATTTCCATTTTACTTTGATAGAACATGAACTATAGGGCATTAGGATTTATAGGTTAACCACTCAGTAAAGCTAAAAAGTAGCAAGAGGTGTGTTATGGTTTCAGCCAGGTGGGGCCTAAATTTGGGTTTTAAAGTTTGGACTGGGCCTGAAAATTGTCAGGTGACT
>JAWWEV010000115.1:38004226-38030711 GCA_035583235.1 Hafferia zeledoni
TAAGTGTGTGTTGTATTGTAGTTTTAATTTTCTCTTTTCTGTATAAATACATGTAGTTAGTTTTCAGCATAAACCTGTTTTTTTTAGTTTTTTTTCCTCTCCCTCTTCTTTCTCCTTTAGCTAGTTGGGGCGGGGGGGGACGAGCCCTTTTCACTCTGTCTTGGACAGTTGGCGTTTTGCCAGCTCAACCCAAGACAAGGTGGAATCTAAAGGTACCCAACTGGCAGCAGTCGCTGGTGTGATCCTTCTGAATTTCTCTTCCCAATTCTGGGAGAGATTGTAGTATCTAGTATTAATGCATAAGATAATGTAGGGGAGAAAGAAATGGTTACTTGATATTTACTGTCAAGATCCTGTTTTCTCAGAAGGTTTGTCCACCATTCTTCTGGAGCAACTGGTGGCTTGTAGAGCCTGTGGTAGGGAGCCTAATATAACCCTGTCCTACTGATGCTACTGTTACACAACCGCACTTTAAATAAAGATGAAAAGTAATATTCCAGTGCACAAGGTTCTTCTTCTTGTCTTTGGCAGTTCATAAGTGCATGCATCTTTTCTGGCAGTTTAGAAGGTAAATTTCTAACTTCCAGTTGTAGTTGTGCTTTCAAGCGAGCCCTGTAACCAGGGAAAGTACAGAAACAATTCTAGTGTGCATATGTGAGGTACTTGTTAGCACATCTGCCCTCAGTAGATAACTGAAAAATACATATGTCCTTATACTCATTTTTTCTCCAAGCAATTGATACTTTGCTAATGGAGCATGAGTGTGATCACTGGAAAGGAGCATATACTGCATTTGCAGAAAAGAGTATAGAAACCAATTCTGCCCATTTCATTACCCTTTAAAATTACCTGTTTGAAGAATCAGATGCAGAGTTATACAGATGGACATGAGCATCTGAATTAGACTTCTGACTCTAGAGAGGTGTTCACAAAATCCCTCTCTACGGTTAGGGAACCTTGTAATGTTTAGGCAACAGGCGCCTGAATCTCCACCAGGAACCTGTGATTTTGCTCTTGCATGTGCCTAGTTGGACAAACATCCTGGTGAATTGCTCATCAGGAAACTTCTGTGCAATTTGGGCATTATTGTCTCAGAGACTTGCACTTTTTAATCTTAAACTAGTTGTTAATGCCAGTTTTCAGAGGTGTAATTTCCAGGCTGAACAAACAAACATGCAAAACTGAACAAAGTTGTTTGACACACCATCATGTTAACAACTACAGTCAGCAAGGCTGAAACCTTTTCAGGCTGACAGCTGCTGTTTTAGCTAATGAAATATTAAGGACAGCAGCTGGGTGCTGTCTTTCATGTAGACTGGAAAGTGGTTTGGCACGGTATGGAACTGATTGCTGCAGGTCAGAATCAGAAATCTTTGTTTAATGTAATTAATGTACTCTGGCTGCATGTCACATAATTTCTTCAGTTTTGATATCTTTTACCTTGTTTCTTTCCTAATTTTTGAGCCCAAATTTGCTATTTCAACACCAATATTCCACTCTATCTGCTTGGAAAATACAATTTTGACTTCTCAGGCATTTCATGCTTAGTCCAAATTTGTCTGCCCAGTAATCAACCTCCCGACATGGAATACATCCAGGCTCATCTTTATGTGTGGAATGCAGGTGACAGAGTTGAGAGCTCGAACTCTCCTCTTTTTAGTCACTAGAGAAAGAGTGAGGAATCCACAGATGATAATTAGGATCGTATAGGAATACTTGTAGATCTTTGATTGTACAAGGAGTCTGCAGCAATTGTATTCCTAGATGGACAAGTATCTTTGATTAGGAGACTCAGATTCTGGCTATAGGCCTTATTTACTCTACTGCTTTCTCAGTACGCTGTTCTCACTCACACTTCATTGTATTTTCTGAAAGACTCAAAGAGAATTCATTGCAAAAAGAACTACAAGATAAGCATCCTTATTTTTTTCTGCCAGTTCAAGAACCTGGTCTGGAGTGAACTGTCAAAATGAAGAAAAATCATTCTGTGGTCTTATAGGCTTGATTCCAAACCCAATTGTATTACAAGAACAAAGCTTCCAAGTTTAGGAAGAAGAAAAGGCCTGGGGAAAACAGTAGGTCTGTCTATAAGTTGAATAATGATCTTCACATCTCTGAGATCAGTGGAAGACAGCAAACCTAAGTAATGCAAGGCAGAACTAC
The DNA here is from genome assembly GCA_035583235.1 of Hafferia zeledoni. Classification (NCBI taxonomy): domain Eukaryota; kingdom Metazoa; phylum Chordata; class Aves; order Passeriformes; family Thamnophilidae; genus Hafferia; species Hafferia zeledoni. The sequence continues at coordinate 38,006,390 of JAWWEV010000115.1, forward strand.
TGGCAGCAGGCTTTTAATCTTTAGTAGACCAAAAGCTATGATCAAGACAGCACTCAGTGTTTAGTAGGCAAGGTTTCCATTATAACACAAATAAAAACATACTGAATCTTCAGATTAGTAAAACAACAATGGAAGGAAAATGAACTCTTAAAAAGTAACTTGAAAACTCTGTGCTGAAATCACTTCAGCATATATACTGAGAATTATGTAAATCTAGCTGCCTAATTGCCCGATTTTTATGCGACTGAAAACTTGTGGGAGGCAGTACTAAATACACAGATCAATTTTTATTATCTTTGTAATTGACAAGAGCCTATGCAAAGCCATAGGAGGTGATAAACACACTGTTGCATTACATTTCACAGTATGTATACACATATATCATCCAGGGATAGGACCATGGCACACCCTTCATGATTTTATTTCTGGCTGCTGTCATAAATATTCCTGCTGTGTGCTAACAGCAGAGAAGGCTGAGCACAATTCTTTGCATAGTCCCAGTCACACAGGAATTTCCAAATTGTGGCAGATCCAATTAGTATCTTAAAACCTCTGATGTATTTACTGCAGGTGCTGTGATCTCTGCACAGCATTAAATACCAGCTGTGTACTGTCAGCAGTGAAACCTGTTGCCTGCAGACTTCAAATGTACAATAACATTCTGAGGTTTAGTTAAGCATTGTGACCATTTTCTGAATCTTTCTGTTAGTCTGTATGTCCAAGACTTGACTGGACAACAAGAAATGCTCTATTGCTCTTCCAAAAAGATCAAGGCTTCTTGATCAGTGCTTTGTACGGAGGAATCTTCTTGCAAAATATTATGTCTATTTAAACAGGAAATGGCAAAATCAAATGCCAGAAGTCTGAGTTCCTTGGGCAGAACTGTCTAAAGCACCTACTACCATAATGGCATTAGTGACTTTGAAATTTCTGACTTCTATTACACAAATCAAAAGGATATAGCTTTTATGAATCTGTAAGAAGAACGTTGCCATGGCACATCTGAAACAAAGATTTGGCTGAAGATATGAAACTTGCATTAGCTTCATAGATCAAACTCCAAATTACAAGAAATGAAGATTGGTCATGGAAATCTTGCAACCTCCAGTCACAGAACCTGCACACAAACAATTTTAGAAAGACTCTCCTACCTGATGCCAGCCATAGATGGGCAATGCTTTCTAATGTCACATAGAAGAAACCCTCTTACCTAAAGCCTGCTGCTGGTTTATGTGGAAAATAAATACTCTTTAACATATAGAAGGATGCATCAAACCAGGAACCACTTGATATTTTTTAGTCTGAAATGGTGGAACATTCTGCATAATTAACTCATCCCAGTCATCTCCAAAAGAAAATCTGCCTAACTCGTGTGTTTAATTAAAACATCTGTAGTTCCTATGCAACACTTCCTTGGGTACTGAAATTTGAAATCAGGATTTTTGTTTCCCTGTATTCTACACTTGAATAAAAATGAACAAGCTTGTACTCACATAAGTATATCTGCACTTATATGCCTGTAGGTGTTGGTCAATAGAAAGACAGTAACTCTTTCAGTTTGAGTTCCAAAGGCATGGCTGCTGCCTTAGTGGGAATGATGTCATAGTAGCACAGGAAATAAATTTGAAAGCTGGACAGGATTTCATAATTGCTTGGGGGTTTTCTTAGTTGTTGGAGATGTCTATGATTTTAATATTAAGGAGAAAGAGACAATAGAATTGAGACCTTTCTTTCTGTGTAAGAGAAATTAGGATAATCCACAAAGGTGAACCCAGAGGAGCATGTTGAAAATTTGGATCCTCATTTTCAGGTTTTTCTTGTGTTGCAAGTTTTTTGCAAGGGGATAGAATCATAGTATAAGAAATAAGGAAGTCAACTTGGAACAAGCAAACTAGAAAATTACAGAAGCTCTGCTCAGGGGGACAAAATAACAGCTTTCATATGAAACATGCTCTTGCTCTGTGTCACACTAAACGGCCACAGCACACACAAGCAAAAAAGCTATTTAGGCCACTTAAGAGATATTTATTTGCCTACAGCTGTAATTGCATTGGAATGCTAGAAGCTCCAGTTGAAGATTATGAAGTTAATCTATTATGGCAATTTTTTCTGAAGATAGAACAGATTGGCTTCTTCCACCTCTTGAGAAAGCCTTTCTTTAAGCCTTTTAATAACACAAGTAAGAGAATAAAAATGATGGTACCTGAATGAAATGACAGGAAAAAACAACCTTTGTGGCAAAATCAAGTAGAGGATCCATTAAACTAGAGACATTAATAGGTGACCATATTTCCTCAGCTTCCTGATATCATTGAAGCAAGAATTTAAATATCTTAGCTGCATTTTTTTCTTATTCCAAAACCTAACTGTATTTGAGCTTGGAATGTTTTCCTCACACTTTGTTTTGACAGGTTTCTGATCTGTGTAACAATCTTAGAAGGATTTGTACATACATTATGGTACTTATGAACTTAGAAGAAAATTTTTAAGCTGTGTTTTAAAGTTTTAATGAATATCTTCAAGACCAATGCACTGCAGGTATCTTCAAAGATAAAGCTTTAATAAGTCCCTAGATACAAATGCAGCTCTTTGCACAAAAGATTTAGTCAATTTGATTATGATAGGGTATGTCATTTTCACTATGTTGGTCAGCAGCATTGCCCAGAATCTTCTGATGGTTATTTGCTTCTTTCAGTTTATATGAAATGGTATTTATATGAAATAAAACAATTTGTATGAAATGTAACAATTTTCAGTATAAGATATATGAAATGGTATTTATATGAAATGTAACAATTTTCAGTATAAGATATAAGGAATCTGTGTTCTAGATAGGCAAACATATTTCATCATTCCTGTTAATAGGAAAATCTTTTCATTGCAATGAAATATCTTGGGTAAATGACAAGAATGTCTCTCCCTTTAAAAGCATGGACAGAAGCATTTTCTGGCCGTTTTCTACTCTGTGATTCTTTCCCTGTGCCTTTCTGGTATTGCAAATAATTGCCAAAGCAGATGTAGTTTTCAGAATGATGGATTTTGCCTTTGGGACCTTTCCACATGGGAATGAGGTAGAGTAGCTATTTCTTACAGTACTCCTCTCATAACCTTATCACTGGAAATATTTTGAGACTAAGCTTCTGTGGCTACATCAATGTTTAAAAGTGATCATGTCACAGTCTGTAGCTGTCCCACATCTCTTCTAAACCAGAATGATACCCAGGCTTTGGTCAGTGTAAATACTGCTCCACATGCATAAGCAGCCTACTGCTTTATTATTCATTCAAGCAAACCCAGAGAGAAAAGCTTTTTCAAGACAATAATGTAGGTGCCTAGAGAAAATTCCACAAGATTTTTATATGCTTGTTGTGGGTAACACTTTTTCTATGTTCATGGATATAAACAAGCAATGAACCACATCAAGGTCTGTTAAGTACATAGCTGAGAAAAACTGATGATAAAAAAATTATTGTATACACCCTGTCAAGGGATTTGACCTCTCCCATTCTCCAAAGATTGTCTCTTAACCCTCTGAGAGAGAAAGTGGTTTTCCTGACTTTGATGCCATACTCATCAGAACAGCAGAATAAAGCTAAACAATTTCCCTTCCTAAAGGCCATCATAGAAATAAAAAACAAATGTTAAGAGTTCTTTATCACAAGGTTGTTGGGACTTCCCTTAAGAAGAAACTTTGGACAGACTGCAGCCTGAGTAGCTCCTACCAAGCAGAAGAATTTCAATAATTCTTTCTCTCTAAGCTGTCCCTGACTAACTGATCCAATATAGATTACTCTGGTTATAGGCAGCCACCAATGTCACATTAATTCCTGTTAAATCTGACCTTCCAGCAAAGCATCTGACATTGGCACACATTACCTTTACCTCTGAACTGAACTGCTCTGATTTGATTGGTCTTTCTGTCCTTGCTGTAGTGTGATTTTTTTTACATTTTACAAAGTATCCATTTGGTTTTACCTGTGATCCATATAATTTAACTTCCTAGGAATCAGTACATCATCTGGTTGTATACATCTCAAACTCTGTGTTCTGAGGAGTTGGGTATCCTGAACAACAAAATCATGTCCTCATGATCAAAGACTGTGAGTCTCTGCGAGGGTGCTGTGCATAAGAACGGAGAGTGCAGATAAATGAGCAAGCAGCCTCAGCAAGGGTGGAGATCATCTTTGTTCCTGCCACCTGCTATGCCAGTTTAGAAATAACATACCTACAGGGCATAGGAGATTTCTTTGAAATCTGAAGGCAACGCAGTGCTAATGGTTTACTTACTCTTGATGGCTAATAAAAGTTCTGTTATATTTGATGCTCTACCAACTGAGTTAAGGAGGGAGAGCACAGAAGTTTTTAATGTTCAGGCACCACCAAGGTAGGCTGGGCTCTCACAGAAACTTCCTAAAATGTGAAACCACTGTTATTACTAGAGCTACAGCTGCCTGACAACAGTGTAACTTAAAAAACAACCTCATTCTCTGATGCTATAACTCAGGTCCAATACAGTATCCTGCAGGCAGACTTGTTCCTTAGAAGATTTTAAGGTCTTATGGGAATGGACAACCTCTGCTAATGCATGCACTGATTATAGGAATTGCCCAATCATCTCTTTATTAGCATGTAAACAAATAAATAAGAGCCTTAAAAATGTTAATGACAGCATCAATGTGGTGTTGTCTCAGACACATTTCCAGTAACCATTATGGGGAAGTCTGTGAGGTCAGCAATGGGGATATTCCATTGGCCCAATGCCAAAGTATCTGTTGTGTGAGAAAAGTGCTGCCTAAACCACTTCTTTGGTTCTGAAGTACAGAGGATTGATGTTGCAAAGACCTTGGGTAGAAGTGGCAGGGGTTGTGTGGGAGCTCCTCTGCAGCTCCCCCAGTACAGTTCCTGTCACATCCATTCCACAATGGGCAGACTGGAAATGCTGTACTAGATACAGCAGAGAGTTCAGAGTGACCTGTTAGTGGAATACAGAGCTAAGAAGGTTGGAGATTTCTATGATTTTAATATTGAGGAGAAAAAACCAATAACACTGAGACATTTCTTTTTGTGTAAGAGAAATTAGGATAATCTGTGATGGTGTAAAGCTTGCAAAGCTTTGATGAAAAGATTGTAAATCTTCTATTGAAGAGATTGTTAAGCTTCTATTCAAAATGTTTTATCTATGTTCATAAATCTTCCAATAAATATTTACTAGGGACTGAAATGTATTAGGCTAAATGTCAGGTCAGGAAAAACTGGGACTCATTAAGATGTAATTTATGTCTGCTTTTTGTTTTTTACCCCTTTTTTTCTATATCCTTTATACAGCTGTAATTTTGAATTCACAAACTCTTTATCTCTTATAGATAGCTGTTGGTAATTTGAGCTGAACTTTCACAAAGCATTAGGTGTAAGGCAACATATTTTTCTATACTGCAACTTTAGTTATACAGTGAATTGCTAGTTTGTATAAATGTGATTTTTATAAATAAGGTATTTTCAGAAACTACTATAGAATACAGCAGAATGTGCTTCAGAAGTATCAATGAAAATAATAAATCCAAAAGCTATATGCCTTTAGTATGAGAAGTTTTTCAGTTATGTGTCACTGCTCCTCGTATACTATTTAACTCTGTTATAAACCCCATTTATAACTGAACACTACATAGACAGTATCATTGGACTATATTGCATAAGCTGGGCACATTTCATAAGCTGCATCCCTTTTAAACTGCACTAGATTTTTGCTAAAAATAATTTTTATTGTGATTTTGCTACTTGTCTTCTCAACTCAGAAAAGTTATATCTCCAGTCAAAAAGCATGTATTGTAGGGCTATTTGAACGTTACCCTTGCATAAGAGGTCCTGTTTACACAGTACTTCCTTAAATCTAAGTTTGCAACTTGATTCTCTGTGGAAAACCATTGAATATAAAATTATTTTGGATTTGAAAGTAATGTGAGACTAAGTGGGGTCATTCTAAGTCACTCATGATATTTTAACTATCATGACTTAGCATTAATGCTCATGTTGTTCCTCAAGAGTCCCAAACCAAAATTGGAGCCTTTTGTGTAAGTGTTACATACTGTCAAATATATATCCTCTCTGCAGGTACAGGGGATGAGATGACTTTTTCCCTTAGGAATAAATTCAGTCTGCATGAAAAGCGATGGCAAGTTAGGTACTACTCAGGTCATACTGTTCTACAAGCAAGGTTTACCTGTGGTATGTGGGTCCAGATCTATGTGTTACATTTCCTCACAACCCTTCTTTCACAGCTAAAGAGTGAATTGCAGAAAAGTCAAAGGATTTCTATAAGCAGACATCTAATCAATAGAAAGATTCAATTAAGTAACTGATAAGCCATATCTATGATATGACTCTTGCTTGGATCAAAGGAGGGGGAAAAGAAAGCTTTCGATTGACTCCGTATTGCCAGAAATGGAGGGCCTGATCTTTGCCTGTAGCCCATTTGAGCACATCTATTCTAATTTGGGTTGGTTTAGCCTTTACTCAAATGTGACCTGTATTACAGAATACAATGTTACATTAACAGGACTGTCTCAGACTGGGAGAGCAGCAGAGAGTGGGTCAGAGTGGCTTTAGGTTAGTATAAACACATGCATTTGAAATAAAGTAACTAATAAGTTAGTCTTTAAAAGTATGCAAATTGGTGTCTAAAATACCCCGAAACAGGCAAATGCTGATTTCTAGCTTATGGACCAATATCCTTTCTGCACCTATAATTTGTCTGGAGAGAGAAGTGCCCTGCAGATGACAGTAATGTACTTAACATTGATGGACAAAATCCTAATTCATGTGGGGAGTTAAACTAAAATCCAGAGCTTTAAGTTCACTGAAAATTCATTCCTGTGTTAAGATAACACTAAAAATTTTAAGAAAATGTAACTGACTACTTTAAAATGTCTACCATTATATTAGAGGAAATAGGAGGATTTCTTCAAAGTGTGGTTCCAGTGAGGAAAATGACACATTAAAATTACAAGACACTCTCAGTACTGGAAAAATTAAACACTAAAAGGCTACGAGTACACTTGACCATTGTAACAGCCAGAGTGGTGAGAGTTGAAAATATCTTCCCAGTGATGATTAGCATAGTGCTGGAAAACACTCACTGATTTAAAGTGGTATGTCATCACCTCCTAGAAAACATTGCATGATGTAATTGCCTGTGAAAGCAGACCCTATGAACTTGGCAGTCCCTTCTACTCCCAATGCCATTTTTTCTTTCTTTTAGCATTTGATCCTTGCTTTTAAGTGGATGCAATTTTTTAGCAAAGGTACCATATGTCACTCCAGCATGTTGTGGACTATAAGCAGGGGCAAAGGGAATAGAGTATTATGTATTACATCAGCTTGCGTTAGACAGTGTGAAAATGCCCCCTATTTTATTCCTTAGCCATGTTTCGTCATGGTGTCTGTAGGAATGGATAAACAAGGTTGCTATAATTAAACTTAATTTGCTGGTATAGTCAGCTGCTGGTTGATGGTAATTCTCCTCACCCATATTCAGGTAAACATAATACATCTTATTTGCTGTGATTGTGTTAGACTTTATATGCTGGCCTTGCTTTTATTAGAATATATAATTCCTTTCTTGGATAGGAATTATTTTACTGTACATACTGGCCAGAAATCAGCCTAAGACTGCCCTACCATCATTTTGACAAAACCTGCCAACTTCAGCTGCATTTGATGTAGTGTCACAGAAGACAAGTCCATTATTATTGCTTGGATTGACCCAGTCTGTTGGCATAAATATCTCTTGAAAAGTGATTAGAAATGGTTATTCTCCTCCAAGGACTGGTGCTATCCCAAAAATTTTTCATACATGCTTTAGTAGCTGTACATCCACTAACAGAGAGTGTGATTAATTTCTTACAATAAACAGAATGTTGGCAAGGTTTTTGATATATTTTGATACAAATTCTCTTTCTTTAATCAGCAGTGCACAAATACATTATTTCTATGTGACATCTCATTCCTTATTCTTACTGAAGAAGGATTGTTTCTGTGTATATCCTGAAGTTCATTCTTCTCTTGGCATGTATGTTTACATCTCACTGCTGGTATCAAATGGACAAAGTTGAATTTTTTTTTTAAATTACATACTCTGTATATCTCAGAGTATTTGTGGCAAGCTAGTTTAAGCTAAGCTTTACTTCATTTGTATTTATACTGGTTTTTGAAGAATAGGGTTTTGATGGTAGAAATATTGACAGAAAGTGAATGCTGTTGTTACATGGAGGAATATTTGCAGATTGTTTTAATATGAAAAAGTCAGTATTTTACCTGCTAGAAATGTTCATTTAGTTGAGAAACAGGAAACTACTGACATAATACGTTACAAACTTTGAATATTTGTGATTAATTCCCTAAGGAAAGGGTATTCAAGTACAGAGTAAACATGAAGAAAATGTGACAGATTCTGAAGAATCTGGAAATAGGAGAAAAAACCTCAGTATCTTGTAAATTCATCTTTGAATTCTCAAAGTCATAGAAGTGGATCATCTCTGCAAAAACTATTATATTTTGTAAACCTCTATGGATCACCAGGACTAAGAAAAGGATGGATAGAAATTTTCTGTCAGAACAAAGACTGAGTATTAAGTGACCAGTGAGGTGCTGCAGTACAGCAGAGCTCCTTGCTATTCTCCTCTTGTTTCACTGTTCTGTTGTCTTACTCTCTTCAATGTTGCAGTGCAAAATTTTTCAGCACTTTGACTAAGAATGAGAAAGAAACTGCATTGCATAATCACTGGTTTCACATAAACCTTACCCCAGAGGTGTTCTTTTCTAGAAAACTGATTTTACTTCATTTTCACAATATACACTCAAGCTTCATATAAAGAATCTGCAGCATTGACAGTGATAAGATGCTTTGTAAGAACTGACTACAATGATGACTATTTAAAAAAGAATTTGCTTTCTGTTATATCATACAAAGCTCTAGCAAGCCTTTTGATCAGTTTATCCAGCACTATCTTACCTGGTTTCATGATAAAAATAGTTTTTCTTTACTAGTTCATCCAAATTTATCACTTTATTCTGTTCTTTGTGCCTTGCAAAGAGCTGGAATAATGAAAGAATTTCTGCCAGTCAAACACTCTTCTTCTATTCTTTGTTCACAATACTATCAGTAATACCAGTGAGATTTACACCCTGTGATGGTGGGAAACAAGAAGATTTTTTAAATTATGATTTCAATATTTACCAGAGTATGGCTTCGGGGTCCTCCTCTGTCTTCAGGTATGCTAACTGAAGGGGGTGAGACTTGTCAGTGAATTTGGTAAAAATCAAATAGATCATTACTGCAATGTTTTTCAGAAACATTAATCTAATAGAAGATGCATAAAAGCTGAAACCCTGTCACTGGAGTGCCTGACAAATGTGTCAATAAGCCATCTGTGCTCCTTTCCCAGTGTGAATGGCTCAGTGAATCCCACTTTCCCTTCTGAATAAAACAGTCTGGTCTCCCACTGTTGCCACAATATCATCCATTTTACTGTTCCACCCTTCTCTGTTGAGTCCACAAACCCTTACCAATAGCCTCCTCCTATACTGCATGTGGCACCCATTATCCCTCTCAGTCCATCTTTGTTTCCCCTTGAGCTCTGGAGCTAAACATAAACTTAGCCTGCTTTCCCCCACCAAGTAAAAAGCATTACTGCCAGATAAGTCGCCCATCAGATATCTGTTCCATGCTCACTTCCATTTAGTTTCCAGATACCTTGAAAAGATAGATAACACTCATCTGAAACAGGCTGGTAGGTGAAAAGGATGTCATAGTTGCTACTGCTTTTTCATCTTTTGGAGTATTATCGTAGTGGATTAGATGATATCAATCATACAGAGTTATGTACAATATACGGTGTTTTCCGTTTTATGTTTCCAAGTAGATAGGCCAGAAAATCTGTTTTATGAGCTCAATGCACAGTCTTATATGTAGTCCCTTATGAGAATAGCTGTTAGCAGTTTGGAGTTTTAATTATCTATAACATAACAGCTTGAAAACATCTATTCTGGGAGCTATTGATTTTGTCTGAATTGCACAATTTAGTTTTAAAAATTTACATAGATTTCTACAGCTTCACTGCTTAAATTTTCCATTTGCATGACAAGGTCAGGGACTTCTTTGTAAAATAACATTTTATAATATGCAAGCAGCAAAAGGAAGCATCTCTTTCTCTTTAGGTTTTTACTGTTAGATTATTGAAGTCTTTGTATGGAAAGCTACTTCCTGCTTGGAGGCAAATTATTATATTGTAAGCTGAACTGTATTACAAGTACACTAAATGTACTCTCACAATGCTATTTTAATGTGGCTTATGTTCATCGAATTGCAGTGACTTTAGATAATACTAATGTATTTTGTTTTGCCAGTAAACCTGCTGGAGAGAAACCATTGTTTTAACATATAGTAGATATTTTACTGGAAGATCTGCTGCCTGCTTTGCATAGCTTCTTGCACAGTTACTGTCCTTGCATAAACATGAAAGCCCATGAAAGATGATGTGAACTACTAAAGTGGTTTCTGCTGACTAAACTCTTCCCATAAGATGCCCCAAGCCACAAGCTGCATCTGTCTGTGCTAGCTCTGTGCAGGACTGGCATCAAAGTCTCTGCACTGCTCCCCTGCTCCAGAGCAGAGGTATCAAAGTGACCCTGGACAAAATCAGATGCATCTCAGTGGGCTTGTTATTCTGCTTTCAGCACCAATGTGGCCACAACTGAGAGTATAGAGGAGATGCAGCATCCATTGGTGGCAAGGGGAGGTCAAAAGCATAGTTGAGGTAATTGTGACAGAACTCATGAGGCTCAGGAAGGTTTGGTAGATGTCAGAGAAAAGGTTAGGGACAAAGCATACCTAGATTCCCATAGCAATTTTTGAGGAGAGAGAGGACCTGGCCATCACAAGGATGAGAACATCTGAACTAGGATATCTAGGAATGTGAAAAGATAAATCGTGTACAGGCTAACTTGCCCTTTTCAATCTCTCCAGATATAAAATTATGACAGTAGCTTTTTACCAATTTTTAAGCATATTGAAAAGTGTACATTAAATTTTTGTATGTCATAATTTTCCTTATATAATATGCTTCCCAAAAGCAGTTTGCTTATTTTCCTCAGTGGATTTTTTGGTTTGGTTTGGGTTTTTTACTGATGTGGAAACAGAACTGAATACTGATTTATTTTATTTTATTTTATTTTTTTAAATAAAATTTGCAGCTAGTTCAGAATCTGGATATCTCAGTTCTCTCATAAAGATTCTTATATATAAAACCAGATATGCCACACCTCAGTGGTTGAAAGTTCTCTCCTCCTGCATTGCTTGAAGTATTCATTGAGATTTCCTTTAAATTATGCAGTGGCAATAGACTTGTAGAGCACTGATAATTATGAGGAGAATCAGCTATAAAAGGATTGCTCTAAAATGCATATTACAGAATATATTTCTGTGCATCTGTGTGTGCCAGAACCTTCACCTGAGAAAAACAAAATTAATCCATATTTGCACTGAAGAAATTGCTTTCAGACCAAAGTAATTTGAATTTATCAGGATTCACCTACCTCTGACAAATTCAGAGGGCTCCACAAGAGTTTTTCCCCTATTCTTGTGCAGTTCTTATGAGGACAAAGGCTGTATAGCAGATAGCCACAGAAAAATAAAAACTGTGTGTGCAGGAAGCTGTTAGAAGCAAATGCCATCACAGCTTCTAAAAAGAGCTTTCAGTGAGGAGCTCACATTCCTAGTCCAGTCCCCTAGATGATATTTTTCTAAGCCTAACACATGGGTGACTTACATTCCTTACAAGATTTTTAGGTAATTTGCAATGTTGAAACACACATTTTTATGCAAACTAACAGTCAGCAGATTGGGAGAAAATACATATAATGCAATATTCACAGTAAATTATTGTAGGATTTCAAGATAACCCATAGAGTTTTTTCATATTCACTTTTAATGACAGCATTGCTTAGTGAAACTAAAATGTTCAAGGAAGTATAAAAGAAGAGGAAGTATCAGTGCAGTGGTAAGGGGAGGGCAGAATAATAATAAGTGAAATTTTAAGAGGTATCCTTAGTCTTGCATGAACTCAGAAAGGACTGGTAGATTACAAAGGATTGGACCAGGCCTAGGCAGACCTGGAGTCACTGAATCATGGGATATTGTTGGGTTTTTTTCAGCCTTTTACTGAGCTGAAACAAATAACATAAAGCTTTGGGAGCTTGGTTGTTTTGGACTTTTTTTTTTCTGAATCACTTTCTTGCTACTTCTCACTCCCATTTTTGTCAAAGCTCTTAAGCAGGGAGATAATTAGCCCACAGTGAATATGGAATTGCTCTAAGTAGAATCCTAGTGGTAGTATCAATTTGTTTAATTCTTCTTTTTTTCCTTTCTATATACTTGGTATGTACCTAATACAATATAATATGAATATTGAAAAATAAGCTGGAGCATATCAACAAACTTGGTGATGAGCAGTGTCATGCTATTCAACAAAGTGGAGTCACTCAGTGTGGCTTTAATACTCTTAAAGTTTTCTAAACCAGATAACATGTTGGCAACAGTGTTTCCTCTGAATTGTCCAGTGGTGTTCTCCTTTTCATTTCAGGGCTAACTTAAAGATATTCTAGCAAGTCTTTTCAAGCAGCTGATCTGAGCTCAGTGCCTGCTGTCAGTGAGCTGTGGTGCTGCTTCACTTGCCATGAATTGTGCAGCTCCTGGCTGCCCTCTTTATTGCTTAGCCAAACAGCATGGGATTCTGGAAATGAGAAACAAGGACTGTGTGAGAAGAAACAACAAAAATCATGTCTAGACACATGCAGACTCAGTGTTAAGGTTTTTGAGGAGACTGAAATCATCCCTTTGAATGAATGTGTGTGTACATATGCCATGGAGCAAGAGTTTTAGCTCTATAGGTAAGCTTGAACTGTGCTCTATTTGGAGATCAAAGTTTCCATCTCTTGGTTATATATCAAGAATATTATGTATTAGTGCATGAAACAGCTGCAAACTTCACCTTCTCTTTGAATAAGTAATGACTTTACACAGAAGGCTGTTCATTGGATTTACATTTCTTTTCAAAGGAGATTCTTGAAGAAACCGAACATATTTTTACAGGGTTTCTATTATTGAAATTGATTTCATTAGAAACATTCAGGCATCTTGAATTTCCTAAATAGCCTGTGTTGTTTACCCTGATGATTGGTCTATTTTTGCTATTATTCCTATCTGAAGTTATGTTATGCAATAAAACAGAAAACAGTCTTTTTTTTTTTTCAGTTACCTTTTTTTTTTTTTTTTTTAAGATCTACTCCTCTGTTTTACTCTTTACCCATTGCAGTATTTTTCCTCAGTTAAAAACTGCTTGGAATACATTACAACTCCAGTGAAGTGCTGAGAAGTACAAAAATTTCACAACTTGTGAGTCTCCCTTTGAGTCATGAGGCCATTCTGAGATCTGATGCAAGAAATAACATTTGCAATGTGCACTGGTGGACTGGCTAAATTACCATGTATTTTGCATTTGATTCACTTGGTAAAAATCTATATCTATTTCTAACAGTTCACACAGAAGGATCTGGAAATGCTTATATTGAGAGGATATTTACTGTAGCAAATATAGAAGCTATTTTGGAATGCCATTAAATGTTTGCAAGAAAGCAATGGAGTAGCAACTGCAACAGAAATTACTACAGGATGGAGTGAAGCAGGCAGAGAGTAATAGCAATTTTTAAGTTCCTGCAAAAAAAATGCCACACATGATTGAAGCTTAACTTGCATAGACTGACAGGGCATGGGGGTATAGTTATAGAGTCATAAGACAAAATTAGATTGTATTGAAAATGCGAGACCTTTTCAGACCATCCTTGCCTTGGCCATTCAGAGTATAGGCATGAAGTGGTGATGTAGAAACCTAAGGTAAAAATTGCATGAGAGTCCAATCCCATCATAAGTGTGTAATCCTGAACTGCTGTTGTCTACTGGTGAGAATTAGATATATAAAAGGAATACCTATCTAGGAATTTCCTAGCATAATTAGGGTTATTAAGACCACTCTTTAGGAATTCTGTTTTATTTTTGTAGCATCTGTTTATAGTACCAGATACTCAAATTATGTGCCGTTGACCCTACTGAAAAACTTTGCAGAAGTTTATGGATTAGATACTAAACTTAGGAATTTTAATATAACTTGATTATCATTTCTGTTCTTATACAGAAATTTTCTTACTATTCAGAAAGCTTTATTGACCTTATTTATTGATTAGTAAATATAAAGACCTGTTAATTTAAAGCTATTCTGAAAGTTTGTTGAAAATTATTTACAAATCTGTTTTAATGCATCAGGTGATATGGTTCAGAACTACTTATAGTTTGTATCCAGTGCAGAGCAAATAAAACATAAATGGCATAAGTGAGTGTGCTTTGCTCTTTGTAATAGTTTTTACGAAACACACCTCCATGTTCTAGTAATCTAACAACAGGAACAGGGATTAATTAAAGCTTACAAATATTTTTTTTCTAAAGAAGTTCTTTATGATACCATGTTTGCCTTACTGCAGTCTGCTGAAAGATCAGAGATAAAATGAAAGACATTTTTCTCACAGTATGACAGTAAATGTCAAGAAAGGAGAAGATACTTACTTTAGTGTGCACCAGTGAGAAGAGACTAGCTCTGTCTTTCTTGCAATGTGCCTGTAAGTGGATGAAGAAAGCAATTAAAGCCATTTTTTCTGGACTCAACAAATCCAGTTTTATCAGCCTCCTTTCACAAGTAATATGCTCCAACTGCTTAGACACCTTAAAGAACCATTATGTACAATGCTGCTTTTTGTGAGAGAGCCAGAGAAATAGTTTTTCATCTTACAAATATCACTTGCACGAGTTTTCTGCCTTTTTCAGAAGGTCTTAGGTAAACCAAATGCAATGCCATTTAAACATGAGAACAAGGTTTAATGATCACACTCTCATGCATTTCTAACGTGCATAAGCATACTTGTGTTTTCTGTAGGAGAAAAGAAATTTAGTTCCTTGTACCTTGTGTAGTTATCTTCCTAAAATCCCGTGTGACATACTCCATCTACATCCAAGCTGGATCTCATTCTAAACCAAGTCATGCTTAGAGACAACTAATAGGAAAGATCTTGAATCAAGGAAATTTTTTTCTATACTTACTGTGAACATCACTATAAAAAAAGAGACTTTATAAAAAGGGAATGGTGGTTGTGTTTTTCTTTGAGAGTGTTGGATTTCCAGTGAAATTCAGGTTAGAAGAACCAATGATCAGGTAATAACTACAAAGATCTGTAGGTCTCGTCATCTCACAAACATATAGAGACAATTAAAATATGCTCATGAATTCTAAAATGTGTATATTTTAAAATTCAGAATGAATCATAGACTCATGGAATTGGAAGAGACCTTTCAATGTCATTCTGACCCACTACAATGAGCAGGGACATCTTTGATGTGAGCAGGTTGACCACATAACCTGACCGTGAATGTTTCCAAGGATGAAGGATCTACTACCTCTCTGGGCAACCTGTTACAGTGTTTCAACATCCGCATTGTAAAAAACACCTTCCTTATATCTCATCTAAGTTGACACTCTTCGAGTTTAAATCCCTTACCCCTCGTCCTATCTCTGCAGGCCCTATTAAGAAGTCCATCCCCATATTTCATGTAAGCTCACGTTAATTATTGAAAGGCCACAATAAGGTCTCCCTGAAGATTGATGTATATCAACATATAGAGTAGTAATCAATGGCAACTATTAGCCTCTGCCATCACCATTTTCATTAAAAATACAAGCATCATATCTGAACCCTTGGGACTCTGTGAAATGGTGTATGAGCTGCTGCATCTTTGTAAGTAGGAAGTGGTTGGGAAGTCTTATTTCTATAAAGATGTGTCGCTGTGCCTTATTGCCATATATGCAGGGTTTATTTTGTGATACAATGTCTTACCCTGTGATTTTGGGACAGATAACACTAATGTGTCAGTTGGCCGTGTCATGACAAAGTTCATTCAATTGTAAGTCTAGAGAATGATGGTGACACCTTGTTTGAGACAAGCAGTCTCTCTTCCTCTCACAAGTAAGCAGAGAAGACTGTTCAGTGTAGACAAAAGTATGAGAAGTCTTTATCCTGGGCTTACCTTTCTGGGGATTTTTTAGTTTTGTTTTGTTTGATTGGATTTTTTTCCCTGTGTTGTGGATATCAAGTCAAGGAAGCAAAAAAATAAAAGCATTGGCCAAAGTTTTCTGAGGCAAAGAAAGCACTGAGGGGAGAGGGGAGGCAGAGAGTGGGAAAAGGTTGGGCAGAGAGGTGGGAAACAGAACAAGAAGACAGTCTTAGAATCCATATCTTCCAAGCTGTGGAAAGGAAATATTAATTTGGAATTTTGTCTCACTTTAGGAAGTGGTATATCTTCTAAAGTTCTCCATATATAATGGTTTTTGAAAGGTAAAAGACTTTAATTCTTCCTGGCCATTACCTTACAGTCAAGTATAGAAATCTTTCTGAATATATCCTTGACAGAAGGTCATTTTCAGAACAGTACTTTTTTCTGGTAGCTGTTCTTCAAGAGATGAAGAAATTTTCACTTCAGAGATTTGTGGCCTCACAATAACCTCAGGGTGATTCAGGAACTTTAACAGAATTTTCTATTTTTTTTTTTTTTTTTTGCCTTAGAGAAGAATGACAGCAAAGAGATTATTCCAGAATCAGTTAGTGTTTTAAAATGTCTAATTCACTTCAGAAATGTTGGTTATTCAATTGTTGTTGCAAAAGTTACTTAATCCTGCATATTTTATTTGACATCTTTCTACGGCTTTTGGGATGGCTATTACTAAAAATGAAAGGCACGAAGGACAAATAAAATTCTAGATATGCATAATTCTCACTGATCTATTTATTTAGATTGTTTTATATCTGGAGGGGTTTGATACATTTATGGACTCTTCTCATCTCAAGTCATGAAACACATATTCACCTTTGGATTAAATTCAATTACAACAGTCATATTTTCTCTTAAAAACCAGATAAGCTTTTCTAAAGGGATAATGGCATTAGAATGAGAAGTACCAGCATTTGTTAGAGAGCACATTAATACCCACATCCTTGATAGCAACTCAGTCAGTCAAATTGTTGCAACTTCTTTGTTAGTGAGAAATCTGCTTACATGAAAGAAAATGCATTCTAGAAGAAAAAGACACAAATATCAGAAAGAAAATATTAGCTTGTTATTAGCCTGATATATCTTGATGCCTAACTGACAGCAACAAAATCCTTGTTTCAGAGCTTAAATTTATGATCCAAATGTCAGAGGTGTGGTCCTATATGCAAGTAAATGTGAATGAAAGTGGTTGATTCCAAACTTAAATATGTACATTGAAAATTTCTTCCAACACTTGCAGTCAAATGCTCAACCAGTTCCATATCTGACACTGGATGATTTACAGCACTGCCAATTAAATCATGAAGGTCAGCCAAAATACAGCTTGAGAAGTATCTTCACAATTAATCATGGCAATTTACTTAATTCAGTTCTGCCTTACACATTTAGACACTTTGAAAAATTAATAGCTTTCCTGATTAGTGTAATAGAAACGGAAAAAATCGCTGTCTACTTTATCTTTGATATGTCTCTGCTAACACTCATTATAATGCTTAATGCCTATAGATATTTAAATGCCACAGGAATAAATAGTCCTTTCTCACATGCACACTATTTTTCTTATGCTGTCTGTAAGGGGTTATTGAGAATAATCATGGAAGTGGTGTGAATTTCTATCAGATCATGTAATTGCATTAGGGAAATACATTTCTTTTACCATAGACTCCTATGAGGTTTTGTCAGAGAGAATTCTGTACAGACGTACTCCTCTAAAAGCCAAGACGTTTGCATGCTTTAGAAAATGCATGTTAACACTGTAAGAAACTGATTTCTCAATTAGATGATCTCAGGGTTCTTGCTTTTTCAGTACTGCAAAGCAAATTGATATCAGGAATTAATTAGATAAATGAGAGCCATGACTATTACTTCTCAACCTTTAGCAAAAAGCTGACATGCACCTGTATTTAATTACCAGTCAGGTTGCAATTTTCAGAACTACCATCCCTGATGGTGCATTACTCATTTTGTAGTTCCACACGTGCTCAATTATTTCTGACTGTCCTTGAAGATTTCTAATACCAAAGTCTCTAGACTTGCAGGGATATATCAGCTCTTAAAAACATTACCCATCTGGGCCGAGTGATGCCTGTTTATTAGGAAAAAAACAGCCAGAGAAATGAAGAATCACAGTATTGACTATCAGAAAGGCAGTGTTTGCCAATAAACATTAGCAGTGTAACTCAAGTTTAAAGTGATGTCTGCCTTCTGTTCTTAAAAACAATAATTAATGAAAGTAGGCAATTTGCTCTTAGAAGAGTTGTAAGTAAATGTGCTTCAAGGTTGAATTACCAAGTTTGTGGAATTTCTTGTCTAAAGATGCATACAATTTCCCTATACATTTTGTATTTCTTTAAAATCAGTTTAGGAGAGTGTGGGTCCTGTATCATAAAGGATGGGAGTGGTTGTGTGGGATAAGTTATCACCCATATGAAGACAAATTGAATGTTGAAGACAAATCAAAACTGAATGGTTGATTTTTACACTCACTTAACTTTTAGATTTTCCAAGATTTCAGAGGCAATGGCTTATTAGCTCCTTATTGTTAAAGAATTACATCTTAACAGTAGTTTGAATCTCTCAATTATTTGCTTGTAGTTATTGGCTATTGTTTTTCTTTGTCTCTCTTTTTGAATATTCTAGTTTTTAAATTTTATTTGCTGTGTAGATTCTATTCCATGGTTATATCACTTCCTACTAAGAATTTTTTATAAGTCAAATGGACAACTTTACAATTTTAAATCCATTTTTTCTGTCAGTTTTTCACTAGTTCAAGGACAAAAAACAATAGAAAACAATCCACAATGAACTGTAAAAATATGCAGGCATAATGAGAAACTAACCTTTCAATGTTTTAACCCAAATGTTTTTATGAATGACCACATCTGAGTACAAAGTGAGGTGCAGTTCCAGGGCCTTCAAGCTTCTTCTCTATTCCTGATATCCACAGAAAGGAAAGGCAAGCATGAAGGCCACATGGGAGTGTCAGCAAACTCTGAATAGCTGAAAGATATGGATCATCACACCATACACTATGTTTGCTTCCCAAGGTAAAACAACAGATCCAGCTGGTTCTATTATTTTCTGACAGATGGTACAAGTACAACTAACTCACAACTGTTGGCCAGTGTTGTATTTTGGAACTGGAGATGACATTTTCTGTACCACACAGGCTTGGCTCACTTTTCAGTCAAGCAGGATGAAACTACTAATCTGAAGTTAATAAAACTCAGGAAATGTGGTAGATACTGTGATGAATGGAAGACAAACATGGACAGTCAAAACCTAAGAGTCATATGCTCTCTTATGACTGCAGAATCAAAGCTTTTATCTTGCAAGAGTGGCATACAAACCTATAAGGATCACAGATTGTGGACAATATAGTGTATTTACATAGAAGTGAATGCCCTGATTTGTCTAGTTTAACTTGTGATATCAACATGATAATTAGTGTCTTCCAAAGATATTAGAGGGTGAATAGGATCAAATATATCTTTTAAAATTAATATTTATGTAACTGAAATGTTCCATTTATAGTCTGTACATCTTTTTACACAGCTCTACAATCTGTTTTATCACCAGTTAAAATAGTTGATATGATTCTCTTGTTTTAGCCACTTTGAGATAAAGCAGCATGACAAAACCTATTATTTTAATGATTTTATTTACCTATCTTGAAATGTATGCAATGCCATTTAATATCAGTAGATCATACTGTGTCATCATGCTTTCAGCAGAGCTTCTGATTGGAATCAATAGGGAGCATACTTAAATGTTGGTGACCTAGTATTAAGTCAAATGAGTAAAAAAGTTAGACTAGCACCATTTGTAACCATGATTAGTCATGTTAGTATTGCAGCTGTTAAATATATGGTGGCATAAATGCTAACAATGAAACAGATAATGCAAATTTTATACCTATTTTGAAAAACAATTATGAAATTACTTTCTCATGTCATGATTGTAAAACTTTTAAAATGCGCTAATCAGATAAAGTCAGGAATTGAGTCTCTAGGGTTTTGAACAGTTGTCAGTGTATTTGTGCTTTGGCTGCTTTGTTCTTCAAATAAGAAAGGTCTCTCATGAAAATAAGTGATATGTAGTAGCACTTATGTGCACGTGTTTATTCATAATATAAGTGACTGAAAGAGTATCAAGATATCACCAAGCTTCACCAGCCTGATATAATTCCTGAATTATTATACAACCATTTTCAAAATTATAGGGTTTCCTCCTCCAGGAAATTGTTTGGATCCTGGCTCTCCTATTACAAGGTATTTTCTAACATGTGTTTTAAATATGTCTTGCTGTGATGCAAACATTTCTGTAAATCATATTCAGAGTGCACTTGAGGAATTTTTCTACTCTTATTTTCTAAAAGAATAGGTATTTGATTAATTTATTTGTATTTCCTCTTTTTTTCTCCCTGTAGAGCAAACAGATTCCACTTTTTTCTTCACTGTAGCTGGGTATTTACTTTAAAGAACTTTCTAGCAGTATAGTTTTTCCCTTAATACAACTTTTTATTGTTGGAATTTTACTTTAAGGCCTCAGTCAGAACTTTAATAAGGAAGTCTTTAAATTGACCAAAAAGAAGTAATCTTTAAACGGGTAGAAAAGTCATTGATTGCTTTAATTGTTTTCCCTGGCAAAGTTTTTAAATGGAGGGCTTAGCTAGTGGCTAAACTCAGGTATCCTTAAAAGAAAGCAAAACACATCTATCTCAGGAAAGTGTTTGGATCAGAATATTCTATGATGATTTACTCAATGCAAACTTAAGCAAACTGTAAATGATAAACAATTACTCCATGTATACAGATCTAGATTATGATTGCATTTACTACCACTGCGTGTGCTGATGGTCCCTAACCTTCAACAGTTTTGGAACAATAGGCAGTTCCTAATTGCATGTATGACGTATGTTGGGAAGCAATGATTTAGCTGGGAAATATTTTAGGCAATCTATTGATTTAGTCAATTAAAGAAAATAGGCACATCTTTGAAATAAACCCACTTATATCATGCTAGAACGTAGTCAGCAAAGGCAATTACTTTATATTCTGTTGCTCCCAATTTGGCAACAAGTAAACATATTTCATTTAGGATTTAAAAAGGAAAATGAATCACTTACTCTTTGGCAAAATAACATAGATGATATTGTAAACACAAACCATACAAAACTAGATGGAAAATGAAGCTTTCCTGAGTCAGGAATATTAGAATACAGATTGCCCAGCCTTGTGAACAGATACTGTGATTTCCAAGCTCCATTCCAACAATTAATATCATGGCACTTTCATCTGTCTGACCTTGACGTTTGTCTGAGTTTGCTGATAGTGACCCAATGGCTATATCTTAATATTCAGACATAACAGGGAGTAGGAAGTCTTTCTACTTTCTGACTTGCTGATTTTCTTCCTTGCAATGGGATTTCATAAGGCCACTTATACCTCCCAAAATGAAGGCAAGAATACTGATAACGCTGCATATTATTCTCTCCTGCAGTGACAACACCTGTTTACTTTTCCATCCCTGCTGGCACTGTGCTTTGCACTTTTAGATGCTATTAAGTCAGCACTCTGTACCAAATCATTTTGTGGGACTGAACTGGCTCCTCTACTTTATCTGGAAGATCTTCCCTGGTGTAAAGTTTAGACCAAAAGAGTATTTTTCAACTAAGCAGACAGTGAGTCTTCCCCTATTTAGTATGCTGCATATCTATTCCCAACAAAGTGATGAGCTCTGTGTAATTGAAGTGTGCTAGGTAAAGAAGATGTTGTAGGCTTGCTGAGAAGACTTTAGGGAACTGAGAATTGGAATAAATTCACTAGGAGTGAACAAACAAGTACAGAAGGGCAAATAATTGTCAGAGCTTTATAAAAGTACATCTTTTAGAATAATTTTGAAATGATTAGTGAAGGTGATTATGCTCCTCTAAAGTGCAAGGTATATTTGGAAATAATAAGAAATAGGTTTTCAATTAATCTTTTTCCTTAACTGATCCCTCTTTGAGAGTGTGTTTATTTATGCTCATGAGCCCTACAATAAATTGTTCATAGTAGTGCCTACATTGTGTGGCTGACCAAACATACTTGTGCAGTCTTAGATACTTTTTGTTTTGCTTGGGTGTCTAAAGAAAAATAGTTCTGAAATTCCTGTTATAACGTCATTATATTCCATACTGCTGCTGTCTCCAAGGCACTGTCACCTGCACAGCAGGTATGAAACACTTTCTAGTAGCATTAAAAACTGAGTGGAAGAATTAGAAGATATAGAAATTTTATTTTCTTATCACTGAAACTGATTTGAACTTGTTTACCTGTAGATTTATTTGATGTTGTTCTATCTGCCTGATACAGTTTCTGCTTGAAAATGTACAGGCAAAATGATTCTGCTGGCATCCATCCTAGGAACATTATAATCTGGATTGAGTGTGTCAGAAATGCACTTTCTAATCTGAACAGTACCATGAAAAAATTAAACTTCAAATATTGCATTCTGTAGAATTACAAAACATAAGCTGATATTCTGAATAGAAATTCTGTCTATCTGTATGCTTACTTTATTAACTATTATTTAATGATCTCTTTCATGTTTTTACAACTATTATGGACTCCACTTACAGTCTTTGCAATGAACTCAGAGCTACGGTTATTTCATGGTTAGTCCATAGTTACTTTGTAAGATTCCAGGCACCTTTACTAGGACAAATAGAGCTTTTGAGCCATATGACTGAACAAGCATAGGGTGACTGAGTTGTCCACATATCTCCAACTCACAAAATTTCAAGACAAATTGGTGTGGGTAGTGGAACTCAGATGTATGACCAATGCATCGCTTCTGAGTTACTAAGTTCAAATGTTTTCATTGTCATTAATATGGAATTGCTGACATAAAAGCACAATGATATTAGGAAATAACTTCAAGTGATAAATAAATAAAATAATTTTTTTAAAATAAAAACATCTAACATTATGTTAGTACATCAGCGGAAATTTTCCATTCTGTTGCAGATATTTTCTTCCAGTCAAAGGGGTATTGCAAATGTTTTGATGTGAAATTTGTTTGATCTCAGTTCTCTTTGCTTTTTGCATATTTTCTGTTCCCTAAAAATCTACCTTTTTTAAATCTCTCATACTTTTTAGTGGCTTTGGCTCAATGGCAAACACTTCCAGCAATGACCCTTTCCCAAAGACACATTATTGAAACCCCGTCTTGTCTGAAGTCCTTGAGAAATTTTATTACAGATTTTCATCATCATCAGGGCTAGGCTTCACAAATGAAGATTTGGAAAGGACTCTACAGATAGGCTGTTATCTCTTAATATCTATTAAGGGGCTAAAAATGACATGAAATTCAATATTGCTTGCTACTGCATAAATATTAGATTTTTAGAATGTAATGATTATATAATGTTGCATTATTAATCAATTTTTAGAAGAATTAGGGTATCTCATGGTTATTCTTTGGCTGTTTTAACCATTATTATTTCCTGTATCGGTTAATTTAACTGCCTAACACAGTCTGTTTTGGACTATGCCAAGGAAGCTTCTGAAGATTTTTTTGAGTAAAATTTTTTTCTGAAATTTTCATATATGTATGCAATATTGTTTATGCTAAGCTGCTGATGTAAATGGGCGTACAAGGATGATTTTGAAAGTATGCTTTCTTTCAAACCTATAGTTATCAACATCTTGTCACCATACCATCTGTCTAAATATTTTCAGAAACACGATTACAAATAGTTGCTTTTATTACCTTTATTGCTTTCCAAATGGCTGCAAGAAATGCTTTTTTAGTTTTTAAATTAAGTGAACTGCGGACAAACTCATTAAGTGTGTAAACTTTTACTTACCAAATGAAAAATCTACGAATTCGAATGCACAGGATTTAAAACTTCCAGGCTATATAGAGTAAGGCTGGAAATCTTAGTCCTTACAGCTGATTAAGTTAGATGGGACAATACCCTTTAGAGGGTATAAAAATGATTGATGCTAGGAACAGGAGGGCCAAGAAATATAGTCTGTTTCTTTTAAAGCCAAAACTATTCTTTGGCCATATGAAATAAGGCATTTATATTCCTTAATTCATTACAGTGAAAAGTGTGCTCATTGCGTAGGGTGA
>JAWWEV010000115.1:38031761-38055743 GCA_035583235.1 Hafferia zeledoni
TGCACAGTGGATTTTTTAGGTGAGGCACAGCGTGTGCAGAACTGGCCCCACTGTTTAAGTCCTGAGGTCCATCTGCCACAGCCGAGCGAGCTTGGACAATGACAGTGAAGTCCTCAGGACTAGAACCTACAGCCCCCGGTATTCCCAGGAGGTCTCCCATCCAAGTACTAAGTGGGACTGACCCTGCTTGGCTTCCGAGATCTGATGGGACTGGGTGTCAGGGAGGCATTTAACTACCTTGACAGATACATGTATGCTTTATATATATGCACCTGTATACATCTGTCTATATATCAAGATTGTCGTGGGGGTGACAGTGAGTGCATCCCTTAAGGAAAGCTGTATGGAGTTCTGCCTTAAAGAGAACAGAGTTACCTGGAGTATGTGTGGTGGCTAAGAGGCCAATGAGAGGCTGTGGTGTATGCAAGGTGAATTGGTTAACCAGTTATGTGATAGCTTGGTAGATATGAGAGTGCATAAAAGGTGTGGACGTTACTGCATGAGAGGTAGATCTACTAGGATGTGAGATGATGTAGTAGGAACTTCTAGGGAACTATCTACTTCTACTCTGAGCTGTGAAGATCTGTCTGTTAATCTATCTTGAATAAACTCCCTAAGTTATGAGCCTTCTGATCAAGCCTTCTAATGTCTGCTGTGCCTGAGCTCTTCTGACCGTCAGTCCACAGCCCAACTTGGTATAAGGGGCTCCCCCGATAGATTGTCTATAGTGCTTCTTCAGTGAGCCAACTCTGTAATTAAATGCAATGTTTTAACTGGCAAAAACTGAATGAAATTTTAAGTCTATTGACACTGTTGGTCATAAATGTTATTTTTTTATTAAAATCTTAGTTGGTCAAATAATGTGTATTGAGAACATTAAGTGATAATTATTTTTTCACTGTTGTTATTTTTATTTCAGTACCTTGGTGTAAATAGTGACATGACATTCTTAAATTATATGACCTGATGAGAATATTAAATGAGAATATTATCCTTATAGTAATGAGAAAGTTATCCTATGAACAGGAGAGTTTTGAGTGGTGATTATTTTTAATTTCCTCAGTAGGGTGTGTTCAGTGCATTCACTGACTATTACATGGAGTAGATTTTTTTCTTTTTAAATTTATGGTGAATGTAAGTACATGTAAGTGTAATGCAAATGAACAGCACTATTGGAAATGTTTTGCATTGTTCTAATAAACAGTGATTGCATTACAGCAAATACAAAATTTTTAGTTTCAAGTTGTTTGCCTATTCACTATTTCTTCTTAGTGGCTGATCAATTTTTCATTCTTCAGTTTTTTTAGACTTGCCCAGTTGTCTTCATATCTTTGAAGCAGAGCATTTGTACTTTGAGCAAAGTACATTTCAGAGACTGGTTTGTTTTCTAGAACATTGAGCTTTATACATCATGGTGTTTTTGCAAAATCAATTTTTTTTTTCCATAAACTATTTTTAGATAAACTGAGCTTTGGAATTTGATGTGGTGAAGAGTAAACTGGGCCTTATTCATGAAGCAATTTGTCTCTGACCCAGTTTTCAAAGTCAATTCAATTAATTTTTCATGCTGAAATGACAGAGTTTGTGATTACATAGCTCTATACTTTTGTAGCACCTTTTGACCTTACCTTTCATTAATGCAGCTATTTCACTTATACTTAGTCTGATATTTTGCTACTATGAAGTTATTCCAAACATTATTTGGAGACTTCCTTGTAAGGAACTTGTGGAGGACATGATAAACCTTCTCCTCACAGCAAAATACAATCAGAGCAGCTCTGGAACTTGTGCACAGGAGTTTTGAGCTCATTGACAGGGATTCTGCAAACTTTCTGAACAGCCAGACCCAGTGTTTAAGCACACTGCATAAGGGGAATTCTTTCCTTCTATTTGGAATTTACCTTTCTGCAGCTTGTGAGTGGTACTTCTACTCCATTCTCTGTGAACTTTCAAAAAGGTACTGACTTTTTCCATATATTTTCTCCATAGCCATCCGCTAGGTAATGGAAGACTACAATTAGACCCCCCCACTCAATCTCCTCTTCTTCAGGCTGAACAGAAAAACTCTCTTCACTTCTTCCTATTCGTCATATTGTCATGTATTTGAGCCCCTTAGCCACCATGATAGCAATACATTGGATTCTTTCTAGTTTGTCAATGTCTTTCTGGGATGTTGAGAAGTCCAAAGTAGACACAGTGCACTGAAAAGGTTTTAGTATCTACTGATTGAATAGTATATCTTCCAAAAGCACAGGCACAGTGGACAAGATTAATCTTGCCTTATTGTTAGCATCTAAAGAAATTTCAACTAGCTAAATAGATTTCTAAAATCAGTGAAGGAAGAAAATTCCCTGGACAGTGATTCAGCATATTTTATCTCAGTTTGTTTCAAAGGAGATAATATATTTACCAAAGGTACTTCTCTTTCTTCATGCACTTTTGAAGAAATTTGGATAGCTAGACTAGCCTGGACACTTATGAAACAGATACACATAAAGTAGGAATGCATCCATAGAGATGCTGTTAAGACCTGCAGCATATACCAGTGTTTTGTTTTCAAGCACACCTTGGATCCTTAGGAGACAATATACATCCTCCTGTCATCCTGCAAGAGCTGGGGTAAGCATAGCACCTGGTTTTTTCTTAACATAGATCTAAGGATACTGGCAAAATTGTGTTTTCCTTCCAGAGGTCTAAGGTCTTAATCTTACAGACTTTTTCTCATCATCCCATCTGAATCAGCCTGACTTTGTTCACTGGAGGGCTTACTCATCTTAATTATCCTTTTGCGTTTAAGAAGAGTGGGAAGCAAACTACTGTAATTTTTAGACTAGACTAGACTAGAATAGTTCCATTGGAAGGGACCTACAGTGATCATCTTTTCAAACTCTCTGAGCAATTCTGGGATGACCAAAAGGTAAACCATGTTATTAAGGGCATTGTCCAAATGCCTCTTAAACACAGACAGGCTTGGGGCACTGTCAGCATCTCTAGGGTGTCTGTTTCAGTGTTTGACCACCCTCTTGGTAAAGAAATGCTTCCTAATTTCCAGTCTAAATACATACAATTCCGTAGTACTTTGAATTCACTCACTGGAGATGAGGGTTATGGGATGGACAAGAAATGCTGTTCAGACTGAATTTTACTGGGGCTCATTATAGCCTTTGACAGAGTTGTCTAGGAATCTGTGATTCTGACTATTCTTGTTTTAGACAGACAAATAGACAAAATTACAAAATAACAGAGCAGTTCTACAATTTATAGAATCATAGAATTGTTTGGGATGGAAAGCACCTTAAAGATCACCTAGTTCCAATCCTTCCTCTTAGTAGACCAGGTTTTTCAAACCCCCATCCAACTTGGCCTTGAAAACTTCTAAGGGTGGGGCATCAACAGCTCCTCTGGGCAACCTGTTCCAGTGCCTCCCTACCCCTGCAGAAAAGAAAATTTCATCCACAGGAAAGAATTTCATCCTAACATCTAAACCTACTGCCTTTCAGTTTGAAGCCATTATTCCTTACGCTATGAGTACAGTTCCTGAGGAAGAGTATCTCTCTGGCTTCTCTATAGGTCCTCTTCATATAATGGAAGGTTGCTATGAGTTCTCCATGCAATCTTCTCTTCTCCAGGCTGAACAATTCCAACTTTATCAGCATGTCTTCATAAGGGAGGTGCTCTAGTTCCCTTAGCAACTGCATGGTGTTTTAACAGTTCCATGTCCTTTTCATGGGCACCAGAAGTCTATGAAGGACTCCAAGTGAGGTCTCAGGAGAACAAAGTAGAGGGAGAGATTCACCTCCCCTGACTTGCTGTCCATGCTCCTTTTCATTCAGCCCAAGATTCCATTGGCTTTCTTGGCTTCAAGAGCAGATTTCTGGATTTTATTGAGTTTTCAGCCAACCATCTCTCCCAAGTCCTTCTCCACAGGGCTGATGTCAACCACTTAGCCTGTATTTGTGCTTGGGATTGCCCTGATCCAGGTGCAGGACCTTGCACTTGGCCTTGTTGAACTACTTGAGGTTCACACAGATCCACCTCTCAAGCCAGTCAAGGTCCCTCTGGATGGTACCCTTTCCTCCAGCGAGTTGACTGCACCACACAGCTTGGTGTCATCAGTAAACTTGTGGAGTGTGCCCTCAGTCCCATTGCCCTTGTCTCCAGCAAAGATGATGTCATAACAAAAATATATGTTCCTTCTCTGTACATATTTGAACTGCTCCAGATTTTGTTGATACAGGGCTCTATCACACAGGAAGAAAAGCTGCATTCTGCACACTGAGTTTAAACGAAAAGAGGATGAGCATTCAGATAAAGAATAGAAACTCAAATTTCAAGAACGCTAAAGTAAAATGCAGTGAAAGTTTGGAAAAATTTCAAAGGACAAGGAAAAAGAAATAGAACAAGATGTGGATACCACTAGATTTCCAAAGATGGGAACAAGGATTTTGTGAAAAGGTTGCTCTTCAAGGCACAAAGGTATTTGCAGAGAAAAGAGTAGCAGAATGACAGAACAGGGAAGAGGTATGGAAGAGAAGGAAATAAGTTTGGTTAGAGCTAACCAGTAAAGTGAGAAAAGAACAGATTAAACCAAAATGAGAGTTTTAAAAATATCACCAAGGAAACTTTCTAAATAGTAGTATGCATATTGCCTTTGGAAATGGACATTTGCATTTAAATTTGGTGAAAAAAACTTCATGAAGTCCCACTTCAAAAAAATACTGTGTAAAAACTCTATACCTATTGCATCTGTTGTAATAAAAGGGGGCAAGTCCTATTGTTATGAGGGGGAAAAACCACAAACCCAAATTAATATATTCTGATTTCTGCAGCTATTTTCATTCAAGTTTTCCTCCTAAATAGAATAGTTCAATGTTATTTTTGGTAGAAAAAAATTAAGTTCACTAAGAAAAATACCTCTCACTACTGTCCTTTAAACAGGAAAGTATTTCTAGGTCTTATTTTATTCTGTTAGCTTCTACCAGAAATACACTTTGTCTCTGCAGGATTATGAATTATATTAATAATTTGTCATTGCTTTTGCATTTTGATTCCCTTTGAGACATGAAGACATGGTGTCTTTCCTTATTTTAGTTCATTAGCAACACTGAAAGGAACCACAGAACCAAGGTTTGTGAGCTAAAGCATGGTCAAACAGTTTTGTGACAATAGCTGGTATTACAAACACTGAGTTGCTGATAAGCCACTCTGAATTTGTACCTGGTTGAATCAGGCTTCTTAGCAATTGAACCTCTGTAGCTCACATAATGTATGTTATTGCTATACTAATTTAACTTAATTTTTTTTTCCATATTGAAACAAACTTCTGTCACTCTTTTTCCTACTAGAAGCTGCTATAGTGAAACTTAGCCTAGTAAAGAGACCTCATTTCACCTTGCCTCAAAGCCCAGTGCTGCAATTAACAGTACAGAAATAGGTTATAAGACATAGGCAATGACATAAAAAGGTGTATATTCATCAGCAGATGTAGTCATAGACATTTCTTATTCAGGGTCCATCTTCTCACTATAAGAAAGTTAATATCAAGAAGGCCACAGCCCTTCTTTTGTCTATGTATTTTTAAATTCCTTCTGCTATTTTGTTCATCTGCTTTGAATGTTTCGCTGTAACCAGAGGCCACTTGAGACAATGCTCCCTTTTGTGGATGGAAAATGGTCACCACTTCCACACATCTTTATTTGCCTTCTTTCAGGGGATCTGAGGATCTGTACCTAGCAAGAAATAATGGCAGACTAGTCTTTAAACAGTTTATCTCTCCAAACCCATGGGCAAAGCCAGTGTGAGTTGTTGTGGAAGATCCTCTGTGGTACTGATGCCGTGAGAGACCCCCAAAACAGGACTCCGAGCCAAGTTAGTGTGGGATAAGATAAAAAGGTAGATTCTTTAATGTCTGGCCTTAGGGCTTTCTGGAATACATGATGACACGCCCCTGAACACTGATTTCCATGGGTTTTGTAATATTGTCCACCCAATCCCCAGTTCGCACATCTCTTGGTCCAGCCCCGTCCTGCCCCTGGTCACAACTCTTCAGGATCTGAGTCTGGGGTCATGGGACCCTCTGTTCTTCATTTTTGTCTTCCTCAGTACATATAGGGCTCTTGGAGGTTTTTCAGCATTTTTAGACCCAAGGTTGTCTATGTCTTGTTCTGCAGGCCTTTTAATATTCTTTATCCATCTACCTTGAAAAGACATCTAAACACTAAAAGAATTTGAGCTACTGATTTTTGTTAGGGGTTAGGATACATAAACAATGAACTTAAGCTGCCAGAAATATTAACACACTACATTTGCTTTTTTACTACAGTTACAAGTACTTCTAAAATCTATAAAAATGAAAAAATCAAAAACCCCATAGGCATCATACTGTCAAGCATTGCCCTCACTGATCTGAGTTCCCACAGTAGACATATCCGAAGAGATTTCTCAAAGAGTCTTCTCAAGCTTAGTTGTTACAGTGACTGTTCCACTGGAAGGCTGCAGCCAGCACTGGAAGATGGATTTCCAGTAGGCTGGATCCCAGCAGGTGAAGTGCAGCTTCAGTGCTTTTCCGCTGGGATAAACTAACAGGCTGAGGAAATCTGAAGAAAGTATTGAGTTAATAATGATTTCAACCTCATCTCTACATTTTTTTCTATATATGGGAAAAAAAAAAAAGTGATGTGTGGGATTTTGTGCACTTTCTTGTTACAATGAAAAGGCATTCTTCTAGGACAGAATTTCCTCAAAGGTGGGGTTTATATGGGAATATTCAACCAGCATAGTTGCACAGTTTCTAGGGCAATACTGGACTGTATGAAACAGTGTTTGCCTGTCTGTTTCTAGAGGATAGGTTACTCTCTCTCCTCTGGCATTAATTGACTGTCTTTTTGGCAGCCTCAGCAAAGGATGAAATACTTCTTAGGTATGGAACTTAACATGACATCTCATTTCTGCACAGAGCATTCAAGCATGGAACTTACAGGAGAAATTCATGTGGCTGCTGTGTTTTTCTCTTCCATGGATAAACACAGCTTCAGCTCAAACCCAGTGGTTTTTGAAAGCAGTGATTCTCTGAAAGTAGACAATTAAAGAAGCAGGATATTGATAGCTGTAAGCTTCCTGCTGAGAAGTGAAAAAGACCTTTTGGAAAAAATCAGGCATGGTATTAGCTCAGGAAGTCTGTAAAATCTTTACAATGAGAAAAGAGAATAAAAGGAAGCAAACATTGAAAAGCCTAAGTTAGTCCCCAGCCTGAAAACCACATATAATTAAAGATAAATTTAGCCTTTTTTGTATTTTTTACTTTGCTACTTGTTTGTATTTCCACAAAGCAATAGCATATGTGAAAAATTTTTACATTAAAGATGGTCTGTGAACTATGTAGCTTAGATAGTCACTGCTCCTTTTTAATTTTTTGATATATGACAGGTCTGTTAAGTATATTTTTTCACTTGCTACATTGATTTCTTTTACTCAATTAATTGATAATGTTGATAATAGAAAACGATAGCTAATTTTGATGAACTCAGGCTGCAGTGAATATCATCGGTAGATTATTAAAATTTGTTTGATTGCTGGTTTGTTTTTTTTTTTAATTCTCTAGAACTCTTATAGTCTGTTTTCAATAACATCATCTGGAGTGAAACACATTTCTTGCTCAGATGCCATCTTGAGGATTGTAGAGAATCTCTCCCTCAACACAATAGCTGGTGAGAATGAATTCTTCACCACTCAGATCAGCTCATATCAAGAGAGACATGAGATAACATCAGATTTCTGCATCAGAGGAAAAACCCCGCAATTCTACAACCTTCCACCTGCACAGTTCTTTGCTCTACATCTGACAGCACTGAATGTGTGTATTGACTTCTCTTGTTCTATCATTGGGTCTCTTCTGACAAGGCATTTAAAAAATTATGTGTGGTTGTATTGTGGACCAAATGTCCAAGAGCTTGTGATAAAAGCAGAAATGGTCTTGAGCCTGACTTCTGGTTCTCATAAAAAATATTTCTTGCTTATAACGTTCAGCTAAAATGGGATGAAACTGATCTAAATGTGGTGTTGCCAAGCGCATCTCAGATAAAAAGTAGGCAGCTATCAAAACTTCCAAATCTGTTTGAAGGTAATGGCTCAGCTCAGTTTTGTGTGAGAAGAGATATTGCTATGCTCCTTTTCTTTGAACACAGATAGCAAGAGTCATATTTATATCCCCTGCTGAATCAAATTAAGCAGAAACAAAGAAAATGTGCTCTACTTCATCAAACTTCTTTATCTGAGCTTTCTCTTCAAAAGTTATCACTGTCATGTCCCCCGACAGCATACCTCACACTAGCAGCATTTTATCAGATTTTTTAATATCATTTAAAGAAAAGCTTGAATTACTTAAAGGGGCATCATCAATTTAAAAATCAATGTATAAAATTATTCCTAGCACCAAACAATTTGTTTGGAATGCAGTATGTTTGACTTTGTGTTTGCCATATTCTTTGAGTCTTCCAAGTGTTACTGAGGCACATAGAACAACGAAGGAATGATACACTCTTTTAAGAAAGGATAGGAATGTATGTTCTTTTTAGAAAAATAAGTAGCGGAATATTTTCATGGTGAACTGAATAAAAAGACAGTATAAGCAGGGGCACAAATGCTGAGGCAAAGAACTGAATAAATGAGTAGGAATCAAGGAGCTTATTATAAGTGAAAAGGGTGAAGAGTGGAAGAAGAGAAAGAGAGTAATAAGGGTGAGGCCATAGCTTTGGCCCATCTCCTGCATCTGAGGTAGGAACTCTGGGAATAGGTTTTTTCCCTACCTCTCTGCTGCCCACATGGAAGCTGGGATCTGAGGATGCGTGGCCTTTAGGATAGTCTGAGCCCTTCACTCTGCAGACCACCCACTGAACTTGCCTTCATCATAATTAGAATAGGTAGGCAAAAGAAATACTCAGTCTCACCTCTATCTGCCCAAGAAGACAGCCAAACTCTAATGTGACTCTCACATCAAACCACTAGAGTTTCCACAGCTTTGATTTCAGTTCATGGAAGAGCAAAGATCACTGATATTGCTGTACTTTCTCATAACTGTAGAGAGCTAGTGTTTCTAATGTGAATCACCGTGACTATGAATTCTAAATTATTACTTTCTGTGAACATGGCATAGTCTTCCTTTTGAGTGTATGCTAAAATACAAAACAAAGCAAAAATTATAAGAAGGTAGAATTTCCAGGAAAGGACACTGAGTAACTTGAATTTATTTTCCCTGTTACACAGCTTCATTATGCATTGCCATTTCAGTGGTCCTGGTTTGCTCAGATGAGTCAGGTTGTTCTCAATTTTGAAGAACAAAAGAGTAATTAGATTAGTCAGGTCTAAAGATCAGTTGAGATGAAAAGGTAGAAAAATTGTCAATATTAAAGATGAAATTAATTGCTGACAAATCCATAATAATGCAAATTAGATGTTATTTGTAGGTATTATTGGGTTCTAAATGATGATATACTGAAGTATAGAAATAGGAATGATTGTTCTCAAATCAAGAAAAGCCTCTAGTGGCATGCAGCCCTTACTGAGGCAAAGATAAATATTAACAACAAAAGGGAAATAATCCTGAAAATCATTAATAAGTAATTCTGCTAATAAATTGTGCATGCCTTCTTTGGAATATTGTTTGAAAACAATATTCATAAACAGACAAAATATAATAGAAGCTTCCTTTTTGTATTTGAACATATAAGGGATTCCTTAGTCTGAAGAAATTATAATAAATTAAATACATTTAAAGCATTTAGAATAATGAATATTGTAGAACAGTATTTTGTAAATGGGGAATGAAATTTTTCTTCATTTTAATGAACCTGAGCATTAATAAAAATTAAACTTATAACAGAAACTAAGATTCATGATGAGAAATGGTGATACAAGGAAGGGAGTAAATGGATATGGAAAAGAGCTCTGCCTTGGATTTTTAGAATTCCATCTACTGTCAGTTGGGCATCAGAGAATGCTGTTTTGGCACTAGTATTTCATGTTTTGCTTGGTAAACTCTTGAAGGAGCCTAAGACTTAGTTACTGTCCAACTTCAGAGATAAATCTAATGAGGAACAGCTGTCCTCAACTGGGCAGAGACCCCAACCCTGAAGCAGTCACTGTGAATCCTGCCACATGCATGGTCATGTCTGGAACAGTCAGTGGTGAGTCAGGTTTGCTGGTTGTTTAGGAAAGGATAGAAAGGGAGGCAGATTGTCAAAGGGGAAACCAATTAGAACAAGAAGACAAAATTTTTTTGTACAAAATACAGTCAGTGTCATCTTCTTCCCATCTGGGTGTCAGAAATAGTCAATTTAGTGGCACATGAACATATCTGGTTTGTTATAATGTCTTTGATCTATATAGCAGCATCAAGCAAATAATTCTTTCTGCTGTCCTTTGTAAGTGCTCACATTACTCCATAACAGTAAAATACCCATGAATTTTCTCCTCCCTCTATATTTCTGAGTAGCTCTCAGAAAGAAAACAATTTATATTAATGTGATGTCATTTGCCAAGGAATAAAGTGAAAATTATTTGTTATATAATATTAAATATATGTTCCCCACTTTGCTCTTTCTCAAGTCACAGCCTACCTTATGCCTTCCCTCATTTTTCAATCTGTTGTGCTTCTTGGCTGCCACTGAAAGCTCCTCCTTGATCTCTTCTTCTTTTTAAATTTTCT
This sequence comes from Hafferia zeledoni, assembly GCA_035583235.1. Taxonomy (NCBI): domain Eukaryota; kingdom Metazoa; phylum Chordata; class Aves; order Passeriformes; family Thamnophilidae; genus Hafferia; species Hafferia zeledoni. Next base: position 38,042,464 of record JAWWEV010000115.1, read on the forward strand.
ATCCTTCTCTGTCTCCCGTGGTCACTTCATCTCAGTTGTACATCTGCCATTCCAAGCACCTTGGTGTGTCAACAAAACAAAGACATAATGGTATTGTAAAAGCCACTGAGAACCCTTGTTCCCTTCTCCCTAAACCCTACTAGCACAGTCCTTAGGACTCCATTTGATAACTGTTGATATAAAGAGATTAAATTCACACTCAATGTCACTTCTTGGCCTTTTAAGAGCATCACACACATCAGCTAACTGAACCTTACTGCCCTGCCAAAGTAGTCTGCTTTAACTATTCCGTTTTAATAAAGGAACAAAATGGACTTGCTCCCAGTCAAGTATGTGAACAACAGAATTCAGCTCAGAATCAAACTATTTTGGCAACAGCTGACTATACCCATCAGGTTATATTCTCTCATATATGCAAACCTAGACTACAAGAAGGGCCTCAGCTGAGACCACACTCCCCCAAACTAAGTACAGATCCTGCTCTTCCACAGAACAAATTCTGTCCTTTTCCACACATTCACCATACTTTGCAAACATTAACTAATTAGTTAATCTGAGGTCTCACTTAGAACTAAGATCCTTTTTTTAGCATCTGATTTAAATCTAATTAATTAAGATATATTTTGGGCTTATTAAGCTCATCATAACAAGGACATTATTTTGATTAGTCTAACACAGCTCTCTCTCTCTCTTATTTTCTTACCCTGAATTCAGTATTATGCTCGATGCAAAAGTAAAAATTGCTTTTTCACAGTGCATAAGAACAGCAAGGGTCATGTTTGCACTCATCAAACCAGTGAAGCAATTGGGTTTCCCCACACTCTGTGACATCCAGGGTACTTTTTCTTTACTATCAGCAGAGGCCCACTTGTCTTCTCATGTACATCCAACACTGCATCCAGTTCAGTGGACCTTCATAACCCTCTGGAACATTCTAAGTAGACCAAGTTTCTCTATATTTCTGTGCTCAATAGCAGAAAATTAGCCCATAAACAACATTTGAAGGGAAACCCACATCAACTATATCAATCCTCAGTTCCGGGGAGAAGAGAGAGGAAGCTCCTGCTTATCTAAGGGGTACTGTTTTCCAAGAAAGCTTAAACCTTAGATGTGGCTACAAACTAAGCCCATTAAATGCTTGTCCTTTTTTTTTTTTTTTTAACACTTAAATTCACTCCCAGTCAGGTTTACAAATTTCTGTATTACTGATATGATAAGATACTCACTCTGACTTGCCTTAGAATGAAGGATTAAAAAAGCAAGTAGTGATGTACAGAAACATGAGTGAGCAACAGAGTGCTTAAAGCAAATTTCAGTGTAATCTCATAGCCTACAAAGGAAGACAAAAGTCTTTTTTGCAGCATATTTCCACTAGTCCACATAGGCTGAATATGTATGCTTTTAGATGAACAACTTTTCAGTAAACTTTGACAAACTCTCCAGCCTAAATAAATTAATGAATTTGTTCCTTTTTCTTTATTGCCTCATGTGACAATGGGGTGCATTTTCCAAAGCCATATGCTGTTTCGCACTCCTCCGCTGCTTGTTAGAAAGAAGTAATTAATGAGTGCCTGGGATAATTTCTTTCCTTAGGTGCAACACTTCACTTTGCAAGTCCCAGGCCTACTGTTAATGTTAAAGATAGCATTAAGTATCTTTAACATTAGTCAAGGTTCATTTATAGATCAAGAGTTTGGCTATCTCATTTTTTCCCTTGGTCTAACTTCCTTTTTTTTGTTTTTTATTTTTTTCCCTTCTCTGATTAGAAGGAGCAAGAGGTAAGGTTTTCTTCCCTTTTCCATTGTTCTCTGGGAATAGGCTTCCCTCTTTCTTAACCATTCTTCATATTTCATATTATTTATCACCATTTAAATGTGCAATAAACTTTATCACATATCCAGCAGGATATTCAACATACATACAGCTTCTTAAATTCATAACTTCTACACAACTGGGATCTTCAAAAAGACTCTGCACAAGGCATGTAAATACAGCTGTTGGAGGAGCTCTGTTACCATTAGCAGAACATTCACAAAATAACTGTTACCTACTTGATTTCAAGGAGGACTTCTAAAGCATCATTAAAAGACAAGTCTAAGAACTGAAACTTATAACTTTAAGCAGCAAAAAAAGATATACTGAGATAAAGATTTTAGAATTTCCCGTGTGCCAAACATTATTCTTACCTCATGGATGATAATTAATTTTTTTTCTGTATTCTCACAGGAACTATTGAACTTCCCTCCTCCTACCTTTGCTAACATATCACCCTATCTTATGACTACTAACTCCTACCTCTTTTTTTTTTTTAGACAGGTGAACATAACTAAATTAAACTGAGACCAATTTTTCACAAGCTACTTGAAGTATATTGTATCTGTTTTCTGTCCTAAAAAAAATAATCTGTGCAAAAATACTTATCTATTTTTTCCATCTGTATCAAGTGGTCTAAAAAGAAACACTTTATTCAAACTATGATTACCACGTGCTCTCTTCTAATGGAGAGTCTTTCATTGATTTTGATAAAAATGAGATGACATTTTTTGCTCTCATGTAGTTACAACCATATAAATCAGGACTGTTCAATGGGAGGTCAGCAAAACAATGCTACCTGGTCTGCCTTCTTTCACAAGTATTTGCTGTAACCTCTAAAGATTTATATCCCAGTGGCCAATGAGTAAACTATTAGGATACAATCTGGCATCCAGTTTGTAATAAACTAGGTAGTCCTGCAACGCTCTGTGAGTAGAGCAAGACCATGACCTATCAACAGGAGAGAGGTATGTTGTGGGCACTGGTGTGAAGCAACAGCATCCAGCCATTACTGCTTTCAGTTGCAGAAAAAAGCCTAAGGAGAAATTTGGCATCTGGAAAACTCAACACCCTCCTTCTTTCACCTATATGCATTGCATGTATTTCTGTGTATGAATGTAGCGTGGCCCACCTTAAGAGAAAAAGTGCTGAATAAACAAACAAAATGTCTGTCTTGAGTATTAGTTGTAGATTTGAGGTGCCACAACTGTGATGGAGAAGATATTATCATGGTGGATTAGATTATGTCTAAGCATAATAAATTAAAGCACTGTGAGTGAAACGTGCCAAGCTCATTCCTGGGGGGAGAGGGAATTAAAATTAAAAATAAAAATTAACAACAGCAACAATAATAATAACAACAAAAATAATAATATTAATAAAAATAATACCATCATCATCTCTACAGTGAAATAAAAAAAGGTCAGGAAAATATCCTTGTCCCTGAAGCCAAATTGTCTGCATGGTCCTATGTCTACATTGCTTCAAGTTGGTTCCTTTTACAGCAGGGCAAATCTTTATCTCTTGGCCTGCCTGGTATTCCTGTAGCCCTAAAACAGTTACTTTTATGTTAAAAGTATTTGAAATAATGTGAGGGAGGTTTTACAGTCCACCAAAATGTTGTTTTTACCACCTGGTATAGATGTTTATGGCAGGCTCTGAGGTGCTCTGGTTGCTGAGGCTGGGGTGGTGAAGAATTGTGCAGTGTGGAGAGAACCAAGGCTCTTGCAGTCTAATGCTCACTGCTTTTTATTTGGATCTCTGGTATGAATCATCCCCAAACCAAGTGAAGGAGCTTTGGAGAAAACTGGTCTGAACAGCCCTGGCAAAGCCTAGGGAAGAAAGAACAACTAAGCATTATACACTGTCAGGGGTCAAGCACTCAGGATTGTTTCCTTTCATTTGACTGTTGCAGGTAACCTTGAGGTTTCACTGCTAAGCAGTTTTGCAGACTAACACTTTGGAAAACAAAAGGTCAGGAACACTGTGGGAGAAATCTATTATAGTAAGGCTTTGCAAAAGAGGACACTAAAAGGGCTGTATTAAAAAGAAAAAGGCAGACTGTTTGGAGCACAGGAAGGAGAGCCGTATTTCTTTTGAAAGAGTGTAAATAGAAGGCAGGATGCAGAGAGCTGGAGAGACAAAGTTAAACAGCAGACAAGACCAAATAGATTGTATAAGAGAGAAGCATGTGCTAATAAGAGCACAGGAGGAAAACCAGACAAAATTAATCAAACTGGGCACAAAGTGGAAGCTAGATGTAAAATATCACAGCAAGGCATGCTCATGAGATAGAATCAGGTTTTAAGGAAGGTAGGTAAGTCTAGTTGTGAAGAGAGATGTAGACAGCTGGGGGAAGATGAGAATTTAATCCACAGGAGGATGGAGATAGAGGGGAAAGTGGCATGTTTAGGAGCAGTAAGACTGGGGTAACTCTTATGCTATTTTTTAATTTAAAAAGGTGTCTTGGGCTTGAAGTGGGCTAAGTGAAATTGTTGATAGTTGGCTGTAACTAGCTATTGGCCTCATTTGGTCTCAGTACTAACCAGATCTCTGATGTACCTGATACACACTCTGATTGCTTTCTTCCTCTCTTCAGAACTTCATTTTGTCAATTGAATTCAAGCTGAATGAACATAGGCAGAGCTTTACATTGATGCTGACAGTATGCCAGTACAAAGGCCCACTCTCAGTATGACAGGGAGTGTCTGAAACTTCAGCTGAGCCTTTGAAAGAGCAAGAATAGATGTGTTGTGTTTAATAACAAGCATCAAACTTCTAAGTTGTAGATGAGCTCAAGACAGAGTTCTCTGATTCAAACTGGAGATCTCCACCACTTGAATAGCTCTGCTGCTCCCCAGAATCAGTCTCTCATCACTTTAGTTGACCCTGCAGCATTTGCTAACATCCTTGAAGTTAGTTCAACCCCACATCTGACTTTCCAAGAGAACGAAAAGAAAACCAAGCTTCTACTAAAAAGAATCTCCAAGAAAGTGAGGACATCAGGATGCATGGATGACTCAGTGTAAACACATCACCTTCCGAGATAATGCTGAAGTGCCAACCTCAGTGTAATCTTAGGGAAACACTGTCCAGCACAGGAAATTAGGAGTATAAAAGCAGTGGCTTAGATTAGTCATTATCTGGCTAGACAGATATATGACTTGATGACAATCTTCTCAGTCAGAATTAGAAAATATATGGTCACTTCATTATTTTTATTTCAACATGTCAATCACAATTGGGAAGGATCTCCATCCTCCACCCTCCTTCAAAACTAACATTGTGAACAAGCATAGACACAGTGCTTTGTTTGGTCATGTAGGAGACCACTACCCCTATTCTATTACTACTAGTTCATTTTGAGGACTACTATTAAAAAGTAAGGTGAAAGAAAGGAGGAGTAAAATATGTACAGGGAGAAGAGAGACATATGAAAGTATTTCTAGGTATTAATGGGTTTCATCCTGCCCTCCCCATCACTGATACAATGCACATCTTGCATTTTTTGCTCCTCGTGTGCATTTTTCACCCTAAATTGGATGACAGGTCTGTTGCTGTCTCATACCATATTCCCAAAGGGCCTCCTCTCCGACTCCTGTATCAAAAGGCTGTGTGCCCTTCATCACATTCTTTTATTACAAAAAGGATTCAGCCACGTGTCCAAAGACACATTAAAACTGAAGGAAATGGATTGTTTTGTTAAGCAGAAGATACATTTGGCTGGTTACATACAGCTGTGGGTATTAGCAAGCAGTGCAATCCAACAGCAGTGGGTGTTAGGGAGAAGCAGCTGCTGCAGAGGACACAATGGAGGTACATTCTTGTAGGGCATCTTTCAGTTCACTTTCGTAAGAGAAGTCTCTTGTATATAATGCATGAACAGCAGGTTTACTCCAAAACCAAACTCTTGAGCCGAACTCAAACATGAATGTGCACACGCCCAGTGTGAAGCGAGTGAATTCACAATGACAATGAATTAACATGATGCAAGAACAAACATGAAAATGAGATATAAGCATTTGAAGACAGGAAGAAGAGAGCAAGTAGTTCTAATTGAGACAAGGAGGCACAAAACCTCTTGACGAGCAGCTGTCTGATACATGATAGAAAACTTTGCCAGTGGCAACAGTTATTCCTGTACATATACTGCTGTTATAATTTTCTTCTGCATCTTGTGAATATATACTGCAAGCGTGAAGTAGGATCTCTGAATCTGTAACATACATTGAGCCACAGCCTAGAATAAAATAATTCACGCAAGTGTTAGGATAAAAATTATATATGGAAATATGCCAAAGAGGAAAGGTTCTATATTCTCTTTTCAAATCACTTTTGCAGGACTTTGAATCCCTTGCCTCTGATGGAGGTACTCCTGGCTTTCATTGTTATAGAAGACAGAATTTCCAAAAGGGTTTTCATGTTAATGTCAACATATCTTCCTTCTGTCTGTGTTTCTTTTAGTTACAAACATTCTGAAGCAAATTCTTTATCTGTGTGGAGTATAAGCTAATTTTGCACAGAGGGTAACTTTAATTTTTAAAATTACTTGAACATGTTTCTGGCTCTTCAAATCAACTTTCCAGATTTAAAAATGTGTGCACAAATAAATCCTTCCACATATTTTGAATATGAGGATAGTACTCAAGAAAGTAGCTGCTGTATAGGCCAGAAGTAACAATTAGAGGTTGGCTGAAATATTAGTTACAAGTTTTTGTCTGAAATCAGAATCATTTACTGTTTTGTTTCACTTTCTGTTGTTTAAGAGTTTATTTAACTCCCTTTATCATTACATTTTGTGTGGTCCAAAATCCTGAATACTTAGAATTACACATATAGCTGGCAAAACCAGCTAAATTCAAAATCCTTTTTTTGGTATATTCTCTTTCTGAGACCATAATGGGTTTTTTATACCAATACCACATACACGTGCACTACAATTAATCATTGTGAAAATATATGGACTTTTATACAAATTTTATGATCAGAAAAAACAGATATGTCACTATCTTTTTAATAGCAAGGGCATAACTTAATCACTGCCTTTTCAAATACCAAAGCAAAATCTAGCTTGCTGGTGAGTAATATCTAGTGGGAACATTAGGAGACAACTTTCCAGAGCTGTTGTGAAACCTCTTTTATGTAACTGTAATATAATTTTGAAATTTTAATTTATTTTTGCTTTGAAGAGTATCTATGTGACTGTCCTCCACCTGGAATCTTCAAAGCCTGCTTTTGTGTGAAACAGCGCATAAGAGAGGAAAAACTGTTCTTTCTGAGTATGTGTTTATTTGTTCATTCTTACTTCTCATGTTCAATGATATAAGGTCAGAGTTCTTACCAAATATATTTTTTGCTTTTGATGCCAGGAAAGCCAGAGAAATAACTCTCTAAAGTCTTTTTGAGTATTAGAAAGCAAAAAGCATTCCTTTATGACAGTGCCAGGTGCACAGGGAATATGTTCCAAATTGCACACACTGACTTATATGGGTTTCACATCTTTATACTGTCATCTAATTACAAATTCAGGCATTACTTCATCTGTTCCACCCACTTCCAAAACTGTTTCTCCCATAGTATAACCCTTGCCACACCTCTGACACACCTCTCAAATTTGAGTAGGAGGTCCCAAAATTACTCCCAGCCCTTGTCTCCCTCATCATCCTCATCATATCCTTTTCTTTACTCCTTGCTTCTGGCACGGTTTCACATCTTCTGGAACAGCTTCAAGGCCTTCAGCCAGCTTTGCTAGGTGTTGTGTCTCTTTCTTAGTCCAGTTTCACACATAGAGGAATCTTTTATCTCCTTAACGTTCCTACCTGTTGAAGCTCTTAAGAAAGAATGATAAACTCTATTTTAGCTACACTGAGAAAACTTATACAGTCACTAGTAAGCTATATAATACAGGTTTTATGGCTACAGTTTTTGATAGTAAAAATGTAGTAAATAATGTGAAAACATTAAAATAAAATTTCATTGAATTTTATAGATGTCATTTTTCTAATAATACCTGTCATTTCAATATCATCAGTGATTTTCAGATTTTTTTCTGAAAAAGATTTTTTCTGACTTGTTTGGCAAGCCAAAAAGGCTTTATATGGGATCATATTATGTCACAAGACTTATGACAGGACTTCATTGAATTGGCAGAAACCCATAAAAATTTACCATAACTTTTATTAATCTTTGTTATCTTCTAAGAGTTTTCTGACATCAAAAGGCCCATTCTAGATGAATGAAATAAAAACTTAGCTAATGTTTGTTGAAGTTAATCAGTCCTTTTGCAAACACCATTCAGCCTTTTCATCTGAGCAAAAGTGCAATGTTTTCATGTGCAAGGCTCAGATTGCCTGTTCTATCAGTAATACATTCAAGCTGCTAGTAACAATGGTACTGAATGGATAGTTATTATACCTGAGATTTTTCTCACAGAGAGGTCAAAATCCTCCTAATCCAAGTACCTTTTCAAGCATTAGAGACAGCGGTAAAAGGAACTGATATGATCACTGAATATTGCACATAGTTATGGAAACCTGATCTTCAGGTTAAAACTTAGTATTTTGCTGGTTTTGGCTTTTAAGCTGTTAGTTCATTTTTTTCCTTTATCTCCCTTAGTACTCAGCTCTAAGAATTAAATTCAGATTAGGCATTCTCTATTCATAGGTGATAAGAAGTTACTTCTAGTTGGGACAGAACTCTCCTTTCTTCTTTCCTTTTGCTCACAAATATGTAACAGAATACTCTAGATCCTCTGGCAGTAGCTTTTGCAGTTTTCCAGCAGCCAGTTTGGAATCCAACCAAAACAATATTTTGCTTTACAAAGAAAAATATAATTAGTACACTTTGAGTCCAACAGGTTACTTAGATGGAGAGTTGTCACATGGTACTCTGAGTGACTGCATGCTATGGTATGTGTTGGAGCATGATTAGACCATTGGTACTCATTAATGTAACAAACTCCAAGATAGTTTACCATGACTATAACAGCTGAATGATAAAAACTTCAAATGGTCATGGATTTGTTTTGTTCTTTATGTTAACCCTCGACAAGTTAAGATGACTTAAGATGGCTATAAACCAATGCTAATTTGCTTCTAAAACCTGGGGTCTACTTTTATTCTTAAAACCCCACAACTTTCCAAATCATGTCAAGCATAATAAAAATATCACCTTCAACAGATAACATAGACCCATGTTTTTTGAGAGACTTAGACTTGCTTACAATTGCTTAGAATTATAAATTTAGATTACATCATAGTTACAATATTGATATATATGCTACCTGAATTAATTAAAGATCATGTATACCAAACTGCACCTATTTCTAATTAGATGCTGTGGTTTCCTCAAGTTTTCTCCATCTGTTACTATGAAGCAAGAGTCTCCTCTGCTTTTGGAGGTCAAAGTTGCACAGTCTCATCTGACACTCTCTAGTTCTACTAAAAGTTTTTCCATCAGCTATGTTTTTGCACCATCTAAGATGGTATAAAAATTCCACTCTCCTTGTACTTCACTGATGATGTAAAAATTTTAGGATTTCATTAATGTGGATAAATTATTAAAGCAAATTTAAAAGCCCCTGAGCTTGCTATTTATTTCACATACTTTTATAACCAGACATTATAAATACACATGTCCATGTTACATATGTTCATGTTTTTGCAGTGTTTAATTTTAAAAAAAACCCAAATCTATACAAACTACTCATTTTATCACATACTCAGTGACAGTGATTACAACAATCTTTTCATAGAAGATATGTAATAAATTTTTACATTTATTGTGTTCCTCATTCTGTGGTGAAATAAATCCCTCTCTAGCATTGCCCATCATCTCTAGAAGTATGGAAGACCCACGGGGGTGTCAGAGAAATGCTTAAAGTATGACTTGCACATTAAGATATTCTGTCTTTGGAGGAGAGTTACAGAAGGTGAAAAGGTGGGAATTTCATCTACTTTCATTTACAGAGACTTCTGTTTAAAAAAAAAAACAACCAACCCACAAAGAAATGCTTATGTGAAATAGATTATCACAGTTTCAAGTTATGCCAAGAATTTTCAAATGAAAATAGTTTTGGGACATGCATTTCTAGTAAAAATAAGAGCAAACTCTTGAAACACTCTGATGTATTCAATCTTATAATTTATTGAATATGATTGTTTTATATGTGCTCACAAGTAATTATTTATGTATTCATATACATAACTGGAGATACAGCTTGGTAACAATAGATAGGATGTAATAAATTCTTAATTTCTTAAAATCAAAACTGTTCTACTAAGGCTTGTGAAGCAAGGGAAAATCAAAGACTGCTCAAAATCATTTTTCTACCTGGCAGAGTTTGAACCATGCAGACATGTTTTTGGTTAGCTGTGGGCTTGTTTCTGGACAAGGATATTATGCTTTGACAGGCATCTCTAAAGGCTAGACAGCACAAGTTAAATCCTTGGAGCAATGTATCTGAAATTGATGATGGTTTTTCTGAAAATATGCTCATTAAATAATTATCTTTTATTTTTCACAAGACCAAAGAGCAAGTCTAGCAAGATGAAAGTCTAAATCACATTTCTTTGTCTTCACACTGTATCATTAGGAATTAATAATGGATTTGCACTGAAGTACTACAGCTGTGAGCTTAGCATTTCTGCATTTTCTTCAGCTTTTTCTTGATCCTTGCCTTTATCTCCCATACACAGAATTATATTCTGGTTTGAAGACAGTGAAAAATTTCCTTAAGTGTTTCTTTTCCTACCCACATTTTCGAAGTTCTATGGAAAACTCATAAGGTAAATATTGTTCTGAACTCTCTCTGGCTTTCTGATTCATCATTAGAGCTCAGCTGGTTAAAATTTGGTGTTAATAACACCAAGGACACAGGTTTAATCCCTTCTATGGGGCATTCACTTAGGAGTTGGACTCAATGATCCTTGTAGGTCCTTTCAAACTCATTCAGTGATTCTGTATTTCAATGGCTCTGCAGTCTACATATTAATTTCTACATAATGTATCTTGAATGTTGACCTAGTTCAGCAGGTGGGACCAGTTTATCACTGTGTGGGGGTGACCAAAGCTATGTATCCTACACCCTCTATTCATTTCCCAAGAACTGTTAACAATGGACCATTTGCAGCAGCTGCCCAGGGCACACCCAACTCCTCAGGCTGTGAGCTGGGTATGAGACACCTGTGAGATAAGAGCTGTGATAACTCCCCTCCAGGAAGTCATTAGCACCTTCACACCCAGCCTGAGGGGTCATGTCTGCTAATGGGCCATTAATGATTCCAAAATACCCCCTGACTCAGAGAGTCAGATCACCCATTGTGTAACTCCCCACCCTGGGGGAGGTACTGGGCATTCCCACCTGAACCTGAGGGTACATAATCTTGGGGTTTGAAGACCTTGGGAAACCACTCGTCAGATCCAGAGGAGAATCAGAACCTTGATAGGAGACCACCACTCTTCACCAGACTGCGACTGGTATCTGCACCAACAGGTGTTTTATCACTTCCTTTTGCTTTGGATTTGGGGGAAGCACGTGGGTCTCAGCACAGGAACCAACAAACAACATTGTTGGGTTATACTTCTGGTCTTTGTAGGTTAAAACCAACTTCTCTTTGTGCCATTGCATTTATTGTAATATTGTTATTAAATTGTAGCTCTGACTTATAATCTCTTTTGTGTTAAGTTTGTTTCTCCTGCCGGTTTACATTTAAACAGCACAAATGTGAACCCTAAAGCATGAATTCTGCAGTAAAAAGTAAGTATACTCCAACCATTATTTGACTACTGAAAATAAGTAATTTTGTGCTTAATGTTGTCCAGCTTTATCTTCCAGTCCTTGAGTACTCTTATACTTTCATCGACTAGGCTAATGATGTTGTTTTCAAAGTTATTTCTCAGAAAAATAGCTATACATTGTGCAATCATGTCATATTTTGATTAAATTGAAGAGATAGCATTCTCACAATGTCTCAGTGTCTCTCTGTTTTTCTGTGTTAGGACTCCTTGTCCTGTGGATTGGAGAAGTGTGATTTTAGAATGATCTACTAATATAATTGTGACAACAAACCCATCTGTCTGTGAGAAAGATCTTAAGTTTTCAGGAGGTTTCCATTGCAAGATTTGATTCCTGTAGGAAGGAATTGAAATGAAATCAATTGATTTGATTCTTGTAGTACCTATGGGAATTGTGCCTGGTGATCTTTGTATCTAAGTTAGCACTACTTTTCAAAACCTATCACTGGGTTTCAATTTACTTAACATATGTTTATGTTTTACTTTCATAGTTTATGCCTTTTTTTTGTGAGATCAGGAAATCAAGATACCATTTTCTTTTTCCTTTTTTCCTCTAAAGCTTGAACTAAAACTCAAACAAGCTTTAGTTATGTCTGAGATAATTAATGGAGCACTGAATAATCAATTAAAACATATTCTTTATGAAGATTGGTAAATATGGAGCAGAGTGAGAGATCACACTATTACATAATTCATGGCTTCTCAGTAATTTATTTAGGAGATTTTTATTTTCATAAAAAATGAAAATAAAAGAGAAAAATTGTGCTTTTAGATCTGTACACAAGTTCTTCACATTTTACATGGCCTGTAACAACAAATTTTTCATTGTTCTCCTTATATACACACAGAAGCATCTTGTCTGAGTAAAATGATTATGTGTGACACAAAATAAACATTAAAGCAAACAAGATCACATATGCATAAACTCTGGAGAGCATCATGTCTCAGTGTTGTGACATTTTAATGAATTACTTAAGATAATTGATGCAATTAAAACATTTCAGCCTGATCTTTTCTGTAAGGATAATGTTCAATTTAAAAATACCTAACGTAATTAGGTCATTTTTGATGAAGGACAAGTGTTTGATTCTGCCAGTACTTTGAGGTTAAGCAGAAGACCAAGGTTTCCTCAAAAGAGAAACACAGGTCTTGGTAATTTTTTTTAATTTTTTTTTTTAAATACAAAGATTCTAGGCATATTTTTCTACAGATCATAGAATCAAGGCATGCTTAGGGTTTGAAGGGACCTTGAAGATCATCTAGTTCCAGCCCTTCCTGCCATGGGCAGGGACACATTCCACTAGTTAAGGCTGCTCGGATGCTGCAAAGGAATCATAATTTATATTACACCATGTTTCTGTATTTCAACAGCTGGTTGAGGATAGAGTGCCCCTTCTTCAGGCTTTTGTGAATTATTGCATCAAAAATAGTGTGGCCAGCAGGACCAGGAAAGTGATCCTTCCCCTGTACTCTGCGTTGGTGAGGCCACACCTTGAGTATTGTGTTCAGTTCTGGGCCCCTCAGATCAGGAAAGAGATTGAGGTGCTGGAGCGGGTCCAGAGAAGAGCAACAAGGCTGGTGAAGGGACTGGAGCAAAAGCCCTATGGGGAGAGGCTGAGGGAGCTGGGGTTGTTTAGCCTGGAGAAGAGGAGGCTCAGAGGTGACCTCATCAC
>JAWWEV010000115.1:38055843-38074571 GCA_035583235.1 Hafferia zeledoni
TGGACTGGAGATGGACCAAGGGTTGGACTCGATGATCTCGGAGGTCTTTTCCAACCCAATCGATTCTATGATTCTATGCTCAGCTCTTTAGATAAATAAATAAATAAATATATGGCAGAGGAACTGGACACCACACAGAGATCAATGTGATCGAGTGAATGCCGTTTATTACACACTGCACATGGCTTATACAGTGTTAAAGCTACACACCATTGGCTAAGTTGAACCTAACACCATCAAGCCACAAACTTTAATTGGTTATAATCCATATCTCACAAGTCTAATGTTTTGGAGAACTTATCCTAGATGTTTTCAAGAACCTCTCCAGTGTGCTATGAGAAACCTGAGGAGCTCCCATGAGAAACCTCCAGGGAGTAGCAAACTCCTCCAAGCAGCTGTGACTTGTTTATTCTTAGCTGCCTTCAGTCTCACAGGGTTAGTGCAGGCTGGTTTCAGTCTTACAGGATCTTATGTAGATCTGAATTGCTCACTTGTGATTTTTCTGTAACTACATTTAGATAGTCAGATCTTTTGTTTCAATCCATTAGGCTTGAAGCCCTGCCTAAGTTTTTGGATTTTTGAGGATGTAAATAAAGCTTGATTTACATAAAATATTGCAGCATGTAAAGATGCTGATATGAATGAAGATTTATCTAAACTCTGAAGCTCTGTGGCTTTAGATATTTTTTAAAATGTACATCTCATATTTTAATTGACAGTGTTCAACAAGAAAATTGTTAATTGAAATCTACTGTACATTCCCATTGGTGTCAGAAAAGATGCTGTAGTCCAGTGGATTACATTGCTATTTTGCATTTAAAAAGCAAAGCATTAATACTCTTTTATTTTCTTCACAAGTCTATTGGTTATTTTTCACCATGCAATTATGGTTTAATTATTTTCTAACAGTCTAATATTTTGGTGCTTTGTAATAGTTTGAATTTAGTGAAGAGTAGGTACAGCTATTACTACATTCATGTCCGGTTTCAGGTAGGTCATTACATTACAGGAATAGTCTCTAATCATTGCTCAGCACTAAGTTCTCCTGAGCATGTATAAACTGCAACTGCATTTATAAATCTTCTGGTACATTTTGCAAGAGGCCTACAAGCAGAATTGCATTAGATTTTTGGAAAAAAATATTCTTGTCCTTCACATACTATAATTACAGAATATTTGGGAATTTTGAATCCAATATTGTGGTTCTTCAATATCAAATAACAAGCACATCCTGAAGAATAAGACTTTCAAATCCTAAAGCAGAACTTTAATCTCTGAATAACTTCTAACATGTTTACTACCAAAATCACCTTTGTTTCTACAAAAACAGTGGGGCAAATTTACCAGAGTATAGGCTAAAAACCACCAGCTTCAGAAGAATTTTAGACTAGGGTTGAATGTTGGGCGAAGTGATATTTCAGTACCTCTTCTTAGACGTTGGTTTTAAAAATGCATGCAAAGAAAATGTTGTGCTGAAGCTGTGCAAGCCCTACAGGAATTTAAACAGCATGAAATGGCAAGTTGGCAAGATTCACTACATAAGCCACAGCCTGATTTCAGAAGTAAGTAGAGCAGACCTCATTATGACCCCTGAAGTTAGGAAATTTGGAAAACATAAATAACCTACTTTTCAGCATCAAAAAATCAAAGTAAAAACTTTAAAACATGAGGAACCCAGCTTCCTTTTTGAACATATTTTGTTCAATTTTTATTGTGTATGTATTTAGAGATTTTTCTGTCTTCATGGTTTTTGTTTTAGCAATTGTGCCAATTTCTTGGTATTAGAATAAATGGATAGATTAAAGAGCATTTAAAAGAAAAGTCTCATGTCTACAGTGACAAAAAAATCAAAGGCTGTGTCTTTTGCCCTCTTTCTGTGCTCATTGACATTACAAATCTCCAGGAAAAGTAGTTGACTCAAAAAAACCCCACCAAAACCAAACAACGAAAAAACCCCAACCCAACAAAAAACAACCAAACTCTCAAAATATCAGCTTTCACACTGCAATATGTAGTTTTCATTATGAATGTTTTATACAGGAGATGTATAAAACAGCAGTGTGGCTGCTTCATTAGCTCTGGGTTGTGCAATACCCAAGTATAAAGTTGGCCTCATTTTCATAGGTGCTTACAGCTCATTATGAAGTCTGTGTAATCTTGCATTTGCTGTACTGCTCGGTAAATCAGGCCAGCAGCTTTCAATAGGAATAGTAATTAAAAGCAGACTGGAGATACTGGGATAAATAAGCCTGAATATAAGTAGGGTATATTCCTGTTGCTGAATGGTTCGAACACCTATTGACTAATCTAGTAAAAGAAAATAATATTCTATAGAAAAATAAAGAAAGTTCTATATATGCACATACCTACAAACATAGATAGGTAGGTAGGTAGGTAGGTAGGTAGGTAGGTAGGTAGGTAGGTAGGTAGGTCCTCTACCCCCAGTGCAGATTCTGCCTGTTAATCCACCATCCCAGCACACTAACTTCTATCTCCTTAACTATGTTTTTCCAAGGTCAGTGTTTCCAGCCTGTTGTTACTCCTGCTGTACACCTCTGCTCTCCTTTCCCAAATTGAGACCTGCACTTCAAGTCCTTCAGCTACTTAAGGCACATTGTACCTCTACAACCCTGTGGCATGTACATCCCCCTTACCCTCTTCCTACATCTTGATTCAGCAAGGCATTTTCTGAGCTGCTTGTAATATTGCAGGAGTAACTCTACTATCTCTTTAAAGAAGGTGATCCAAAGCAACAGCTGCAGTTTATCACTGTGTTCATAAACAGTTATCAAACTTCTGGTCCTTAAAATGACTCCAATTCTCACATTATCCTGGCAGAATATTTCTTACTTGGTGGAAGGAGCAAAAAATTTGACTTATCCACATCAGTGAGATGTCGGTGGGAGATGTGTATGCAGAGGAGCTGCAGTTTGGTCACCCTTCCTGGTTCTCCATGGAAGTGGTTTGCTGCCACTGCTCCATGGAGGTCTCATTGCAATACAACTAGAAGATCTGTCCCCAAAAGGAACTTGGATACACACATATGGATTATGATTCCTCTGCATGGAGACCTCTGGTATGATGGCAGTGAAGTAGCAGTAATAGGAGTCACACTTTCATTTTCCCTTTTTACAGACACACAAGGCAAGTGTGTCTTACTTCCAAGTATGCTGCCAGGTGCTGCAGGAAACCTTTCCATTAGACAGACTAGAATTTTGTTTGGGACAGCTGTTATTTTAATTGTGTGTCATTTGCTTATGTAAAATTGTAATTAGGCAAAATTTTACATTATTACTAGAAGGAGTAACCATTTAAGAGTCTTATATATTTTGAGAATTGTCTTGTTTTTTAAGAGGTAGTGCTATAAGCAAGAAAATATTCTCATGATTTGTAGAGTATTATGAGAAATTCAAAAAAGAAAAGAAAATTAAAAAAAATCATGGAAGAGATTGTTAATACTTATTGCCAAACAGGAAGCACTATAAACTGTATGGATAAACAGTGACCTCTGCTTTTTCAAAATTCTTTTAAAATGTTAAAACTATATTATTATAAGTGTACAAAAATAGATAGTATGCTTTTATTCAAACTTTGATTTCATTTTGTTCAGTATGCTGCTGCCTTGGATGTGCACTGGAAGGAGATTTGAGCCAAAATTTACATATCCTGAGCTAACACAGAACTCCACCAGAAATGGATGACACGTTGTCTCCTAATGTCCAGGTCAGACTCCTCTCTGCTTCTGTTTCCTATTTTATTTGCCACAACTAGTGTCTGTGTGATCATCCAATTTCATGAACTATGGTGAACAACTGTCTCTAGCAGACATCTCAGCCAAATCTCCAAGGATCTTCCTTGTTTCCAAGCAAAGTAATGTACAGTCATAATACTTACATGTCTCTTATGCACTAACATTTTCCTATTGCATCCAAAAATTTGTCCAGTATCCCAGAGCCAACAATTCAGAAGGAGCTAATGGTTCTGCTGAGGGCTATGGTCATAGGCGGTGATTCTGTCCACATGACGTTGCAAGGCAACTACACAGCCATCAGCCCTTGGTGCATCTCAGGAATCTGGATCATATCTTAAAAGCTACCAAATTCCTGCCCTCTCTGCACCACTGTTCTTTCTTTCTTCTCAGGCCTGGCCTAAGTTTATACCTTTTCTTAGTCTTTGTTTTTCTACTAAGTTCATCCTCAGTTTTGTTGCTGTCTTGTTAATTTTACTGCTAAGACCTGCTCATTGTCTTCCAGCTGGTTCCAGGATAGCTTTTATAACAGGAGAATATGCTGCTGGCTTGAGAGCTCCTTGGTTCCTGGAGAGTTGTCTGGTTGACCTATTTGAACTCAAGGCTTGACAGAATTTACTTGTTTCTGGATGGTGAAGTTATAATGAGATGACTGTGCAAGCTCTACACCTGTGCTGTCAGATAGGCCATGAATCTCATACAAACATTAAACATTAAAAATTCTTTTTTGCTGCCTGAAAACTAAACATGAGCTGTGCTTTGAAGACTGGGAAGTAGCAAAATAGTACACTTTTCAACACCTGGAAAAAAAAAAAAGTTTAATTACTGGATGCCCTGGAGCTATGCATGAAGTTGCTACCTAAATTTAATAATCTAAATTAGGAGGTTAGTGTAGAATTCATCTCACCAACTTCAGGCATTTACAACATAGGCTTAGGCTTATACACTTAAGCAAGTCATTTGAGGCTTCTTTTTAAGGTCAATGGGAGAAGTAGAAAGTGATTCATTAGACTTGTTACTGACAAGCAGTTTAAAGAAGATTAACTCTATTTTTCCCACTGACCTTGCCAAGAAGCCTCAGGTGACCAGCTGCAGTGCTTATATCTGCTTTTAGTCAGACAAATCTCATTTTTAGGCTCCTTACATAGTTAGACTTCACTAGACAAATCAAAGTGGAAACCTGCTTTACACACTTTCAACTATCCTCTTGCTCACTACTGACCACCGAAGAAAACCAAAGACAACTAGTTTCAGCATTTCAGTTATTTACAAATTACGCATAAATGATTCCTCTGCCCTCATTTTCACTGTATATTTTTGCTGTTAATGACAACTGGAAAAGCCATATTAACTTGGTTGAATATGTAGATGCTGTTTACATTACTTATAACTAGAAAGGACTGGATTCGAAAACATTTAAAGAAACTAAATAAATTGTAAGAGTGACAAGCAGAATTCAAGGAATAGGAACTCTGGATAGTTTAAAGATGAGGATACTGAAATATATGTTTTATTACAGGTATTAATAACTTTGAAAAGAGCAGATCAGTGGCTTAGATTTTTTTTTTTTAGAGATTCTTTTTTCTCTTCAAACATGTAAAATTAACTCCAGTTCCAGAGTGAAGGAACTGCAAGGTGTTTCCTTTCATGTCTTTGGATGCTCATAGAGTACATTAAAAATATTCCAAACTCCCTACCCCACCCCATGCTGAGAATTAGTAAAGGAGAGTTCAGTTAGAGGGGAAAAAGAACCCCAAAAAGATTCTTTAATCATGTATAGCTTTAAAACTGTCAAAAAATAGGTTAGAATTTTTAAAAATGGTGCTTCCTTTGATGTGGTTCATATGTGCTCTAAAGGGAATGGAATTTCAGGTGGTTAAGATTGGCTTGAAATCAAGTGATATATACTGCTGATTAGTACACTTAGGAAATACAAGATGACTATGGCCAAGCAATAAGAAATAATAAGAACATGATTTTAGGCATCAAACATAGCAATGGGGCTGAAATGCATATCTAAAACTCAGACATTCCAAATTTATCTCAATTGCTTCACTCCAGTAGTTTTAGAAATCTTTCAGTTCTAATGTGAGTATCTTCCAAGACAGCCAAAACCAGAGGTCAACTTACTCATTTTCCTGTATATACTTGTTATTTCAGATGTTCATTCCTAGATGTAATACAAAGAAAGCATAGAAACCCCTGAAAAGATTATGAAAATAGCATTTGAAAGCCATTTTGATGGCTTTCAGAGCTAATGAACATTCTAGATTAATTATTGTAAGATGCAATGTCCTGTGTAAATCAGCAGTGAATGTAGTATCCTCAAGGTGAAGATGAATCAACAAGTGTACAATGAGTTGACCAACATACCATGTTGAAAAAAAGGATATATCCTGGTATAGAAATTTGGGCTGATTCTAGTTTTTTCACTGCTAAGTTATACTATAATATAACCTCAGTGTGCAAAATGGAATTTTTAGTGCTATCTTTATAAAATTGAGTCCCAGTATATGATATGGGGTTTGCACAAAAGCCCTTATCTGCTGATTGTCAGTCAGCCTGAAGCAGTGCTTTATTCTGTAAAGGAAATGTTAGTACAGAAAGAATGGTAATTTTAAAAAAAATTGGACTCAGCATTTATTCTGGGAAGCTGTGCCAATGCACTATGATAATTTAGGAAGACATATAAGTATTCTAATTAAAAACAAAACAAAACAAAAAAGTGTGTATTCAGTCATTGTAAATCTTGAAAATTAATATATGTGTTTGCTTCTGATGGTGTACAGTGCTAGATAGCTACTAAGATATTTTAAAGGTAAGAACACTCTGCGATATCAGCAATTGTAAGAGTTTAAAAAAATTCTTATCTTTTGTAGAGAGTTCAGAATGTACAGAATGGCACACACTCCCTGTGTAAATAGTAACATCTTTGTGTCTTTAAGGTCAGCTGAGGTTGAACACAGCCATTTTAGTAAGAAAGACACATGGTTTGTTTTTTTATTTTTGTTTTGATATAAAGATTTAGGTAGAAAGGTCCCCATTAGAATGTGATATTGATATTTTAAGGATAGATAAATTTTAATAGAAAATTATTAGAATGAGAGAAGTGGTAAATACCCAGCCTCTCTTTATGGTTCTATATGTGAAATGGAATTTTATAAGGAGTGGCAAAGTGACATCTAAGATTATGGTGCATAAAGTATCTGTAAGCTGCTCTGCTGGTATACATGAATAGGTGTCCATGGCAAAGACATCAGTTTCCATGAATTTAGAGGTGCTCTGAAAAGGTCAAAGTCATCATCTTGAACTTGAACTTGTCAAAGGAGATAAAAACTCTCCAGTCTATAATGAGATTGAAACTTTGATTGATGTCTGTCCTTTGGGAATAGCTCACAGGAATCATGATTTTATAATGCTAGAGAACAATCTTTGTTGCTCTCAGACATACAGAGCTGATGAAAGTGGGATATGCTCGTATTTAGTGTATTCCCTTGATGCTTTGAATTGTCTACTACTGGCTGTAGAGTCTTCCAGACTAAATGAGTTGCATAAATTAGACAGAATATAAGGAAGGTCAGGGTTTTTTCCCTAGAAAAAGGCCTTTGAACTGAACCATGCTAAATCTAGGTCAGTGCCTGAAAAGAATCTGCCAGCACTCCACATAGTTTCTGATAGGTATCAGCAATAAGTGTAAAAGCTTCTTGGCTTACAGATCCATAGCCCGGCTTACAGATCCATAGCCCACCTTACAGCTGTGACCACTGTGAAAGCACTTGGGGGCTGCAGCTTCTTTTTGATAGACCCATTTTGACCACACTATCCAGGTGGATAATGTCACATATGTGGTGTCTTTTCCTGAACCTTGATCAAAAGGATGTTTTAAGGAGCCTTTCAGCTCAGAGTGGGTGGCTTTTGTGACTTGCATCATCTGAATACTGTACCTGTCCCTCAGTATTTTCAAATGAGAAGGTAGATTGAACTGATGTAACTTGAATCATTTCCAGTTGCCTCTGCTGTTCTCTACATATGTTCTAAAACAGGTGATTCAACAAGCTTAATAGACATTTTCCTTTATACTTGCTAATGTTGGAATTACTATTTGTATGAGATTGTTAGCATATGCCTATTTTACAACATTAATTAAAATGATCCAATATAATTATCCAATTTATTTTATTTTATTTTTAGGGACAAGTATAAATAGAAAATTGGCTCCTTTAGTCCAAAATTCACTCATTCATAAATATCTTATTACACGTATTAGACTTTTCTGCCATGTGCATTAATAGTATTCATAGAATTCAAAGCCAGAGAAATATTTTAAATGTCTATTTGACCTCTTTCATAATATTAATATAGAATTGCTGAAAGTCATTGCTACATCTGACTTTAAAAACCTCATTTGAGTGCATCTTTTAGAAGGACATCAATCTCAACTGAAGGTGATGAAGAATTTGTCATGTTTCATGATATTCACCCTCACTGTCTCACTACTAAATATGGCATTATCTTTCCAGTCTGAACTTTGCTAACTTGGGATTTCAACTGTTGATTCAAATTCTGGTTATGTGTAAAATCTCTTAACCTTTTTCTTGACCTCATGAGCTTGACACTTTTTAGGCCAGAGAGCAGTTATAGGAAGCAAAAGGCCATTGGCATTTAATTGCAACAAATCTCCTCCTAATAGGTAATTTGATGAAAAATCTTCCTAAAAAATCCCCTTTAGACAATTGGTCTCAGTCCAAAATGAAGCCTCTTCCTTCCCCCCACCTAGAAACATCGGAATAGTGTTTATAGCTCACTGTCTTGGCAAGCCCAACATTTTGTTTCCTCAGGTATTTGTGCATTTTTTTGAGGCTAGGGAAAATAATTTATCCCATTGTCATTTAATTATTCTTCTCAAGGGACTGGATGAAATATAGATTGAAAACTATTCTCTGTCACAAAAACATTATTTAACAGAATTAGACTCATAAAAGTAGTGACAGCTTCTCAGGTGGTCGTAAAACTGTTCAAAATCAGATCATAATACACAAAATACAACTGACTATTATTTTTCTGCATCTAAACTCCATTTGAAAATAGTATCAAAGAGTTGATCCTTTATGCTCACATACCCAACATGTAGGAGGTGAAATTTTATTTCAGCATTTTAAAGTATTTGAAGGCCATCTGTTAAAAAAACCCCAAACCAAACCAAACCAAAAAGGATAGTAATTATGTTCTGCTATTCAAAAAGGTGCCAGTTATACCATATGAACATTTCATCATTTGATGGAGTCCATATAATAGTAGCAACTTTCTATTACTGTACTAGCACAGAAAAAGACCTGATGGTTTGCTGATGAGCACTTATCCAATTCCTAAGTTTGTTTGGAAGAAAGATGAATATAGAAAGAGTTTCTTGTGATAACATACTGAGTTCTGTGGTGCTTACAGAGAAACTGAGGGTACGTAACTTATCTACCCTCAATTTTACATATAATAACTGCTCCGAGGGAAAAAATGAATGGATCTGAATGGGGTTTAATTAAAAAACAAAACCAAAAAAAATGTACAGAAAGATGTTACTTCCAACTTCAGTAGGAGTGACTAAAAAGGGCATGATGGGCATTGAGAAGTTTGTATGTCAGCATTCATATTGCAGTTCTGGGATTTTCAGAGAATCAAGACAGATACTTTTAAATAGGTGGCTTGAATGAAGTGAGCCTGCTCTAGTCCCTTGACTATGTAACCCAGAAGGTCAAGCTCTGTGTGTGGCTCTGACTCCTTGTTTTGGAGCATGATTCAGATTGTGTTGTTTTACACTGGTTTTGCCTTTAAAACTAACTTCTTTAGGAAGATACCAGCCTGATATATTAGCAGAACTTATCTCCTTTGAAAGGAATTTGGAGAATTTCTATTTTTTTAGCGTGACAGCTCCTTCGGTGAAACTGCAGTAAAGCCATTCCTGGCTGTGAGGAACAATCTCTGACTTTTCATATCAGATAGATACAGACACTTATAATAGGCATGTCTAAATATAAGGTACTTGGAATAATGGATGTATTTATGCATGAAAACCACTTACTACCAGCTTCCAGTTCAGCTCTCTTATTCCTATTCCTGTCCTTTAACTGATGATCCAGTCTTGATGAATTCAGTTGTTCTGTTAAGCCATTTTAGGATGAAAGAAGAAACAAAAGAAGAGTTGCTATGACTTTACGTTACCCATGTCTACTACACACTGCTTTGGATGTCACTTTCCAAATACTACCTTTCTATACAAATGCACATTCGTAAACCATTGCATCTCATTTGATCGTGGATTAGATAATCAAGGCAAGACACACAAGGCAATAGCTGAAGTGTGGAAGGAGGAAGTGGTTTACAGAAGCTGGAACTCACTGAAAGAATCCTCATGGCCAAGCAGTCCATGAAGGACAAAGTAATTTCAGAGTCACAAGGTAAGAAAACTTTCTGTCTCACCTAAATTACATTGTTGTATGTTTATAGTTTTTTCTCTTCTTTCTCATTTAGAAGATCTCATATCCCATTTATAGAAACAAACACACACATACAGGTTCCATGCATTCTTTTCTCCTTTTTTTAAACTGAAAGATAAATTCAAAGAAATAATTATCAATGTAAAATAGTACAACAACATGTGATTTTCAGAACTGGCTTCCAGTGTCTAACAAGGGCAAGTTCATACATGTGTTATCTTTTGAGAAGTTCCTTCTGGTTTTCTCTTGATAACTTGGGTAAGAGGGAAATGCAACAGCACTGCTACAGGATGAAAATAGAGAAAGAAAAGAAATTGTAGACAGCAACCTAAGAAATAACCTCAAGATCAGTGGGAAAATGCTCTCAGAAGACAGTATATCAGATACTACCCTGATACTACCTGAACATAACCAAAACCCAATAAGGCAATATCCATAATATTTTTGAGCATGTTCTTATGTAGTAATAAGAGAACCTTAATTCTCAGCTTTCTCTTTGCTGAGCCTCTGTTTTTCAAAACTGCCTTCATATTCATGTCTGCTTAATTCTCAGCTTTCTCTTTGCTGAGCCTCTGTTTTTTGAAACTGCCTTCATATTCATGTCTGCTTCTACACTGTTACACTTCATTTTTCCTTGTATTTTTTAAAAGCAACGAGAAGAGAATGAAGGCACTCTTTTTATTACTTGCTTTGGAAAAAGCTGCAGAAATCCTTTTGGCCACACTCAAATTTACAACTGCAATATTGAACAGATCTCTTTTGAGGATTAAATACTACTGCTGAGGTGACTTCTCAGATTAAAATGCCTCATCCTTCCATGGTAATTTTGGTTTTTGAAGTAAATTGCAATATTTGTGTTTGTTCCAGTCAACATTCCATTTGTGGTATTGTATCCCATATATTCTGAAGTTATTGTTATGGAGAGACTTGCTACTGATAACAACTGAAACACGCTGATTGTAAATACAATCAGCGCCAATAGAATATTATGGAGCATAAAGTTTTTGAAGTCTCATTTTTGCTTCTATACACTCCTGCTGGTGGTCATCTCAGATAGGTATACAATGCAAATTCAGGTTGTTCTCCACATAACAGAAAGTGAAATACATAAATAAAATCTTTCCTTTGTCAGAGAGCAGATCAGATGTTGTTGACTCAGGATACTTGTACTAATTCTTATGCATGCTTAGAAGATACTGGGCAAACAATCAAAATCTGTTACCAATGGGGCATTGTTAATCAAAGTAGAAAATATCAGTTCTAGGCAAGGAAATATACTGTAAGAATGTAAGATGTTTATTTATTTATTTATGATAGCAGATTAAATAGTGGTTCATATGTTTATTGCAACCATGTAAAAATAAATGGCATTATATTATGGATAAAACCCGATGTAATATGTTTGGGCCTTAATTTCTGAGAGTAATATTAGTGTTAACTCCCATCATTAACCAGCATCAGCCTATAGGAACTTAGATCAATCAGACTGATTATCCATTCTGTCCATTCTATCAAGCTATTTCTCCTGACTGTAACATCATGGAGCAGGTCAGAATAGCGATAGCAAATTTTTTACTGGATTTATAGTGTTTTACATGTTTCCTGAGAGTATTTTTAAAGAATTCCTAATGCTTGTATTTATTTTGCTAGTAATAGTGGCAATCCCAAAGCTCATATTATGACAAAAGTGGTAAAAATTTGTTTGACTAGGAAAGGACAGAGAACTACCCACAAAGCTTCTACAGCTTTTCCCAAATGTCCAAATGCCTCTCTCAGCTATAAAAGCTACTGGCTTTCCTGAATTTCTTTTACAAAATAGATTGCAGAAAGACAAAGAATAATCTTGAACTGCTTCTGCACCTGTACATTGATGGTACCTGAAGTAAGTAATTAATACACTTGAGAGTTACTAGACTCCTTATTTCTCTTGTGTAGAGAGAAGATGTAGAAATAGCCTTGCATGAATGCAAAATCCAGCCTACCACAGAATTTTACAAACTAGCAATGTCCAAAGAAACAGTAAAAACTGCCCATTTAATCCCCAATCTGACTCCATTATGTATCTTTTTGCTCTCTTACGGCATTATGAGATCGATGTGGCTGCTGGCATTAGTACAAAGAGAAGCTTGGATTTTTTTCTGAATTTACTTCAGTATGACTTAAGCCTGATAAAAAGTTCATATCCCCTGTGGAGTTTGGAAAGATTACTAGGTTACTAAACAGAGATGAAGTAGCAGCAGTGGGAGATAAATTCAAGTTCAATAAAGTTCATTAGTTTCTCTTGTTTAAATAGAGGCTTGAGGTGCTAAGAGCAAGTCTTCCCTCCTAACCAAAGTGATGACTAAGACTGCCAATGTTGTGACCACGACTTGTTACCAACAAGAAAACCTGGGAGTATCAGATAATTATAAACTGCACTTCCTGTGGATAAAGCACTTTTGAAAATGTGTTCACACTATTGCTCAGACATAGTGGCCAGTCTGTTGCTGATGCTTTTGTAATCTACAGCTTGCATGCTCCACCTAAAAAAGGCACAATTTTTCTCTCTGAAGTGGCCTGTGCCTTCTATTGTGTTCTCTGTTTTGCAGGCAGCAGCTTAAAAAGTTGGACTGTTCTTAGTTAAGGGTGCTCCTTAGGGTATTGAAGTACTGTCTTGTACAACTACCATTCTTACTGCCTTATTTCTGGCTTGTGACAATGCCCTAATGCTTGACTTGGACTGACAGTATCATAAGGCTTTGGAAAAATGAATGTAACATTACAATATGTACTGAGATATTTTATAAACAGGGATGACCCTCAGAACAGGAGCACTGCTGTATTTGACTGGAGAGGACAGACTGAGGAAATTGATGTGTTTCCTTGATGTTCTGGGGGTTTGTTTGTTTATTTGTTTTGCATTCATTTTTATTGCTCAAAGAAAACCCCCAAAAAAGAGTAATATAAGAAAAAAAAAATCAATGCCCTGCAATTTTTATTCAGCTGCAAACAAATTTGCTTTCCCTTGGCAAAAATGTAGAAGCACACATAATCACCAGAAAGTAGGAGAGGAAAAAAAAGTTTCTCACTGCCAGAAACTCTCTTCATCTCATTGTTTTGGTTCCATTTTCAGGAAACCTGGTTTTGCATCATGTGAAAAATGCCCTCTTTTGTTCATCAAGAGAAACATGGGATTTATTTTACAGTAAAAGATGTTTATGTGTAGATTATATCTAGGTCTGATTGGATATCAGGCAAAGGACTTTTAGAAACACGGCTATCACTAAATGCATAGTTAAATAACTCAGTTCAGCATTTATATAAAATCTATCAAATTAAATATGTGCTTTTGCTTTAGAGTTCCCTTTTTTTCCCAGTGAATATAAGAACAACCTTCAGTGCTAATGGTATTTCTGAGTGCCATAAAAACTGATGAACAATAAGACTGAGGGTCTGTTCTTTGAAACATCTAGAGTGGTTGCTTTTCACCTTGTTCTGCAGATACTTTGCTCTCAGGTAGTCAAAGGTCTGTGGTAAACTGAGGTAATCATCACAAGTCAGGGAGAAGTTAGGAAAACACCAAAGAAATATCCATGACCTTACTAATACAGCATTTCTGTGAACTAGGAGAAACCAACATGCTTTTTGAGAATGTTTTCAAAAAGATTCATAACAATCAATCATGAGAAATGAGAAATCTTGCAGCATTTAGCTCCTGAGGCACATGGAAAATACTCCGAGCATGATTTCTAATATACAAGAATTTATAAATTAGCAGTTCACTAAATTGGACCCTATCTTTAAGAATGCGAGTAAGTAATTATATCATATCGTAAGAATTCCACTTTCTTCTCCTTTTGTGTTGTCAATTCCTTGTAAGCCTCACGAGTCAGCAATGAAATCATGTTTATTACAACTTGGTGATCAAGTGCAAGCTAGTTAAAAATTTTTTGAAGAATCTCACTACTGTCAGAATCCTCAATGAACTAATATCATTATCATCATCATCATCACGGCTAGGCTTTGTGAATGAAGATCTGGGAAGGGCACTACCCGTGCTTGCTGCAAGCTTGCTGGTGGCCAAAAAGGCCAATGTGGGATAGGCAAGTCCAGTTTTCATCTGGCAGAAGAAATACATAAAAACCTATTGAAATATAGTATACTGTGCATGAAAGAAATACCACTAACACCTTCATTGGCTTTTCAATTCAATCATGCTTACAAGACAGTATTTCTGAATCATTAACTTGAATGTAGCTTAGTAATATTATTTTAGCTCGTTGGACTGGATATTTAGCTTTATCCAGTCCCATCAGAAATGGAAAAAATAGAACTATCATTGCAATTTACTTTTCCACAATCACTTCAGCTGTGAGTGATTTGGTTTTGACTGGGGAAGTATAACCTTTGTCTATGCATTAGTATGTAGATATACAATACACATGCTGTGATGGGACATAAACTTTTCTGTGTCATGTGACTCAAAATACATGCAATATATGGGACAATAAGGATGTGGAGGCTATGGATATGACAGTGATCCCTGATACCAGCACTTCTTCATCGTGACTTACAGAAGGGTGTGAAAATTTTTAATTTTTTTATTCATTTGGAAATATCACTGTGAATTGGAATTGTAATGTACCTATCATAAGAGATGACAGAGCAGCTGCAGTTTTCATGGTTCTCTCAAAACCCCTATTTACTCCCTACAGTTAGAGATGTCCTCAGTTCTTCAAGTGTTAAATCAACTATGTTGGGAGGAAAATGCCAGGAAGAAAAGAGAGGGGAGAGTTAACTTTGTATATTCCCTGTTGATTAATCTTGGGGGAGGCAGATTTTTTTTTTACCTGTCTTTGGAATTGTATGTATTAAATCATGATGCTGCTCAGCAGTTCAAAGAAAATACAGGCATACTTTTTTCAGAAAATGAAGAAATATGGATAACAGAATGCAAAATAGTTCATAAAAGAGTTCATGTTAAACTACGTTCAGTTTAAATAGTGAGTATTTCTTTCAATTTTTATTTCATATGTTATTTTTGATGATATGAAAAGTGTTTGACATTCAAAAATCATATCTTCAAAGACTTTGAGGACAATACAGAAAGGCAGTAAGTGCCTGTTTGTACTAATCTCCATAAAAATAGAATTGTGCTCCATTCTATATGGGAGAAGTCCCCTGTGAACTGGGAGAGAATACTGTTAATCAAATACAAAACAGAAAATTCTGGTGTATGACGCAAAATAAGATTGCATGATTTTCTCCCATTTTTTCCACCCAGCATAATTTACAGTCCCGTACAGTCTCAGGAAAAGACAGTTAAGTAGTTTAGGGGTTAAAATCTGAACTGCTCTGGGCTGTTGTTACTGAAAATGGAATTTTAATTCATATATCAGAAACTAGGAGTAGACAAAAGAGACTTTGCACCCAGAAAAAGAGATTGTTTAGAACTCAATCATTCCATCTAACACATAACTTTGTGTTTGTATTGTAAAACTACCTAGGCATTTTTTTGAACTACAGTATGATTATTACTTATTGATCATCAATACTAGCTAATAGACCACTTACTTTAATGTCATTTTTGTCAAATTTATTAAGCAGGAAAAGAAAAAGGTTTCTAATACAAAGCCATTGATGAAAACTTCCAGGACACAGCTGTACCTTTTTTATTTCATTTTGTTTGCGAATTACATGTTAAATGCATAAATAGTGATTTCATTTAGTTTAGTCCAGAAATTATCACTTAGAGCATTACAAGTTCTGACTATTTAAGATATGGACAGAAGCTCAACTTCTGCAGAAAACCCTTTCCCTTTTCTTTCTGTAAACTGAATGAAGATGAATGAAGAGAGGAAGGGGAAAGTATTGCCTTATTTCACAGGATTGTGAGCTATCTATCATTTCTGTAGAAAATTCTCACTTTGAGCTTTTGCCCTATTTTGTCCTATGAAGCTATGTCCTACTTCCTCTTATGAGTCTTCAGGTCACCAAAAGGCACCAAAAATGAGACAGGAACTTGGATGTGCATGGTAAGACCAGTGTGTTAAAATTAATGGGATCCTCAGAGAGTAAAAGTGCCACAGGCAGCAACAGGAATAAAAGGCCATTTGCTTTCCTTTTGCAAGAAGAAAAACTCAGCAGCCTAAAAAAATGTGCTGCTGCTTCTTTTTTCATATCCTTTCTTTTTTTTCTTTCTTTGTCCCTCTCCTCTGTGGGAGGCCAAGTGGGAAAAAGGCAGAATATTGCTCCAAAGTACAGGAGTCACGCCAGGAGTTCAAGGAGAATTCTCAGTCCAGGCATAGTTGTGAGCCCATCTATATTACTTTTAAGGAGTTGCTGCAGATGCCTCTCCCTTGACACCTAAGAAAATGCTTTCTCTCACTGTGCCACATCTGTTCACTTTCACAGAATGACGGAGTATTCTGAGTGGCACGGGACCACCAAGGATTATTGAGTCCAGCCCTCAGAGAAAAGCCCCTGTGGGGATCAAACCCACAACTTTGGTGTTATGAGCTAATTTCAGGGTTTGTTCAGATAAAACAAAAAACAAATCCCTTCCCCAAACAACAAACACCTCACTCAAAGAAACAAACAAACAAACAAAAAAGATTAAGAAAAACAACAAAAACCAAACCAGCATCAAGCAT
Organism: Hafferia zeledoni; assembly: GCA_035583235.1. Taxonomy (NCBI): domain Eukaryota; kingdom Metazoa; phylum Chordata; class Aves; order Passeriformes; family Thamnophilidae; genus Hafferia; species Hafferia zeledoni. The sequence goes on from JAWWEV010000115.1 coordinate 38,072,712, forward strand.
AGCTTAAGTCTTAGTAAGGAGCTGAGTCTGTGATAGCATACAATTTACCTCCTGTGAAAACAAAGAAATGATATCAGAGGAAATCGCCTTAGAATTGGTGAGCACCACACAGCCGTAGCTGTCTGGGGGAATTTCTAGCATAGTACTGACGGAAAATCCACTTGCAATTTAACAAAAATCCTTGTGCCAAAAATGTCACATGATCCTTGTGCATTTGATGATGCAACACCACCACTCAGGTAGTACTGCCTGTTCTTGCCCTTCAGCTAAACTATTTGTGAAAGTCAAACACACCGTCACAGACTTTCCCATTCAATACCATATAAACAAATCACATAACCTGCTGGCATTTTCTCTCTCGTTTCCACATTTGTGTCAGCTTTCTCACTGGGAGTATAAAAGGTAGACAGAACCACAATATATAGTGCTATTTTGCTATATGTGGGAGACAAGTATACAATGCAGTACCTACTCCCATCCTTTGGGCTATTAAGGAATCCACTCTGTTCTTTGTACTCATCTAGAAACACAGAAGAGTCCAACAAATACATGCTTTGAGGCCTCCCCTCCTTTCCCCTTTCCTCAACTCCTTTCCACTCTCTTGCCTTGCCTTGCCTTCCCTGTCATACAGAATGAACTATACAATATAGAATCATGTGAGATATAATTAATGAAGTTATTGCTGTACCAGACAGCAGTTTGCTATCAATATCTTTATTTCCAGGCTTTTCTGCCTGGTTTCTTTTCTATTTTTGGCTCTTTCTGTTTGTTTATCAGTGTGTTGTGTTTCCTCTCTGATAGCAAATGTCCAATTAATGCCAAGCAGAAGACTGGTAAATGTTTTGGCTTTTAAGGCTGGCTCTGTAACAGGCTATTAGATGTTGTTATTCCACTGTACCTACAGAAACTGTAGTTGTGTACTGCAGCTGATTTCCAAGCCCTAATAATTAGCCATTCCATTAATTACAGAATAACAGTATCATTTCTCACTCCTGAAAAAGACACTCTGGGAAACCACAAATCACCTCTGGAGCTACTGTCAATAGCCCAATTAATAAGAGAAAAGCAAATGGCTTAAAAAGTCTGTATGATATCCAGAAAAAAACCCTTGTGTAATATTATTGACAAAACCAATAAAGAGGATTAAACATAATCTATCCCCAAATGACAAAATTATTGGTAAAATCGTTATTTTGTATCTGCTTTCCATTTTTCTAAAACTGTGATGTGCAACTGGATCATATTACAAGTTTTCTTCTACAAAACTAGGTTACTCCCCTCTCTCAAATATGCAACAAACAAAATTTTCAACTGCTGGCAGAAACTATTTTGAATTAGATTCTTTACTTGGTTGCTCTCTTTTGCTGAATATTTTGAATGTCATTAGATGGTCTTCCAAACAATCATGGGGTCAACCAACTATTTGATGATAACCCTCTTAGGCTGAGAAATAAAGACATGGCAGAACACGGTTATGGGATATACTTGTATGAGATATAGTGTCCCCCGTTGTATGCTATAGGGAATAAGGACAAGCCTTTCTAATTTTCTAAAATTAATTTTGAAGTTTTTATAGTTCATTTTCAAAAGTGCATAGTGAAGGATGGTTCTAAATAAGACGGTTGGGTAGAGCTGCTGTTCGCAAAGTAAGGGCACAACCTGCCATTCTGCAGTTCGGCTTAAGTATTTATGCATCAGGTCTTGACACCTCTGTATAATCTGGCCTGAAGGTAATGGAGAATGCTCTATGTTTCAGCCAGGTGGGGCCTAAATTTGGGTTTTAAAGTTCAGACTAGGCCTGAGAATGGTCAGGTGACTTGAGCTGGGCTGAGCTAGCTAACAGCTGACTTCTTTTAGCCA
>JAWWEV010000115.1:38074671-38111730 GCA_035583235.1 Hafferia zeledoni
CTTGTTATACATAACTTGTGTAAGTGTGTGTTATATTGTAGTTTTAATTTCCTCTTTTCTGTATAAATACATGTAGTCAGTTTTAAGCATAAACCTGGGTTTTAGAGTTTTTTTTTTTCCCTTTCCCCCTTTTCTCAGCCGGGGACCAACTCTGTCTTTGGGCAGTTGGTGTTTTGCCAGCTCAACCCAAGACACTCCAGATTTTACTCACTTTTTGACTGGTACATGGATTATTTTATCCTGAATGTGAACTTTCTCTCTGCAAAGCTCTACCCAAGCCAGTGTTTCTTCTTTTGTATGTGAAAATATCTGACTGCTCTTTCACATGAGGTACATCAGATGGCTTTCCTAGCCAATTACTTCTGTTCCAAAAACATATGTTTGGGAAGAACCCTGGAGGAATATCTTTGCTCATGAGCAGCAGGTTAGAAGTCTTGGCTAAAAAAATGCTTCTACATCTAAATCATAGGTTCTTCTGTGTGAAGAAGTAACTTCACATAGAAGGTGAAGAAAAGTGATTCATTACAGCTAAAACTGGGGAAAAAGCAATATGAAACATGCTTTCATTTCATAGTGAAATGAAAGGGCATTGCACCTGGCTGGAATGGTCTTGTACATACCTATGAGTTGGGAAGATGACAGAGAATAGCAGGAAATGTCCAGGTAAATGTGATAAAAGAGTAACAGAATAACTAAGAGTAGAATTTTAAATAATTTTAAAACAAGGAGAATTTTAAATTTGACAATGGCATCAAATTTGGAAAATGTGCTGTTGCCTACCCAAAATATACAAATATTATGTTTCAATTTTACGATTAAAGTAACTGTAATATCACCATATTTTTAACTGTTTAACATGATTTTCATGTCTGCATTTTAACTGCTTTACAGCTTGTGTTGTCAGAAGAATTTATATAGGTTTATTGCTTTATTACATGTACAAGATGTATTCATTATTAATAACATAGTCTTTGAAGAAATTATTCTGGGAAGAATTGTTCAACATGTATTCCCTTAACATATAAATAAATATGGAAGTTTTCTTTACTGCATTACTGGTAGAGAAAAGTTAATATAAAATTCTCAGTGAATTTAGTTATCTCTTTTTTTCAGATAATAAAACTAAAGTATATTAGAAGAGTGTTGAAGGATACTGCAAAATCAAATGTAAGTAATGACATTCTCATCTTGAATTGTGGATCCTTCACAGCAGAGTGAAAAAGTTTGATTACAGTTTGAATAGAGAAACTCTACTTGAGGAGATTTTCACACAGCAGACACAAAGTTAATGCTACATTATTTTCCCCAGCCGCTCCATTCATTCAAAGACCCATTTGCCCCACGTCCAACTATCAGGTTCCATAATGTTGCTCTATCCTCATCAAGCTGGTCCATTCTACTTGTTTGTCATTCCATGCTCACTTTAGTTAAGACATAATGGAATGAAGCTGAATGAGAGTGAGTTCAGACTGGACATTAGGAAAAGCTTCATCCCTGTGAGAGGGTGGTTGGTCTGGAACTACCAGGTCCTAAGGAAATGGTGACAACAACAAGCCTGCCAGAGTTCAAGGAGTGTCTGGATGACACTTTTAGCCATATTGTTTACTTTTAGGTAATCCTGCAAGGAGAAGGAAGTTGGACTCAAAAATCCTTGTGGGTTCCTTCCAATTCTATGATTCTATATAATACTGAGATTAATTTGATGGTTTTATGGTTGTGCTAGCCAAGCAGTACCACATTTGCCCAAAGTTAGAGTTACCAGGAAAGCTCTTGAACAAGTATCCATTGAACCAACAGAAGTTATGTTTGATCAACACTCTGATTTCTTTGATTCTGAAAAACAAGAAGGCTACACAAAATAGAACAGGTATCCAACTGATTGAAAAATATATTGTAAAAGCAGATACAAACATTTTGGTGTCACATTAACTGGAGAAGTCAAGTGTCTTACAGCAGTCTGCCTTATGCCCAGTCCTACTCTGTATTTCCTTTAATGTCAGGGGTAATGGAAGATGGATCACTGTTATCAAGCTTGTGGAAAATGTAAGACTTGCATTTGATGTGGGAGACTGGATCAGTATTCCAAATGGTCTTGATAAATTGGAGAAGTATTCTGAAATGAATAAATTAAAATCAATAAAGCTTTGTATTTGGAAAAAACCAAAATCAAAAATCAAAAGTCCATATACAAAATGTAGTTGGTAATTGGTTATGCTATCATCCTGCAGAGAATGGCAGGCAGTTTAGAAAACACCATGACTGAAATGCAAACAACCAAAGTGATTCTGGTGCAAACAAGATGAACCTCAGTGCTGGTTATAGAAAAGAAGCACTGTATAAAAGCAATAGGAGAAAATACTCTCTGTTATAATTGGCCTCTGGAGCATCACATCAGGCCTTTTACCTTCTGTATTAGGGAAGAAATAGACCAACTGAAGTGAAGCAATAAGAATATAAGGTTTAGAAAACTCTGCCTTGATAAAAAAAAAAAAGTTTTTATCTGGTGTCATTATTGGGGAAGACATAGATGATCACTAAAGGTTTTCTCTACCCTGCACTTTTAAAATTCTGTGGCAGTTTCACTGGAGCCCCTGATGATTTGTTGAAGAACTGGCACTGCATATTTGATCTTTCCAGATGTTTCTAAGGGAAATTAAGCTTTAGTGGGCCAAGTGTTAAATTGGTATCATTTAATTGCTATTGTGCCGTTCTGTCAATACACAATTTGGCCTTATGTTAACTTCTTTTAATGTTTCAAGAGTTTGTATCTGACTTGGAAATTCTAGAATACCTCATAAACTTGCTTGAAGGATTTAAGTATTTATGTAACTGCTGTAGGTTTCTTCAGCTTCTAATTTTCATTACGTAAGGATAATTAAATACTTTAAAGAAGGGAAGTAATGCTGCAAATTACCTGAAAAACAAACAGCAATAACCCAGTATACCTACTAAATACTACAATACCTTAAACTGCATGAATTGTTTCTACCTTTTCTTCAGGACTATCACAATTGCAAAGGTTTTCTGCCTGAAAAAAAAGCTTACTGACACATTTCAGGGATTATATGAATCCTTCTGGTGCAGTATAAAAAGGGATCACATGTATCACAACAATTTTCAAGAAAGAGTAATGCAACATATCTTGAACAGTTACAGTAATTTCTAGGCCTTGCAGATGATCAATATCCCACTTTGAAACAAGTTCAAACAGTTTTTATTTTTCAGTCCCCCCCAAAAAAGTTTGAATTTTCCTTTCTAGAGTAGATTATGTTAAGTATGAGATAACTGCAGTCCCTCCCTAACCTGTTTACAGCACTTATGGTGATTTAAGAAATTAAGTTTTCCACTTTTACAGGAGTTTTAATTTTTCATTTCAAAAAGATTTGGTTTAAGCCATTGAGAATGTTCTTGAGGGAAAACAACTCTTCCCTTAGAATGTATTTCCTGTGGATTTTGTTAGAATGAAACACATTTTTTACAAGAAGTCAGCAAAGTTCCACAGCAGGATGTCTCACATGTGGCTGTGCTAGGGTGGAGCTCTGGCAACGGTGCCTAACACTGCATACAAGGGCCTAACCATGTGATACAATGGAAGAAGCACTGCTTGCAGCAATCTGTGTTCATGCTCCTGCATTTAGCTTTTGTCTACCACTGTATCCTCTACATGAGGATACAGCTAAGTGAACATGAGCTAAGACTTTCTTGAAAGCTATGGCTCTAAAGGCAAAACATATTGTGTTCAATTACATTAACCAGATCTCAGAAGTTCATAAAAAGTTAGAGTATTCTATGTCCCAAGGAGTTCAGACAGATTCAGTCCTCTCTGAATCACAACCATCAATGATTCAGCAAAGTCTTGGTCACATTGGTCACATTAACACAACTGCACATCAGTGGACATATTTGAATGCATAAAATTAAGTATGACCCAACTGCTTTTCTGGCCAGCTCCAGCGTGACCCCTTTTGAATACACTAAATGCAACAGAAATATATGTATCAGGAAAAGAATTAGTTTGAGAGCTATGAAAAAAAATACACCATTCATTCTTCCCCATTTTTCTGAAATGTGAGACACTATATACACACTTTAATCTTCAAACCACCTACGGCTTCTTGGGTGGAAAATAGTTTGTCAGAGGTAGAATATTGGCAGCTTTGAGTTTTGGACCCTAATGTAAGCAAGCAACACAGCTGAGATAGATGAGGTGATCTACACCAAAGAAAAACCTAACACTGACTTTTGATATTTGCATTTTTTTCCCTACTTTGCACTAGTTTATCTTAGCAGAAGATTACCCTGACCCTCTGACAGTAAATATTTTTGTGCTAGGAATGCACTTCAGTTTTGTTTTTTTCAGATTGTTGTCAAGGTAGGTGCACTTTCCTGGTACCTGAAAGCCATTTTTATTTTTGCCCTGTATTGTTACAACTCACAAACTAGTTCATATTGCTTGCTTTTTATCACCATCTTATTACCAGTCTTTTTTCCTATTAGCATTTGGCACCAATAGTTATTAATTCCCAATCCTTCAAATAAAAATTGACATATTCTGTATTCTTATTTTTCTGTACCTTACTGCTCCTTCACTCTGTGTTACTTTATTTTCAGACTTCTTTGTGAAATAGCATCAGGGTTGTAAAGTATTCAAGAGTCCGTAATGCAGCTGTCAAAATCATGTAATGAATTCACCAAGTCCAGTTCAGGGCATACTAGTGTGACAAAATATCTATAGTATTTTAAGCCCTGTCACTGGTACAGTAGTAAAGCCCTAGTAGAGAACACAGTGAAATCATTTACTACATAGTCAGTGTGTCTAAATTCCACCTATAGTGTTTAATGATAAACACAAAAGCATGATGCATCTTCTGGCTAAATAGTGGAATGAACTCCAGGAGATCTTATCTCAATGTTTAGGTCTGTTACAGGCTACTTAATAACTTTTGGCATGTTACTTGCATTCTCTGTATCTCAAATTACATCTGCTAAAATGGGATAATATTACTTCCTTTCTTTTTCTAATATCTGTCTTGTTTACTTAGATAAAGAACTTGACAGGCAGAAAGTATCACTTAGGATGTATCTATGCAAAACCTTGCACAAAAAATCCCAAGATCTGTCACAGCAAAAGTGAATGTGACTGTCTGTTATTTATTTATATTGTACCAGTGCTATAATGTATGCTAGGCACTGATTAATAATAACCTTTAGAAAACTTATCCTGGAATGTTAATCATTTATGTAATCCTTCTAGGTCAGTCAAACTTTAACATAAGGTGCACTTATTTGTAAGGACATGGTTTGTAACTCAAACCACTCTAAATTCAGGCTGCTGCAGTCTATTCATCTTCTCTCCTGCACCACGTGTGACCACTGTCTTCCCATTCTGCTCTTCTATGCATAGCTGGTCTGATTGAAAGACTGTTGCCCTAAATGCTGTTGTATCAGCTGGGCCAGAGTACAAAGATAGGCATGATGTTAAAGAACTTACATGGCATTGCCTCATGGGTCCTATTTAATCTTCTTTTAGGTGCTGTCACATCTTTCTAATCATACAAGTCAGTCTGGTGTCTGATGTAACACGGCATAACTCTTTTAGGGGGAAAAAGTTATGACTTTGTGACATAACTTTCTGCTGGCTGTTGGTGGGAAATATTTTAGTAAATAATGACTCTTTCACCTGTATTTCACTGGAAGCCACCATCCAAATGCTTATAAACACTTCAGTGAAAAATATTTTATATTTACTGTATCTATGGTACACAGGATGACACAAATACAGATGAATCACTTTTACTTCTAAGTTTTATTGCAATTAGAAAACAGTTTGTGTTACAGTTTCTGGTACTGTAGCTTGCAGTTTGACATTACTGAGGCAGTTCTGAGCTAATTGCCAAAGGGTAGTTATAATTTAGGACAGTTTTCTTTGGTTCAGAGAAATATCTTCAAAAATTTTCTGTGTTATGAAATTAGGTAAAATATATTGAAGATAATTTTCTGTGTTAAAAGATTTTGGATGTTTTTAAAGTATACTTTTTTCTATTTTATAGGGGGAAAAAAAAAGTCCTACATGTAAGAGAGCTCTTTGGATACTTTCTGATCTAATATACTTTTTGAACTGCAAATTTGTACTACAGAGGTACTTTGCTATTTAAAAAAAAAAAAAATTAAAAAATAATCTTTGTGCAGTTTTGCCCTTTATGAAATATATTTTTTTCTTTTCACTGTTTTATGCCTTGTGAGAATACACCTGGGGAAAGTTTCAGAGTGCTAATCTTAGAGACTATTCCTTCCCTATACTGTCCTACCAATCCAGCCACAACAGAGAATTCACTAACATTTTCTTCCTTTTGTTTTGCTTCCCTCACCCTCTAACTGATTTTTTCCTTTACATTATTTTTTGTTTATGTAATAACATTCAGGCATTGGAATAGCCTGTCCAGGTAGAATTACCATTCCTAGAATTGTTCAAAAGACAGGTGGGTGAAGTACTTGCGGATATGGGTCAGTGGAGAACACAGTGGTGCTGGGTGAACATCTTGACTTGATTATCTTAGAGGCCTTTTCCAACATTAATGATTCTATAATTCATGAAAGGTTGTTCAATTTTTCTCTCTCCTTCCTCCCTACACTTCAAATTGTGCAGATGTAGAGAATATATATCCCTTGTTACCTATCATAATTTATGTAAGCATTAAAAATAAAAGTTAAAAAGCCTTCATCTATCCCTGGAGATCCCTCCTTCTACTGGTACAGATACCTCACCTGCTGTGCTTTCAGTTCCAGTTCACTGGAAAAAGCGTTGTCCTTTACAGTTTTTTTCATCTGCTGACTGCCACTCCTCTGGAACAATTTTAACAACTCACTTCAAGGGAGCAAGAGTACTCGAGAGCTTAGATCTTGTCAGCAGTCTGCCTATTGCACTTAGCTGCACCAACCAGATAAATTCAACACGAAGAAACCAAGCTGAGAGAGATGTGAACCTGCCCAGTACACTTAAAATAAAAAGCCAGCACCCTTCACACAAAGCTAACGGGCCTCATTCTCAAGGGAGGTGGACAGCTAATACTAACTGCAGATTTATTTTAAAGAAATGTAGGGCAGATTTTGCCCCCTGATTAAACTCTCATCATACAATTATTTTTGTCTCATGACTCCAGTGGGGACATAAAGGAGTAATGGAGGACAGAATTTGGCCCCATTACTGTGTGCCATTAAAAATTATTTTAAGGTGCAGGATGAAATCTTATCTGGACAAGATTATTGAGGTGCAGAACCGAAAATTTTCTTCAGCAATGTGTGGATGTTCATGGGGGAAGGAATGAAAAAGAGGAGAAAGAGAAAAGGCAGAATTCTATTTGAGATGAAAGATATCATATGGTCTGTCACGGCCCCTGGTGAAAGTGAGGGCATTCCAGTCCACATTGGGATACACGCAGCACATGAGGGACTCAGGAGGTCAGTTTAGCACCCTGTTAGATTACATGGAGGAGGAAAGGATGCCATAAGAGAAACATTCTAGGCTAATTGGAAATTTTGATGATACTAATTTCAAATGGGATACAGCGTAGTGGGTGTCTCAGATATTTTTATTTGGTTTCTAAAAAACCAAACTTACATGATTAAACGATTTGTCTCTCAGTCCCAGACTAATATGTTCCAGGACAATGGTTTATTTCAACCAAATCTTGGAGACAAGAGATGTCTCAAGAGTAATGACATTCCTAACAGGTGGTTATTTTGTGTGTTGATGTTTGTTTGCTTGGTTAGGTAGTTGGTTGGTATTTGTAGGTTTGTTGATTTTTGTTTACTTTGTTTTGAATTGATGATCGCAAAGAAGAAAGAGTTTGGGGTTAAAATTTCTGGCAAGAGACACAGAAGAGTTTGGTCAATAGTTGAGTTCAGAAAGACATGGGGAGGCTAAAACAGGAGACGTGATCAGTATTAGACAATGTTTTCATGTTATTTATGAGGTAGGTGTCTGGTATGTTCAAAACCTGAAATCTGAAGCACCTCCAATTCCAAACCTTCACTTTAACCTTAACTTTGATCCTATCATTATATAATTATGACTTCAGTTCCTGTCCATAAACCAAAGATACAGATATTCTATATAAAGATTTCATGCTTTGCTGCATAGGATTTGGCAAAGCAATGATGCAGAAATTCTTTACAAATCTTCATGCTTTTTCTGGCATTTTTTGTACATCACATCTAGTAAGTTTTATTATTCTGACTGGGTGCTTAAATGCACTATAGGGGAAAAAACCTCTTTTCTTCCTTTTTCCTTTCCCTCCCCCCTCTTCCTGGTCCTTCCCTATATGGCAAACCCATGTTTCAGTGATTGGCAGCTGCTTCCAGAAGGCAGTAGCAGATAGGCTGGGAGGCATAGCAAGCCTGTCAGCACAGAGGAAACAGACCACGGCAATGGTTTTTTTCTTTGTAGGCTGCTAGAATTTAGGGGGCTAGGAAGGAGATGGTGTTTTGGTAGTTCTAAAAATTTTTTGAAAGATAAGTTATTTAACCTGGGCCATCCCAGTGCTATTGGGAGGGTAAAAAGGTCTCCCCAGTTGAGCGTTTTTGGCAATCTCTAGCTGAGAAAGCAAGTTCCACTGAGCTGGGTAAGCAGGTGACAGATACCTTCCCACCTGGCTGCCAGGCCAGTCCTGCTGCTGAAGGTGGTGTCAGTCAGAGCCCCCTGATTGGACATCAGCTGAAGCCTGCAGGCAATTGCTGCCTGCTGTTTTGGTCAGGTGTAGTAAATTCTGAAAAAGTGGGCCACGGTTTGTATGCAGTCCTGCTCTGCAGCAGAAATTAGTACTTTGTAAGGAGGCCTTGAAGCTATTAAGGTGCAGACATGCATGTATATTAGCTGTGCAGCCATAATGAAGTTTTGCTATAGGAGTTTTTATAGGTTCAGGTATATAGCATTTGCTGATAAAAGGTCTAATGCTCTTGTATATGTGCTGAGTTGTTGCAACCCCTTCTTAAAAAAAAAAATAGTGTTTAGAAAGCTGGAGCACAGGGAGCGGGTCTCTTAAAACTTGCCTGGATAAGATTTTTGGAAGAAAAAGTTGTCCTTTTAAAAAAACTAAATCCATTGTAGCCATACCTAAATATTCTTATACCCTGATTTTCCTCTCATTGGCCTGAGTTAACTCTGCCCCCTACAGCATTCATCCTGTTGGTATAGAAAAATGGAAAGTTCTGTAGATTGCTTAGAGGGAGTTTCTCTGAGTCTTGATGTTAAGATGGGCAGTGAATTAGAGAAAACTGTAGCGTGAACCATGGTAAGGTAAAATCATGTTATGATATGCATGGCGTGCATCTATTGCTAATTATGTAAGTGTGATTTTTGTAATTTCACTCATCCTTGCTGCTGTAGTCTTCTGGCTGTGGAAGCAAAGGGCCTTGACAGGAGCAGGTGTTTGGGTAATTCTCAAAATTGCAGGGAAGAGAAAGACAGCAGTTTAACCCAGCTCATACAGCCAATTGGAATTGCTTATCTACTACAGAACTGATTGAATTTTAATGAGTTGAATTATCTCTGAATTAAGTTGGTTGATATGCTTGTAGTTGTTTGAGTAAAATTGGAGTTTTTTTTGCATACATCTAAACTGGAAATAAACTGGAAGATAAAATCTGGGAAACAGCCCTTTAACACTTTTCAAGTTAGATTAATGGCCATGTATTCACTAGTGACTAGTGTTGTATTCTTAGTTTGTTACTTTACCTCCATAAAACTTTTATGAAAACACAAATATGTATAGCCATTAGATTATGTTTTCCCACTAGAAATCTTTCCTGCTTGGGGTTAGGAAGCAACAAAGACTTTGAAAGCATAGCTTGCTCATATGATTTTAACAGAGTTGTTCCAGGCTTTTTTTTTTTTTTTAGCTTTTCTCTCTCATTCCTAGTGAGAATAGGATTGGAATAATATTAATGTTGGAAGCAGCAGTAGTAGAAAGATACTTGCAGCACACCTACATGACAAAGAAGGTGTTTGTAAAAAGGAGCAGACCCTCTTTATAGCGTAGGGGCTAAAAGCAACTTCAGGACTCCATTGCCTGACTGTTCTGGATAGACAGAAAGAAGTTCATTTGGCAGTTGAAAAGGCTGCTGGTAGTTCAGGGAAGGTAAGACAAATTAACCCTACTAAAAAGCTAACATGTGCTTAAAAACCCCACAATATATGTGGAGGAATGAGATCATGTCTTGTACTCAAGTGCAATGGCATATTGATTCTGGGTTATAGTATTAAAGAATGGGGAATGAAGCAGGTGGCAACTGCAGAGTGACACTAACTTAAATATTTGCAAGCAGCATAAAAAAGAAAAATCAGATAAATAAAGAAAAGGTTGAAGTGCTTTATATATTGTTATAGAAAACATGTGAAAATTCTTATGCAAAGCCAGCATAAAGCAGACTTTTCTTACTTACAGCACAGATCTTCTAAGAACATCGTATCTATATGTACACCTGATGGTATATTTGAAGAAACCCAGAGGTCTCTTCTTTCTCTCTTCTCTGATAGTAGGTGCACCTATGAGCATGTACAATTCACAAAAGGACATCTGCAGAAAAAGCTCAGTTCAGTAGGCTTTAAATCAAATTATTCTGTGCAAGCTTAAAACTGCTGCAGCTGGGATATGCCATACAATAAATATCAGTGCCTTCACGAGTGTCCTGAATGCCGCAGGGACACATGTGGGGGTGTACTAATTTTGGCTCCAGGGGTTTTTAGGGTGTATTTATGATCTTGGAAATACCTGGATTCACTGACTGAAGAAATTAAAGAGAAAAGTATTAGAAAGCAAGCTGCAAATAATATATATGGGTTAGTTAAAAGCTATTTGTATACAACATTGATGGCTCTGGTTGTGGCTATTTTGCTATACTATTTTTTGTAGAAGTATTTAGGTAAGTATTATGAAAATGCCTTTCTAGTTTTAGAAGAAAATGCTGTACTTTATGTTTCTACCAAACCCCTCCTACTGTTCAGGTTATTTTTCCAGTATTTCATGAATCTACTAATATTACCTATTAATAATAATACTCAGTTAGGAGGTGTGATATGAGTTTTGCCTTTATCCTTGGGATATTGAAAGGAAAAAAATAATTATCACTTTGTTTTCTGGCTGATTCTTTGCAGTATTACACCTTGAGTCCAAACATAAGGATATTGTAAATTTTCCTTTTGATCAGATGGAAGCAGAGCTCACTCCACACCAAGTGGCTGCCAGAGGGGTCTTCTGCAATGTCCTCACAAATTTGTCTGGATGAACTTTTTTTACCATTCAAAGGTTATTTTCAGTAACTGGATTCAAGTGTAAACTTCTAGTTCAATATCACTTTTTCTGAACAGCTACATTATTTTAGTTCTCTAGCAAGAAAACCCAACACCCCAAACCAGCAAGACAAAAAAACCTGCAGATCCCGAGTATCCGTTGCATGTGCTCATAGAGGCACCTATTTCCAAAGGACTGTAATAGATGCATATTGTCTCCTGACAGCAAATATTGACCAGAAACTGAAATGTTGTTCTGAGCTCCAGTAAATATTTCTTGGTGCAGCTATGTGAGAAAGTTTTCTTGTATGTGCCTAATATAGCTTTGCAGAGTGTGTGGGCAATTAACGAGGTGGTTTTCATAGTGTGAAAAAGGAAAGTCCTTTTTTTCCTACTGTAACACGTTTGAGCTAAATAGCAACACACATCAACTTCTACTAAAAGAAGAGGCAGTGGACTATAGAAACCACCACAGAAGGTCTTTTATTAGAGAAATACTGGGTGTCAGGTATCTACGGGCATACCAGCGATATTGTCCATCGGGACCACAGGAGCGCTTTGATTTCTCAGGTCTGTTGCTGGCTAAGCCGCTGCGGGGGCGAGGGCTTCCAGGCGGGACTCGGACCTGAACCTGGACGTGGACCCGGGCCGGGACGTTCGCCTCCTGGCCAGGAGAGGTGAGCTTCTGGCTGCCCCGGCTCAGGGACCGGCAGCTCGGTCAAGTTATGCCTGAGAGCACCGGGAGCCCCTGCCCAGGGAGGGAGGGGACACAATGACGGAGAGGTGCTGCGGGGAGAGGTCGGCGGGGTGGCTCCAGCGCCCGCAGCCCCGCATCTGCCGCCCGGCGCGGCGGGGCTCGGGTGGGGGTGAGCGGCACATCCCACCCCGAGCCGGGCAGGGCAGCGGGGGCGGCTCCGGGAGCCTCCGGGGAGCCGAGGTCGGACAAAGGCTTCCAGGAGAGGGAGTGGCAGCCGGCTGCCCAGCCCCGCGGAGGGGGCGGGCGGGTCGGTGCCCGCCGGGACTGGGGGAGAGGGGATGGGGGAATTTCCCCACGGGCGCGGGGAGTGTCCTGCCCCACCGGGGGCGCGGAGGGAGGCGGCGGCAGCGGCTCCTCTCGAAAGCAAAGGGCTCTCCCGTGCCGCTCGCCGCTTCGCCGAAGGTGGCTGCGGGGAGGGGAGGCGGGGGAGGAGCCGGGCTCATCCCCGGGCGGGCGGCAGCCCCTCCACTGCGCCAACCTGCAGGCGGGCTGGAGGCGGCGGCCCCGCCCGGCCGCGGCTGCCGGGGCCGCGCCGCCCCTCGCCGCCGTCCCGGGCAGAGGCGCACGCAGCCGCTTCCCGCTGCGTCGGTCCTGGACTGCAGCTTGCTGGCGGCGAGGGCAACAAGCAGCGGCATCTTGGAGCATCTTTCCCTAGTGCCCTTTCATCTCTCCCAGTCCGCTCCTCTTTCATACCTGCAGCCTTTCCTTCTCCCTCCACTGTCACTACGTTGTTATTTCTCCTTGTTTCTCCCTTCTCTTACCATTTTTTGATTTTTTTTTTTCTTCTCTTTCTTTCTCCATCCTCTTCGTTTTTGGACCGTCTTCGTCTAGTGCCTCTTAATTTCTTGATTTTTTCCCTTGGACTTTGCCTTGTCATGTCAAGATGGAAGTCAGGCATGACTGGCTCTCCTCATCCCCCCATGAGGGCTTCGAGCAGATGAGGCTGAAGAGCAGAACCAGGGAGCCTTCCCCAAGCCTCACAAGAGTAGGTGCGAACTTCTACAGCACTGTCAAGCAGCAAGACTACAGTGCCAGTGTCTGGCTGAGAAGGAAAGACAAACTGGAGCACGTAAGCCAGCTTCTTTTTCCCTCCACCCTTTTTTGTTTCTTTCTGGACTTCTGTCTGGGTACTCCCTTAGGCTATCTGTCTAGCAGCTAGGGCTCCAGAAGAAAAGTGCTGCTCCAGTAACTGGGCATGGCATTTCCCAAACGATAGAGGAAGGATCTTACTTAGAGGTCCCATACTGGTCAAGTACGAGGTAAATGGGATGCCAGTACTGTTTCAAGCCACATGCACGTCTCTTACTAGCTCGAAATATTTTTTGACATTCTTGGCTAATTCATTCTTCTATTCCTGCAAATTCAGCACTGATGTGGGAGGAGAAAGATTGGGATGGTGCAGATGGAGGTTAGAGCATTTATCTCACGGTGATTATAGTGTAGTTCTAGAGTAGCTAAAAAGATAAAACTGCCTTTTTAATTTTCTTTTTATTCTAGCTGTGATTTCCCTCCCCTACAGTCTTACCCTCTCCCCCTCCCCCCCTCTCCAACAGCCCCCCTTCTTTTTCTTCTTCATGCATGGGACTTTGAACATACTCAAGACATCTCTTCCTGCAGCAGTAGTACATGGCTTAACTAAGTGTGTTTGATACCACAATAGAACTGATACTGTGGATAGCTCTAGTGAATATTTTATGAGAATTTAAGGTGCTTCTAAGTGTTCCTGTCTCAGATGATGTTTGAAAGCATTTTTCATGTTACTTGTAACAGCAAGGAAATGGGCTGAGATGCCCTGCATGCTGTGTAAGAGTTTCCTGAATAGCTTATTAGCTGAAACCTATTGTTACAGTGTACAGTACAATCAAGACAGGAAAAGTAGGTGCATTTACAGGGATGCAAAAGAATGTGGATGGGCTTGCATAATGCAACAGTCTGCCATTCTTTACACAGTGAGTAATTTACAATCACAGTCAGATTGACTTCAAGATTCACAGAAAAATATTTCTTGAGGTACAGCCACCTGAAGTTTCTTTGAATAGAAAAGGTCTGATTACAAGGATAAATTGCCTTTATGACATGAAAATCCTAAATGGCATAGTAGAGTCCTTTAAAGATGAAACCTGAAAAAGGTCGTTTACCAACTAGTTCATGGAGTATTGCCCTCCCTTACCCCTAAGCTGCAGAGTATTTTATTCTTCTTAGTGTAAACTTAAACTTGAGTTATTTATACTTCCGGGGAAATGAAAAGAACTGGTGATCTGTTTGAAATATCACATTTCAAATGTTGAGAAAGGTATTGAATCCTATCTGCCTTCTAACACATGTTTTTGTGATTCTTCACGCTGACAACAAGGCTTCACAGTAGTAAGCTTGTAAGCAGAGTATTCTCCCATTGTGAATCAAAAAGAAAGGTCAATGTCTTATCTCAGTACAGCTAAAACATAGAAAGCACAGAAAACTGAGCTGTGGCATTTGTAACAGGTTTTTGGTACATGTGCTCACATGATGATATCTGTGATCAAATGAATGAGTATTAATTGGGGGGGCGCAGGGAATAATCTGTCAACAGTTTGATACCATGTTACTGTTCTGGTCGCATGGTCAGATGTCTGTATTTTGAATCATACAACATTAGCATGGACAAGGAAAATAGTCATTAACTTGTTTGAAGATTTAAAGTGCAAAACCTTTTTTTTGTGTGTGATTTGGTTGCTGGGTTTTTTTGTGGTTGGCTTTTATAATTATTATTTTTGTTAAGTCAGTATTTTGTTACAATAGTAATCTTCAATAACCTTGCAGCATTTGTGTGAAAAGGTTTTTCTGTAGTCAGTAAGGTATGAATGCATATTCTTCTGGGAATTTCTCTCTCATTTGAACTAGTTATTTTTTTTTCCCCACAGCCTATTTGAACCCTATGTAAAGAAAAAAAAAAAGAAACATTGATTTTTTTGTGTGTCATGAAGTATTTATTTCATTTACATTTACTGTGAATACATTGCAGTACACTGATATGCCTACAGCAGATATGTGAAAATACTTTGGTTTTATGGCTTGAGGTAGCTGCATTACTCATGAGTGTTGTAACAGACAGGCTATTACATAAGTGTAAATAAAATGCCCATTTATTTATAAATTCAATTTTGCTTATACACTTTTGGAGCAAGATTGTTATTTTCTATTTTCAGATAAATCTTTGAGAGTTATGAATGTTCTCTTGCTAAAGAAGTTATTTCCCACACTTCATTCTTCCACTCCAAGAGACAAATTACTTTGAGATGCATCATTTTGAGGGTTATAGTCATTGATATATGATAGCTTATGACCAGTATTGGATAATGAAGATATGCAAACTTCATGAGGTAGATGAAGGATGTGAGTAACATTTCATTATAGCTCCATGTGAGATAATCATGTTACTTGATATCTACAAAGAAAATTAAAATACAGAGTGAGCATTCATAGAGGCACTGATTTTAAAAGTATGTCATCACAGACTTGATGCTACACAACAACAGATAAAGGCAGAAGAAGGATATGTGGTGAGTGCAAGTCAAGATATGCATGAACAGATTTTGAAGTTTCATGTGTACTCTTTCAGCACTGTGGAGGGGGTTGGGTTTTGCTTCATTGAAATGATTTCTTAAATTGATTTCACTTGTAATAGGGATAAAATTGGGCCAGTGTATTTTGTTAGTTACTTACAGTAAGTCCCTGTAGACCACAGTAGGTATTTTATATTGACTTTTGTTAAAACAAATAGCATGACTTATTCATGTGCAACACTTATTAATCCATATATAGTTTGAGGGATTAAAAAACATCTTCTGAAGCCAATTAGTATCAAATTGTTTCTGTAAAAAGGATCTCAAATATAGAAAGTATGTTTCTAGATTTCAAAACTATAACAGAGTTGTGGGGTTTGGTGTTGCAGCTTTTGGTCTGTTTGGGTTTGTTTTGTTTGTTTTTTTTTCCTTAAACAGATCTCATTTTGAAGGGTGTGGGAAAGAGTTTCAAAATTCAACTGCTCTGTCTCTTCTAAAAGCACAGAGTAACTTCACAAATACAATCTCTCATAAATATGATAGAGTTTCTTTAAAATAGTTCAATATTTAATTATGGACTGACCATAGAGGTCAAAATCTGGAACATATTACTGGTGTATTGCTAATTGATTGTTCTTCTAATGGATCTTAATATAGTGTGTCTCCTCATTGGCTGGTTGTTTTTGTGGGATTATCTTTTTCCCAATGGCAGCAATACAGCTTGTACCATACAAGGTCTGAACACAACTCACCCCTGTTCTTTTGTATATTCAGACACAGTATTTAGGATTAAATGAATTTGCTGTAATATGTTGAAAGGTTCAATGAGGAGTTCTTGCAGAAGTGAGGCCTAAGTGTACATACTTGCTGTAGCCAAATGTGTTGAAGAGTCATTAATATGGCCAAACAATTAATGGAGGAATTTACTAGACATGTGAGGAACTCCCACATTGCAGATGTGACCGCAGTGATGTTACAAACCTTTGGCTGAAATCCCTGCAGAGTTGAAATTGTTCATATCATGTGCACCTGCTTCAGCTATTTCTTTGTACCTCTTTGGGAAGTTGTTTGCCTGGTATTATGAGTATTGGAGTGAAAACTGTTGTGTGAAATAGTCCTAAATTTTCCTTTGCAGTGTTTTTGTTTGTTTGTTTCTCTTTGCCTGGTGTTGCCTTTTTTAATGACATGTGAATTCATTAAGAGAAGAAGGTGGAGGGGGAGAAAGAGTAGCTAACTTAATAGCCTGTAGCTGATGGGAGTTACCTATGTCTGGTTTAATTTACAGCAGCTCTCCATCATGTCTCTGCATCCTTCAGTAATGACAAATATTGAATAGCTGCTTTCCTGGTACCTCAGCAAAGAATTCTAGAGAACTTAATTTTAAATCATCAAAGCTTAAAACAAAAGCTAAACAGATTTCTTTTTAAGCTACAACAGATACGCTTCAAACATTTGTTCGTTTTTATGACAAATGTAAGTTTTCTCAAAGATGTAGTGGTACCTTTAGCTAATAACGTCTAAATTTAATTGTTTACTTAAATATGTTAAAAGATTTTTGCATTGTCTTTTAAGAAACTGCTTCAAGATTGTAACTCTTGAGAGATCTGGTATCAGGAAAGCTTTATTTCCTGGTGATCCTCAATCTGTTATCTTTATTAGAATCATAACTAGAAGTTATTGATAATTATTGCATCATCTCTAGTTTTTTAATGAAGTTCTGATCAGTAGCAAGGGCAACATTGGGATTTTCAGATTCTAAGTAGTTTTTCTATTCTTGACCAGTTGATGTTAGGCAGTTGCTCAGCACACTGCTGTCCCTTTGGCAGCATTGCTACCCAGAGAGAAAAGTGGCTGTAAGGTACAGGGAGGGCAGTGTCACTTGGCAGCAGAGGCAGGTATCTGATGTGCAGGTGTTAGGCCCGAGACATTTTACCACGCTGCCTGATAAGGATACTTCTCAGAGCCACATGACCAAATCAGAAGTAAAGCATAACTTTAATTCACCTGTCATAATACCTTTATAAAAGTTAAAAGCTCAAATCCAATTTTGTTAGTTCATTTTTGTTGTCCAAAAACTAGTAGGTCTCTTAGGTAGCTTTAATTTTTTCTTTTATTCTTATGATACTGGAAGTTGTTAACAAAAACATTGTTGGACAGTTTAAAAGTGTACTTCTGCTTTTGCATTAAAATTAACACAAATGTTAAAAGTCAGAAGACATATTTATAGTCTTCAAAAGGATGCAGAAGACACCATGTACATGGCTATAACCTGCAACACCTGAAAAAAGAAGAGGGGCACAGCTTGATATAAAGCAAGTTACAGGAGTAGGACTCAGTCAAGCCAAATCAGTTGCTGGACAGAGCCAACAGCTTTAGCTTAAGGAAGAATAATGAAAGACTCTAAATCAGAATTCAAAAAAACATCACCCACTTTTCCAAAGCAGCCCTAGTCTTGAAATAAATGCAAACACGTGGCTTTTTTTGAGTTAAATGAATTCATAGAATCACAGACTATCCTGAGTTAGAAGGGACCCACAGAGATCATTGAAGTCCAGCTCCTGGCCCTGCATAGAACTGTCCCCAGGGTCACACCATGTGCTTAAGAGTGTTTTCCAAATGCTTAAACTCTGTTAGGATTGGTGCTGTGACCACTTCCCTGGGTGAAGAATCTCTTCCTAATATTCAACCTAAACCTCTCGTGACACAGCTTTGTGTCATTTCCTCAGATCTGTCATTGGTCACCACAGAGAAGAGATCAGTTTCTGCCCCTTCTATTCCCCTCACAAGGAAGTTGTAGTCTGCAATGGGGACTTCCTTCAGCTTCCTTTTCTTCAAGCTGAACAAGTCAAGTGACCTCAGTCACTCCTTTTTTTGGCTTCCCCTCAAGGCCCTTCACCATCTTCATTGCTCTCCTTTGGACTCTCTTTAACAGCTTAATATCTTTCTTGTATTGTGGTGACCAAAACTGCTCACAGGACTTAAGGTGAGGCCACACCAGCAGAGTAGTGCAGGACAATTGCCTTCCTTGACTGACTGGTCATGCTGTGCTTGATGGACAGTTGTCAGAGTTTTGCCTTAAGCAGGTTTAAATAATTTGTCACCTGGTATGTCAGATACTAAGAAGAATGGAGAACACTATGTAGGAAGGTACATGGGACAATTCAGAGGGTTCTAGAGAGCTGGTTTTCAGTATTTAAAGCTTTTTGATGGCATAGTTGGAGATGATAATTAAAAATGTCTGTCTGGTCCTGGATATCGGTATCGCTATTTAAATTTCATCCTGAAAATCAAGGGAACAAAATCAATTAAGTTAGGGGGGTTTTGACTTTTTTTTTTCAACAGAAGACTGGTATGTGGAATCACTTGCCTGGAACAGTGATAGAGCCTGAGTTGTGATTCTTGCTTATGTAGTAGCATGGAGTTTTCTTCACTGCTGACAGACTTAGTTTGGAGGAATTCTTATGTTGAAATGCTGATTTCCTTGCAGATGTGTTTCTCTAGTAATGTTTTGTAGACAGACATAATTAGAGAAAATAAATGTTCAGAAAAGTGGAAAAAGGGACTAAAATAATTGAACAGTGTTGGGAAAATACTAAATAGCATTTTAGAGCAAAAAAAAAAAAGTGTTTTCTTTTGGAAATAGCATGGGGAATTTCAAATCCTGAATAATTTGTTACTGTAGTTACCACACATAAAAGTAATTTTGTATTGAAAAGCAGTGAAAATATGATACCTAATATTTAATTTTTCTCCTTATAGTTGTGGTGGTTTAACCTTGGTTTTCTGCCAGCTGCCCACCAAGCCACTGTCTCTTCTCCCTGCCTCAACAGGACAGAGAGAAAATGTAATAAAACATCTTGTAGCTTGACATAAAGACAGGGAGATCACTCACCAATTACTGTCACAGGCCAAACAGCCTCAGCTTAGGGGAAAATTAATTTCATCTATTGTCAATTGAATATAGGGTAGGACAGTAAGAAACAAGGACAAGACTAAACCCACCTTCCCTTCTCCTCACATCTTTCCAGGCTTGGCTTCAGTCCTTTGTTCCTGAATCTTCAACCTCCTTCCTCTCAATCCCCCGAGTGTCACAGGGTATTGGGGAATGGGGCCTGCAATCAGTTCATGTAACACTGTCTCTGCCACTCCTTCCACCTCACACTGTTCCCTGCTGATGTGGGATCCCTCACATGGAATATAGTCCATGTCAAACTGTTCCAATGTGAGTCCTCCATGGTAACTGCAGCTCTTCAAAAACTGTACCTCGATGAGATACACTATAGGAGTGGACTTCCCCAGCACCGGCTCCCCATAGCCTGCTCCTTTGTGGGCTCTCCATAGGCTACAGCTTCCTTCAGGGCATATGCTCTGGCATGGGCTGCAGTGTGCATATTTGCTCTGATGTGGTCCTCCCTGGGCTGCAGGGGGACAACCTACTGTCTTCCTGAGCAGCAGAGGAATCTCTGCTCTGGCACCTCGAACATCTCCTTCCCATTCTTCACTGACCTTGGTGTTGTCAGGGCTGTTTCTCTTACTCTTTTCTTGCTTCTCTTGCATAGCTGCTGTGTGGTGGTTTTTATCCTTATGTGTGTTGTCAGCAGAGGTACCAGCCAGTGCTGTTGATGGGCACAGCTTCGGCAAGCAGCGGGTCTGTCACTGGGCCAGCTGGAACTGTCCGTGTCCAACATAGGAACTGCTGCTGGTCTCACAAAGGCCACCTCTGCAGTGCCCCTCACCCCACCAAAACCTGGCCATGTAACCAAATACACTAGTCCTAGAGGCATCTCTTCTTTCTCTGACATGTGAGAAAACATTAATCTAACACATCAGTTCTGGTGATTTTGACATCAGTCACTAGGAACATCCAAATTTCTAGAGCTAAACTGATAGTATTTGAGAGGCATAGTCACTGTAGCAAGCTTAATTTATGGTGTCTGACTTCATGTTGCTGCACAGGAAAACAAAATAACTTGAAGTTTCAAAGTTGCACTTAAGACTAATTTTTCTATGCATGTATATAATTTACTTAAATTTAATTCAACCAACTCAGAACTTTTTACAAATAAAGTTTTCTAGTTTCTGAAGAAAATACCTAAATCTTAGTCTATGTTTGTTCCAGATGTTAACTTCAGTGTAGGTATAGTAAAAGTGCTTTTCACTGCTTTCCTTTTTCCAGTGCTATCAGCATTAGGGAAAATCCAAATTAGATTTT
This sequence comes from Hafferia zeledoni, assembly GCA_035583235.1. NCBI lineage: Eukaryota > Metazoa > Chordata > Aves > Passeriformes > Thamnophilidae > Hafferia > Hafferia zeledoni. The sequence continues at coordinate 38,095,470 of JAWWEV010000115.1, forward strand.
TGCTCCTGTCATCCTTTCCTTTTGTCCATGTGGACCATCCTTGTTTAAGGATTTTGAAGTAGGAGCTGCGGAAACTTGCAACTTCATCTCCTTGTCTGTTATGCAACCAAATTCTCTGCAGTCTTCCTTGCTTTGGTCTTGGAGTTGACCACTGACAGTAACACTTCTAAAGGCAGCAGGAGTACTTAAAACACTAGGAAAATTATTCTTAATTAATAACTCCTCACAAGTTCAGTCAGTTCACTGACTGTCTGTAGAGGATGGCCAAAGGAACTAGTCACCGTGACTGATAGTATGGTTAGCTTAGGCTTTCTTCCATTCCATTACCAGGAGTGCTAAAATACAGGAGTGAAATAACTTTACCAGACTATTGAAAGTTGGAAACAGCAGGCCAACTCATGCCAACAATTAACAAACGTCACATTATTGTCATTCAAGATGGGAAATCATATACTCTTAATTGTTCCTGAAAAAGAAAGTCCCATGTTGGCAATAGACTCCCTAAATCTGTCTTCCCTGATGGAATGTTTTCTTGAGGGACAAAAGATAGACTTATAACTGCCCAGGTCTTTGTTGTTTGTTTGTTTGTAACATTATTTCAGGTCTGATTGTCATGCCTTTTTCATAGTTTCATTACTGAGAGGAAAAAGAAATAGACACCCTGTTCATATCTTCGATGGTCCATATATCCTCTTACACTGAATATCCCCTCCGCTCTTAAAATAAGAGAAGTGCTTTTTTCTTTCCCCTTAATTTTTGCATTACTAGATGACAGCTGTTACAGTAAGTGTAGCATTAATTTTCCCATGTAGTGATACTCCTCCAGTGTCTGTAAGATCATGTGGTCTGAGTGGACAATCAGATTGCTTGTAACTTGTCCTTTGGAGTTCTTGGGAACTAAAGTAGATTATTTTAGGATATATCTCTATTAGGCAATACGTACATGCTGGGATCCATATTCCCTACAGAGCCAAATCCAGGACCTGTATACCCAGGCAGAACAATGAGCTGAATGTTTATGTGGGCATTATCTTACCTCTTGGGGATGCAGCTGATCCGTTAATTGAGAACTGAGGCACTCACAGATTCACTGATCGTTAGTGTAATAAAGGAAGCCAGTTAGCCTAATGTTCCCTCAAAGTGACATAAATGCTGGGCTTCTTGTGGTTGTTGGACTGTGTACTGTGCCGTAGTGAGCAGAGGGGCCACTCAACTGAAGGAATACGTGCAGGGAGTTAGGAGAACCCGAGAAGCTCAGGAGGTGGAAGAGAGGAAATGAATAATACTTGCGTGCCAATGAAGTGAACTGATTTAATCAGAAAATAATTTTTATTACATTGAAAATTTATTCCTTAGGGGTTTTGTTGAATGATTGTCCATCAAAACTTAGTTTGGGGTTTTTTTTTTTTTTTGGTTGGTTTGGGATTTGTTTGTTTTTGTGGGTTTGAGATTTTGGTGTTTTGGGGTTTTTTGGTTGGTTGTTGGTTTGGTTTGGTTTTGGTGTTTTGTTTTGTTTTGCTTTTTAGGATTTACTCTTCAGAATTCATTAACTGTTACAAAGGCTTTCCCAATAATGTGCAGGATTTGAGATGAAGATGAATTTACTTTTTTCCCACTTCTGCACAACCTGTAAACCCTCATCTGTTTGTGCAGTATTTGCAGGTGAATAAAGTTGTGCATTTTATTAATTTCTCATCTTAAATCCAGGATTTTGAGAAAACCTAGGAAGCTGCATTTTTGATTGCATAATGTCAACATAATCAGCAGCTTGTTTTATAATTGATAAAGTTGCTGGAACTCATAAATACTAGTTATTCTCTTTTAATTTTTGTTGCTATTTGTATTTCTCTGTCGTAATTAAATGTTTAATGGAATAAAAAAAGCTAATGTATTTGAGAATTGCTGATAATAAAACAAATAGGGATTCAGATAATTCCTGCCATTCTGATACATCAAATATGCTGGATTTCCCTAAGGCATTTAAAACTGTTTGGAGTAGAACCAAATGTGGAGCAGCGATGACATAGTGATTGTGCCCAGCTTAAAATTCTTGATTCTGTATAAAAAGCTGTAAAAAGTCTGCCATAATAAGCAGATTTATATTTGTTTTAAAACATGGGCATTGTAAAAATTAATAAGGTCTTCAGTGCTTCCAGCCACAGTAAACGTGGTATTTCTCACTACTGTTTTTCGTGTTACAGAAATGGTGCTGCTGTCCTTTAAGTTCTCTGACTGATCCTTTCTGGGCAGGAGTTTTTTGATAAGGGAATATGCATTATATGCTGAATAAACTTCAGGCATTACTTCAGCTGGGTATTTGCTTACTTATGGGAATGGTGTTAAAGGTGACAGTGATTTGAACACTTTGCAACTTGGGCACTTTTGTTTGATTTTGCTCCAAAACCACGGTCCATTGCCTTCATTACTGTGGATTTAAGGTCCCTGACAGAAGACTCAATCAGTTCAGCTGTCATGGATTTGGAGGTAAAAAGCAAGTTCAATTTATCATGCTAAGCAGTTGGAGGAAAAAATCTGTCTTTGAGTCGTCACCTTTTCCTGAGTTTTAAGTCTCTGGATCATCAGGCTAGTTGCTGGATACATTATTTGAGAACACCTTGCAGTTAGCACAGGGGAAAAGCCTTGACAAGCTATCAAAAGAATAGAAAGCTCCTAATATAAGAGATGGGATGTAAGAAACTGTAATGTCTATGTGAACATAAAAAAAATTATATAGATCCAGTTGCTCACTGTTTAACTCCATCATAAGGTGTTTCAGAATGGAGAATACAGAAGGAGGTCAGATGGGTGCAGGGTGCATTTGAAACTGCAATTATCTGCCAAGATTAATCAATGGATACCTGAATAAAACTCAGCAGAACAAAGCTACCTGTAAAATTATTTCTTTGTTCTCCGTCTTTGCTTCTGTTCCTCATTAGAAAGTATAAGTGAAAAAGAATGCCCATCATGCTACAAGTCACATCAAACCTACACTGGAATATGATCTCAGTTTAGTCATAGGCAGGTACCATCTGCTTTTGTGTTTTGTGCTCATTTAAGTGTAAATGTGTACCTACTTCAATGATAATAATTGGGAAAAACAAACAAACAAACAAAAGAATGGAACCTCCAAAACACTTTGTTGCTTCTTGTGACTATTACTTAGGTGAACAATGAGATGAATGTCTATTTGTGTGACTGGTGGCTACAATAAAGATGGAGACTCATATCAAGTTCTGCTGTTTTCCCCATAGTTGTTTGCTAGGAAGGACCATGAGCATCTAGAAAGGCTTGTGTTCCTGAACACTAAAAAGAATTGTAGTGATTGGGGGTCATATAAAAATTCTGAAACAGTATCTTTCCCATAGCTTTCTGGCAGCTGCTGACAGAAGTTGGCCCTGTTTAGTCTCTTCATGGGCATTGATAAAATAGCCAGCATAAATCAGGTTCGGAACATGAGTGAAATGGAAGGAGTTAAAGCTAATGCTCTGTCAGTTTGGTCTAGCATTGGAACAGCTTTTAAGAGCCTCTGTGATAAGATTGGTGGGGATTTCTGTCTTCCTAAACAGAAATTGATGTGCAATTGTAACCTTGTGCTGCCCAGTTACCGTTACTTTCTGGAATAAAGGTTTGAAAGGTTTCAAGCCAATGGGTTGCCAGAGGTAGTTGTTGCTTGCTTTCTTTCTTTCCCTAAATCAGTACATTCCATAACTTCTTCCTGCTTCTTAAAGAATTGTCCTATGACCTGCAGCAGTGTATTTAATCCTGTAAAGGCAGCTATCTACTTACTACTGTGGTCTTAGATGCCTTTTGGAAAAGAAGTTTCCCAGAGTTTTCAACAGGATTCATAATGTTAAATTCTGGTAGGATAGTGAGGCTACTCTTCACATCATTTAGATGTGGCTACAGTTGTGGTTTGAAGTGTTTGCTAAGCAATTTCTCTATGTATCTTTTCATGGAAAAACCAGTATGTTTTGTGAACAGCTGACTTTTGCTATTGACTAGATAAAAAATAGTTTGGAGTTATTCATGTGCCCTGTGCATAAATGCTGCTGGAAACAACATGGGATGAAGTATATTCAATGCTGCCACTGTATTGCAACTGTGATTTTTAGATCCTTGAGAAAATGCCTGTTTTGAGTAAGTCCTGTTACACAAATGAAGATTACATAGCTACCCTGGTTATTGCAGGTGACGGGTGGTTCTAAGGAAAGACAACTGAAGTACTTAAAACAAGCAAACAAAAAGAATAGTGATGAATGAAAGCCAAACAATTTTGAAATTATTTGCAATTTGAAGCTGTGTTTTGAGTGATTTATTTGTAGAACATGACTTACACTAAATCTGTGATGCTGAAGACTGATCGATGCTTATTTGGGATGTTGGGAGCATGACAATATATCAGTACACCCAATGGTGTTCCAGGCTTTTAGAATTATTTATTGTTTGAATAACGATAATTCCTTTGGGTCTAGGATGAAACAGAACACTCATTTTGGAAAATGTTACCTTTTTGAAGAAAGCAATTTCCCTTGTCAATGTGAGCTGCTGTCCCTGCAGACTTTTTCTTCAATTTGCTTTTGAGCTTATGGCAGGCACCTAACCCTTTCTGTGTTATTTTATCCCATTTTCTTCAGTATTGTTCTCTCTGAGCCTTTTTGTCATGGTTAGTTGCAACAAACTCCTGCTGCGGGAAGCTGGAATATGCCAGGCTGTATTCTCTGGCTGTGTGGTATATGGTCTTAATGCACATCAGCCTAAATCAGTTTATTTCTGCAACCATATGACAGCTGAAACCTGTCTGCTGGAAATTTCAATTTTTAAAAAATACTTTTTCTTCAGTTTGTGCTCTTTGTTCCTCTATTCTGTGTCTTTGTTGGGGCTGTTCCAAGCATTCTGCTTTGGCTTTAAATAACTGTTGTTCATATCAATTTTTAAAATATACTATATTGCACAAATGTTTCCCTTTTTATTTTTCTGAGGTTGGGTTTGCCTACCCAAATCAAGGCCTGTGGTTTTTACTTTTTTCTTATTAATTTCATCTCATTGATTCTTTCATGATACTTGATTTTTAAATTATTTTTCTTTATTTCCTTGTCCCCACCCTGCTGGCCTGTCCCCTTGAGCTTCTCTAACAAATCCACTGTGCTGTTTTTGTACTGCATGCCACCTTCTGTGATGCACCTTGTGTGGAACACTCAGGGAAAATGTGGTGAGAGAAATGGATGTAGAATTTGCAAAAATACACTTCTCTTACAAGATTTATACATAATTTTTAGTCCTGAGTAGGCACTTCCGAAAACCCTGGAATTACAAGGAAGGTGGAAGTATCTGAGTTGTGTGACAGCTGGAGTTGGCCAACTGTAGCCTCGTAAGTGTAGTCTGTAGATCTAGTGATATAAAAGGCAATAATTACACGAAGAGCAACTAAAGTTTTCACCATCAGTGTGACTTTGTAGTGTCAGCCAACAGCGTATTCTTTCAGAGTCTCTCTCCTTTTAATTGAGAGCTCTGATCTTGTCAGTGCAGAGGAATGCAAGTAACTGCTTCATTGTGCCTTGAAAGGAATAAACCCCCCTGTTTCTCAGTCTTATGGAATCTGTTTTTCAAGTAATACATTTATTTTTGTTGTTCAGAAACAGAGAACTGAGAGTGCATCTTTTCTAGTTAGTTAGTGCAGGTAGTAAATAGGATTTTCTTTGATCTAGTAAGAAATTTGGAGCGGATTTAGACATGTCCATGTATTATAGGAGTACCACTGTATAGCAATCCTTTCTGATTTACAGGCCACAGTACTTCAGACACACCTGAAGGATTTGAAATTTGTTTTAGCCCTCAGGTTACCACTATTAGTTGTGTTTGTATTGTTTTGGTTTTTTAATACGTTGCTTAAATAAGGCAGGTGAGGAGTGTGGTATTTTTGAAAGCCTGTAGGATCCCTTCCTGTTTGGAGTAATCTGGTTATTGTATTTGAGCTGTTGCTTTCTATGATTTCCTTTTTGACAAAAGTCTCTCCCTAAGAGCTATGTCTGTTTTGAGTTTTTTACATTCATATTTCTCCAGAATTTAGAAGATTAAAAATATTTGTTAAGAAACTTTGTGAATACCTGTTGCTTTGTTTATTCACTTTATGATTCTATTTGGCATCAGATGTTCTCAGTTTATTTCTGGACATTATAAATTTTTGATAATATATCTGGCTAATTTGTTCAGGCTCTTACAGCATGGAATTTTTGGCTTGAGTAGAATGGTTTGATGATCAGCCAGTTACTGATGGGTGTTTGATGCTTACCACCATAAAGAGAACACCTTCCCAAAATACCATTGTAGATAAAGCTGCACACCTAATTAGAGCCATCATGATGATGTAATCTGGAAACAACCAAACTGCTGGTAGTGGCCTCTCTTCTCTGAGTTATACTGATTGTACAGTAGCTTGTTCTAGCTCTTCTTAATTAATTTTAATTACATGTATGTATGTGTGTATACTTCTAACTATTGAGTATGGTACTGTAACTGAGAGCTTTTTTTAGTTGCACTTATTTTACCTTTACTATGCATTGTGTTGTTTTCTTCCTTCTTTTTTTTTTTTTTTTTTTTTTTTTTTTTTTTTTTTTTTGGTAAAGGTTTGGCAACAGAAAGAAGGTTCTCTTATTATATTATCCTGGTTGCTGTGCTTTGCCAGAAGGGAAAAATTGAGTGATTTTTGAGAGCAACTGAGCCATGAGGCCTGGAGAAGCTTTTAGGGTGGAGGTGGGGCAAGTAGAGGAGGGGAACTGGGAAGCTTGAAGGAAACTAAAGGAAACTGTAGGCTGGAAGATTCCTGAATGGAGAAGAAAACTCACTTGTAGTAGTAGATAGAAAGATAAAAGCTCTTTACAATTCTGGAGGTGAAAACATAATTATTCATCTCAGCCTTTGAAATCTTTTGGATTGGATAGCAAAATCAGAGGAGAAGACCTGCCCTGCAAGATGATAGGGCCAAAATTAATTTTTTTAGATTTTTCCATCAAGGGCGTTTGAGTTCTAGGTTCTCTCTTAGCTTAGTACATTTGTGCAGGCTATTAGAAACAGAAATGTGGGGCGGGGTTTTTTGGTTATTTTTCTTGTTGCTGTTTGGTTTTGTCTGTTTTGTTGGTTTTGGGTGGGGTTTTTTTGGGTTTTTTTTGGTTTTGGTTTTTTTTTTGGTTGGTTGGGTTTTTTTGTTTGTTTGTTTTTTTGGTGGTTTTTTTTTTTTTTTTTTTGGTGTACTCATTTTGGTAGACTCGCTGTTTTCACCTGAAGGCTATGGCTGAAATGAAGCTCCATCACAAATCTCCACATACTATCTGGCCAAATAGACAAGAACAGACAAGTAATTTTTGTGGTTAAGTCCTTGGAATAGTGGGCTCTAAAAGCATACATGAATGTTGATGCAGAGACTGGTTTTCTTTTTTAATATGTATTGGTATCATGGACTCTAGTGTCTTCGTGAGACATGTGAAGCCATTGGCTTAACTACCTTCTGTTACATACCTTTAAGGGACAAATATGGAAGCTGCAGAAATGACCAAAAAGGGGAATCTGAAGTATTTAGACTGAATAGGAAGCACTCTTGTCTTAATGCAGCTGACAAGTTCTTTGGGAGTTTCTGTTGGTTTAAATTCTTTATTCATTTGCAATTCACTGTGTATGACTGGATACAAATAATGCTGTCTTCACCTTGCTCTCTATTTTTAGTGTTTGCTATCTGCAGAGAAGGCACATAAGTAATTTCTGTGTGGCTCTGCAAACATTTTTCACATAAGCCTTCATAAATGTACATTTGCACAAATATTTCTGAGATGAGTATTTTTTTCAACCTCGAAGAAGCCCATTCTGAAGTCTGTATGTGTGGGTATCACCTGAAAACAGAGGTAAAATGTAATGGTCTTACCTGATTTATTTAAACATACTTATTCTGAGATACAGGGTTTGGGGTTTCTTTCTGTAGATTTTGTGTCAGGTAAGTTGCCGTTTACTTATGAAAAAATTCAAGTAGTTTTCATACCACTTTTCAAAGAAAAACTGCATTAAAAGTAGAATGCCTTCCTCTCACTTTTAAACCAAGATTACAGAAATTAAATAATAGTTTTGCTTTGTTAATGCCTACCATATATTCTGTAGGATTGTTGCACCACTTGCAGCTTGTAGGGTGAACAATGCAGGCACTTCAGTCATAATTTCTTCCATGTGAATAACCCATTGCATGCTATGACTAGTCTCCATGTGTCATTTGAGTGGCAACATTGTCTTCCTGAGAGGTAAAATTCCTTCCTTTCTGTTGTGTTTCATGAACAATTTTGCTTGATATGGGAAACGTGTTGATGTGGATATTTCAGATAATCAGGAAGCTTTTATTTTCTTTTTTCCTCTCCTTTATGTTGTGTGACAGGGATATATAAAGAGTATGGATAAGAACATCAGGCACAGTGGGAACAAGTATTTTATGACCTGGAGTTGCCTCCAAGTGCAGTATTAATGCCAGATATGGCAGTAGCAACAGTTTCAATTCTTAAATTACTTTCACTAGGTTTGCATTGTTGATACAATAAATTTTTAGTTGCAGATAAAAAGCATTGAATTGGTGGGCACTTGAAATAATACATTTTTTTTAATTTCTCAGTCCTGAGTTCCTGACCATGTATACATCCAAGTCAACTAATTTCAAGGGAAGGAGAAGGTGTTGCTTAAAGCTTAAAGTGTCTGCAGAAAGTTCTTAAATAGTCTTAAGAAGCTGCTTTTCCCCCTACGTATTCAGATTTAAGGAGGTGGAGGTGTTGATTTTACACTTGCCTTTTCATTTTGTCATATCTTTGGAGATCTTAAACATAGAACTAGTTTATTTTCTTTCATTTTCATTTCTGAAAAGCTGTGATATTTTTGTTGCTCTGGATTTCTAGACAACAGTCTTTTGCATGACTGTCAGTAACCCTTTCTCAGTGCTAGCTAATCATCCCTTTGCTTCTCTGTGGACTAATTTTAGTTACTTATTTGAAAGGAAGTTGGTTCTTTAGTATTTATATTGGTCTTCTCCCCAGTGTGGTACTTTACATTTGCCTTTGATATTCACAAGACTTCTATCAGACCATTTCTTGAGACCAGTGACGTCTCTCTGAATTGTAGCCTTATGTTGCTGAGTAGTGATCCTGGTAGCAATCCCTGAGATACTCATGTAGTATCTGGCCACCAACTGGCCTCTGTATGCTGACAGTAACCCTTTTATAGCCCAATGAGTTGTTCCGTTCCCAACCCGACTTACATGGTTATCCAGTGCACATCTTGCCAATTTTTCTGTAAGGATTATATGGGAGACTGTCAGAGGCCTGGCTAATGTCAGGCTTTGCAATATGATTTCTTTCCTCTAGTCCACAATCATATCACACAGAAGACACTCAGGTTAGTAAAATACAATTTGCTCTTTGTAAATCCAAGTGATGTCCACATCATCTTCCTCACTTGCTGCCTTCTCTCTTCATGTATGAAAAGTTTGGCCTCTCCATTGCTGATTCTTGAGCTTGGCCTCAGTTTGACTGTGGGAAATGTTTGCCATTTCCGACTCTAAGAAAGAAGTGGTTGTAATTCCTCCCTTGCACCTGCTCTTAAAGAGCACTTGGCTGTTACCTTCACAGGATTACTCTCAAGGCAAGCTGTCTGCAGAGTGACACTTGCTCTGATTAAGAGATTTCAGTCTGGATTTGTGACCAATTTTTTTTGTAAAAACAGTAGAAGCACTACTCTGGGACTCAAGATATTCACCCAGTTTCCTCATCTGCTAGAAGTTTCTTCTGTTGCAAAGTTAGCTTCACTTAACTTTCTTGAAGTTTTCCTAGCTCCAGAAAAATGGCTAGTCTTTAAAAGTGATGAAACTGAGCAGAAAAAATATTATTTAATTTTCACTTTATTATCAATTTATATTCAGTTTCTAGATTGTGTCTGAAAGTTGGAGTAACCTAAGAAATGTTTTGGTCATAGTCAGGGAATAAGATCTCAGGACTACTCCTTTTAAAGATAGAGTGGAAACAGGTTTTGTGTTTTTCTCATTACCTTGTGCAAGGTACCATCCTCTCACTGCAACTTGTTTCTCTGCATGTATAATTAACTAATAGCACTACTCAGCTTTTTCTAAGGGTTCTGGGGATATATCCAGTGAAGATGATAAAATATACATGTCAACAAGTTGTGAGCCATATGAATACTTTAGATAAATGATAATATAACATTTTTCATTTCAGCTTGCCAGAATAGATGGTACACTGGAAATTTTAGATGCAATTGTATGCATGTCTCATCTGCAGGTTGGTATTGAAATGGGGTCAGCCACCTTCCTTGTATTGCCACTGCTGATCATGTGACAAGAGGCTAAGCTGATCAACTTGCTGATTTTTACAGAAAATGTATTTAGCTTTCTTCCCAAATGGAACTGCTTACTTTCCTTCAGATAGGTGATCTAGCAATCATGTTGCTGCAAAGTGAGCCAAATTTGCTGAAGCGAAAGGAGCGGGAATGTGAGAAGAGGAGAGGAGCTGATCAGAAACCTCCCTTTTGATGGCTGATATACTTGGTGTTGCACTCTGGCCCTGGAGCTGCCAGGTCATGGGCTCAGCTAGGAGTTTTAGCTATATATATATATACACACACACACACACATATATACGTGTGTGTGTGTGTGTGTATATGTATATATATATATATCTGTATATGTGTGTGTGTAGGGTTCTTTAAAACCTCGAGATAACATCAAGAGAATAAGCCATGGACTTGTTCCCAAGGGGATTTTTTTATTAATTTAGGGTAGGAAATAAGGGACCCGGGCAAAGGTTCAAAAAGGACACTACACAAGCTAGACAAAATGTTTCACCACAGTACCAACTCGGCACATATTAATCTACAACACCCAAGTCAATATTCAATCAATCCACAACACTTAAGTCAAATCTAATCCCTCCATATCCAGCCACCCAAAGCATCTAGAAAGGGGCAAAGGAAAAAAAGCAGAGGGAGCAAGAAAAGAGAGAGGGAGAAAGAGGGAGAGATCGCTACCACTGAAACTGTGTGAAGACCAGCTTTCGCATGTCCACATGGCAGGGCTGTGACACATGGCACCCCAAAACCTCTGGTTTTATCTGCTCTGGTCTTTATGGCCAAACTCCCCAGGTGGGGCCTCTGACCCACTGGCCACTCTGGGGTTCCAGGCCAGGGTGAGGGCAGTGTTCTCACTGTCCCTGCCAATCCAAGCTGAGTCAGGGGCTCCAGGTACTGTGGGGTGTTACAGTTTTCCCAGACTCTTTGCGACTGGCAGCTGCTCCAGTGCTTCCCTGCATGGGCTCCAGGAGCTGCCATGAGGGATGCAACACCACCCCACCTCTCTGAGGTTCAACAAATCCCTCCCCAGTCCACACACAAATATGCACTCCCCACAAGGTGGTTCTGACCCAATAATCACTGATCTGGTGTATAACATGGGTTGATTGAAATGCAAAGCATCTTTGGAGATGTGTTTGACTTCTTCATAGCCTTTTACAGAGTATGCTTTCAAAGTCTGTGTCTTTTTCAGAGTACCTAGTTGGCTGGGGCCCAATGCTGCAGGCTGTTACAATACATAGTGATATTTGAGGACATATTACTTCAATTACCTCTTTGTTCCATGTCAATATCAACATTAATCATTATGCAGTTAGCTCTCATAAAGTAGAATTCTACCTACCCTAAATCAAAGCATCACAGCAAAAATATTTCCCAAAATGACAAGGCTAGCTTATTTCTGTAGACCTGGCTGCTGGCTTCTGAGGTAGGGTCTGACATGTTTGCAAGTTCTTGCACTTACAAGATGTGTCCCTCACTGCCTTGCAGAACTTGGAGCCAAGAGCAAACTGAAGCATATAATTGTGTTCTTGAGAGGTGAAAGCTTAAATGGTATCATACTACATTTCAGCATTTTGCTAGGGCTCTTTCTCGGGCTTCTATGTCTAAACAAGAGCTTTTGTTTGGCTTCAGGGTGAATTTGAGCTCAGGGACAATCTAGGTCCTGGTTTTGAAAGGCAATACTAATACCAACAATTCATAGTAACATCTGCTTCAGAGAGCCTTAATATGACTTTACGCAACTTCAGATTTCTTGTCTTCATATTCTAGCATACTGATTCAGTTACTGTTTCCTTTCAGGAAGGATGACTCTTTGAGGCATGTGTTATAGGACTTTTTTGATTAAACTTGTATTGCTAGTACAATTCATAATATTACTTACCAGTCACTTCATTTCCTATGTAAAATGGTTCTTATCCGTCTCCTTTAAGAACTGCACCTATTAAAATACAAGACATACACATTTCTATAGCATTTATTACTGATTGCATACTCTGTGTGGCCATGGCTTCTCACAGGTAGGAGAGCTTATCCTCAAACATTTGGATAAACAGTGCAAGGTGTAATTGGAGACACTGGAATAAAAGAATTATATCAAGAAATGTGGATATGTAGACACAATGGATGTTCTAAAAATTGCTTCCTTGGTGTGTGGTCTTCATAAAACTAGATGGAAAAGATTATGTAAGAATGAAAAGCTGTTAATTAAGCCAGATCATTTTTAAAACAAGTAGATTTCTCCACAAACAGAAAAATTCAGAAACATTTTAATTCTTGTTCTTCATTATGCTTGAGGAAAACAAACAAACAAACCCCCCTAACCTCTGAGCTGTTCTCTATTTTAATATTAAATTAGGAAAATACTCAACGTAATCAAGCAATGTCAATGTACATGTGTATTTCCTCTCAGAATCTACAGTATAAAATACACTAGATGTTTTCTAGCTATCTTTCACATATATACCTGAAGCAGAAAATCAAAAGGAAAAACTAAAAAACTGAGATCAGGGAAGAAAGGCAATTTTGGGGGAAAAAAGTTCCTTCAGGTAAACTCACTGCTTTGCCTTCACAGACTGGCTGAGTTTGGAAGGGACCTCTCAAGGTCATCTTTTCCAAACCCAGTCCAGGGACACCTAGAATAGGCTGTTCAGGATGATGTTCAGACATCTTTGGATTATTTCCAAGGATGGAGACACCTCAACCTCTCTGGGCACCCTGACTCAATTCACCTGGGCACATTAAAAAAGCATTTCCTGATGTTCACATAGTATATCCTGCATTTCAATTTGTGCTTATTGACTCTTGTCTTGTCACGCAACATCACTGATAAGAGTCTGTCTCCATTGTCTTTAAATCTTCTTCTCCTCAGATATTTGCAAATACTGATGAAATCCCTTAACTGTCTTCATGGCCTTAACTTTCTCTGCTAGCTCCATATTTCTATTACACTAGGGAGTCCAGAACTGAACACAGTAGTGCAGCTGTGGCCTCACCGGGGCTCAGTAAAGGGGCAGGATCACCTCTCTTAACTTGCTGACAGTGTTTCTTCTGATGGAGACCAAGGTGCTGTTGGTCGTGTTTGCTACCTGGGCATGTTCCCCTTGGTGTTTACCAGGATCCCCAGGGCCTCTTGCAAAGCTGTTTTCCAGCTGAGTGTCCCCAGGATGTGCTGATACATGTGGAGTGGGGGTTGTTCTTCTACAGGTGCAAGAATTTGCCTTTCCTTTTGTTGAACTTAATGAGATTTCGATTGACCCATTTCTTGAGGCTGTCAAGGTCCATCTGGATGGCAGCACAACTCTCAGGCATACCAGCCACTCCTCTCAGTTCTGAATCATCTGCAGACGTGCTGAAGACCCCATCATCCACATCACTGCCCTCTGGGCCTGGCACTTCATCCAGTTTTCAATCCTCCTGTTTGTCTTTATATCCAGCACATATTTCATCAGATTCCCTATGAGAATTTTACAGGAGACTGTGAAAGATCAGGTACCAAACCTGTTTATTCTTGAACAAATCTATAAAATGAAAACAAATTACCAGCTCATTTCATTTTTCTGAAGTCACTGGAGTAATTATTTAAACCAACAGGTGGCCTTTGAGAGATAGTTATTAACATATTTGGATACATTTCTCTGTAACTTTATAAAATACATTTTTTCTTTAAATTTTAACCTGCATATGCAAACACTGTGGCATAGAGACGTATTAGCAATTAGCTGTTGCTCTGATGAAAGATCATTTAACAAAAGTGCATGTAATAGGGGTATTGTCTGAGAATGTAAAGGTTTCTTTGCTGGGAAATGGAAAAGAGAAGAAATGGTGTAATGAGATAATGTATATACATTCTGTCAGCTCTTACAATAATATATGTTTTGTAATTGGATCATTGGAAGTGTGCCCATGAAATATGTCCTTCTTCTAAGTAAACCACAGACAGTCAAGACTGAATGGGAGGTTGAGTCACATATGGCTCTGGACTACAGTAGCTATAACTAAGTGTAATACTGTGTAATACTGAAGGGTGGATGAAATTACATGTTAGTCATCAGGTTAAAGACTTAAATTAGTGGTTTCTGGTAAGGAAATATTTAGAACTTAGTATTCTTGCATTTTTGCTGATCATAGTTATGACTGATGTATCTAGTCTTTTTCATTACAGTTCATATAAAAATGGTGCAATTATGTTCTTTGCTTACAAAATTACCAAGTCCCTGTGGGTTATTAATACATTCATTATTTTTTTTATGCTTGGTTTTACTGTTTTATCTTGAAATAAGCTGAAGAACTTCAGTTCAAAGAAACTGCTGCCTCCTGTATGCAATTTAGCCTGCAGTATAATTATATTGGGATTTTGATATAAAGCAGGTGTGCAAATTGTTTCTTAGAACATAAAGTAAGCTCACTCTTCCTGTTAATGTGTTTTTCTGTAACCTTGTCTGCTTCTGTCTGCTTATTTCTCTGGGACATAATCCAAAACCATGGAAAACTCTGTTAATTCCAGTGAACTTGCGATCAAGGCCTTAAAATTCACAATTTTAAGGTCTGTGTGAAGAAATGTTGATGGCTTATGTAGTGCTGATTATTGTTAAGCCCTTGTATTGAGGTCTTTAGGCTGTGCTTCATTTTTAAGATATTCAGCAGAGATACTGACTTGCTCTTTAGTTTGGCATAGTTTGAAATAGAGTCCTTTTCTTTAGGAATGTGTTATATTAAAACTAATTGAGGGCTTGGGGCTTTGGGAGAGGTGTATTTTTTACTTTTGTTCATATTTTTTTGTCTTTTCTGTTGTGTTGTTGGGTTTTTTTCTATTTAAACATGAATGAGTAATACTATACTTAGAGTATACCTCTCCCTCTATTAAAAGGAAACATGTTATAATAACAGAAAGCTGTGTTTTACATATGGCTGTAAACCAGAGACCTCACATAATTACATTATCTTTTTTAAGAAAATGAGCTTTATGTTTGTTTCTATAAAACAACAACAAGAAAAAAAATAAAAAATGGTGCAAGTAGAGCATCTAGTTCTAAGTACTTTTCCACAAGCAAGTACTAGTTCATTATTTTAAAATTAAAATAAAGAGAGATAGCAAGATTAACTGCCCTGCCATCCTACCACCTTCCTAATACCTACCTTGAAGTTGTCAGGTTTACGTTCTGCACTGCTTGCCATCTGGGGTCCCAAAATTTTGAGTGCCTGTAGACTTGGAGTGAGGCAGAATAAGCAGTTGTTGTGCAGTAGGTGAGGGACAGTATAAATCAGGAAGTATTCAAAGAACCTCTGTGATGGCTGCATTCCTGTTCTTCAGACAGATAATTCTATTGTTTCAGTTTTCCAGAAAATTGGAGTCCTTGGGTCAACGTTCTTCAGTAAAATGGATCCTGAAAAGGGAACTTTGTGGGTAAAATGTATTGTTACCAATCAGCAAGTGTAGTTCTTGTCTAAGTAAGGTAAGACAGAGACTAGGTAAAAATCTGTGAATACAATAATTCATACAATGATTGACTGTCTTGGGTGACAGACTGCAATAAGTATGCTTTGCTTATACAGTATATCTGACACCTGTTCTATATTCATTCTTGTCAAACTTCTTTTACAGAAGGGTTGGGTTTTCACGTTTGTTGCAGTTACATTTTTGTTTCAACTTTTTTTCGTTGAAGGGTAGTGATTTGTTTTACACCTCTGTGCAGGGACTTACGCAGGTTAAAACAAAAACAACCATTCTTGTCACATTTAATAATGCATTCAGACTACTTCAGGTTACAGGCTTCCTTGTTCTTTCCACCATTTTTAAGGATACAATTATAGAATCATAGAATCATAGAATTGATTGGGTTGGAAAAGACCTCCGAGATCATCGAGTCCAACCCTTGGTCCA
>JAWWEV010000115.1:38111830-38169150 GCA_035583235.1 Hafferia zeledoni
CCAATAGGAAAAAGACCCCTGGCCCCTGCACAGACCTTTGACCTATCCCTAGGCTGATCCCAGTTCACGTGTTCCCCTTGAAAACCCTATATAAGTTGTTCCCCCCCAATAAAGTTGTCTGAACTTTCATGCTTTTAAACTTAGCGTAGGGTTCTATCTCTGTGAGAATCTGCACGTATGACTAGAAGCCCAAACCTGGGGTCACGTCGGGGCTTGGCCACGGGGACATGGAAAACCCTCTTGCTACGCAACAGTTTTTTCCCTATAAAAAGCCTCTGGGCTCAGAAGACTGTAATAGCCACTTTATATTATAATTAGTATGTATTCAGTGGTTGGAAAATGTGAAGTACAACATTGAAGCATCTGCTTATTCTTGTGAAGTTGTTTTGTGTTTTTTATCCAACTGCAAAAGTTGTTTTGGTTCAAACTGAGTAGTCAACATGTGTTGAACTCACTCAAAATCTGAAGACATGTAGGCATCTATCATCAGTTTTGCTGTTGTGGTAGCAGTGAAGATGGAGGGACTTGGCTATGAAGTTACCTTTCAAATGCAGAGATCTGGACTGGCTTCACAGATCATGTTGACAAAGTTGGCCAGGTTCCAGGCTCACTGTGTGACACAGCCTTGATTTATGAGCACAATATTGACTTATCCTAATCCCACAAAAGTGAAATTGTTTATGTGAACGCATATAGAGAAAGTTGGCAGTATAATGTATAACAGTGTGGATTAGTGTTCTGTACTGAGATTAGGGCCTTTCTGTGCAGTGTGCTGTGCAAATGCAGTGAGGGGCGGGCCTTGCCATGAAGGCCAAGGAGGTGAAATAAAGGCAGAGAATGGCAATTTGTCTTGCTCAGTTTGTTGGGTTTAGATTTAAATTAGTTCTCTAACTCCTAGATTAATGTATTACCCACTGTATTTCAGTTTTGGTCTCGTCTTTCCTTATTGCAAGCATCTGTAAGATGAGGCACACTGTCCTCAGTTTCCATCCAGCTGTGGCACCTTGGTGCTTGCACATTCCATGTTTACAATAAAAAATAGTACAGGGCAATATAAGCAGATCTTTAAAGCAAATGTAGTTGGTGCTAAGTCTGAGTGTCTGTGCTATACATCTTTGGGAAGTTTAAATTGGACTAGCATCTTTACAGGTCCATTCACTGAACACCCTAACCCTAACCTAATAGATGTTTTTGAGTATTAGTTGCACTCCTGAAATGCACATGTAGGTTTAATCCAGGTTTAACTCTGTGAAACCAGCTGAAGTAGGGAGTATGGTGACTGGCCCAGAAGACTATTGTAGAAGGAATTAGTAATGTGTATGATAACAAATCCAGATGTATGCCTCCCTGGCAAGAATACAGGTGAGTGCTAGCTACTTGAGTTGAGTTATGTATTTAATCTATGTGCAAATATTATATGTACCTGTTCCCCGGAACTGTTGGTTTATTAATGAGAAAAGGGTAATAGGGTCTCCTACCAAACTGCTCTTCAAAGTTGAGTCCATATTCAGACTTGATTGCTCTCAGTGTTAGATGCATCTGTATTGTAAGAACAACCTTGTACAAGTGAATATAGAACTGGTGAACCTCTCCACAGCAAAGATGAGTGCACTGGGCCATGCCCTGACCAGAGATCCATCCAATGCTGTATCATCTTGGGATTCCAAGCATCAGAAGAGAGATGAGATTTTTTGTAACTTGATGACACTTTCTTTTTTTTTAATAATGGTAAATATTTATCTGTCTTGAAAAGGTGTGTTCCTTGCCTCTTGGGATCCAGTTCAAGACAAGGATATTCAGGAGACTTGCATATGTACAAAAGTACACTCAAAGCATCCTGAAATACTAATTAAGAGATACCTGTTGTGTAGCCAAAAATAAACCCTTCAGGAAAACAAAATAGAGTTTGCATTTGCATAGCATATCTTAAAATTTCTCTTGATGGCATTGAAGCTCTCATCCTTGAGGTGGGGAGGGTCTGGGTTTGGTTTTTTTCCATACAAATATATTCCCTTTTCTTCTTAAATTGGGACTGAATTAGCTGGAGATTCTTGTGTGTTCAGAGAGCTCAATGACGTTTTGAAAATGGCCTGCTGAAAAGTGGTCAGAAGAGATTTCCAACTGGAGTATATCCAAATATAACTTTCTTTTCTGAGAGACTGGTTTTCATGAAGTAATGAAGTACCTGGTTTTGAGAGAAACACAGAATGTAAAAGTGGTGTCAACAAATCCATTCAGATTTTAAGAGATTAGAATATAATACAAATGTAATTTATTTAATTTTAAAGACTAAACAAATGAAAAAATCAAATATTTAGATCTGTGGAAAGAAATTTGCAACTCAGACTAGGCTGATTCATGATTTTAATAGTTTCTGTAAACTATGTGGACACGCTGTAGCCTTAGCTCCAATTAGTGGTCAAATTATTTATAGCAGATTCAAAGCCTGATACTATCTTAAGGAAATTTATAATGCAGGAAGCTTTATTTTGTTGGCTACAGAAATGTCATGTTTAATTCTTGTAAATAATGGATAGTTACATTTCCCTCTCTTCATCCCCCTCAACCCTCCAAAGGCCTACCAAGGTAGGAAATATTTTGTATTTCATATGAAGGATTTTAATTGATTTGACAATTAAATCTGAGTGTTGCATCTTTTAGGTTCTTTATTCAAGAAGAGAAATGTGTCTGAGGGCACAGCAATGCTTTTTGAGATGGGCTTCTCTGTGCTATAAAGTACAGCTGTAATGTAGAGGTGTTTCCAACCATGTTCTCTACTGCTACGATGTCTGACTTGTGGATTCTTGAACTCCTTGTGTGAGTTATTTGTGTCTGTTCCTACTGAAGCTTATCCAGAGGAGGCTGAGAAGATCACAACACTCAACAAATGTAGTGTGGAGAAGCACTGCTGGATTCTACTCTTGTTGTTTAGTATGCTGTTATATTTAGTAGTCATATTTTTGGCAGGTTGTCAGGGCAGAATCTTCCAATACTTTTATCTGGTTTTCATTCCTGGTTAATTTTCTGGTTTACAGATTCTTTTTGACCTCTACTTTATACATAGGTGAAAATTGTTTACTTTTCCTAGCTTCAGTCAAAAACTTTTGATTTGGCAAAAATAGGCATTCAACATGGCTGATACATATTTGCTGTCTAATATTCTGCAAGTCATTCTTCTTTGTGTTCAGATGTGATTTTCCTTTCCCTGCATTTTGAAATAAAGTAATTCTTCACAGTAGTATTAACAGTCTCTTCAGGAATGCACTAGGTACATAAGTCAATAGTGGAAAGCAGTAGTGCTGTGATTTAATTGTAAAACTTCAGAGATGAGTTGGCCACTGCTCTGGAGAGTTTTGTGCATCACCTGGGAAAGCTTGTTATTAGTGTTTTGCAGGTAAGCAAATAGCATCAAGGCTTCTTTAACAGAGGTGTGTGTATTGGTTTCCTCACCTAAAGAGACATTTCCCAAAGGAAGAAAGGGAGAGATTAAGACATAATTTGCAATGTGTGGTATTCTCTCTCTATGTTCCTCAGTCCTTAGTTTTTCAAAAGTGATTTTTGTTTTCCTGAGAGGTCACTCTCAGTCTCATCAAGGCCATGGTTTTCAGTTATGTAAACAGTTGGAACACAGCAACAAGTGAAACACAGATGACACTGCGGAGACTGTATATGTGCTATGGCAGCAAACACTTTGGCCAGGAAGGATACCTAGGCTTTAAGTACCTCTGGATGCCTTAAAATCATTAGATGATTAAGCCATTAATGAACTTAAGCTGTGCTTTCAATTCAGCTTGACCGGTAATAAATTCATTAAGTTACTCATTACCTGACATTAAATTTCTGAACAATAGCTTTCACCTACACTGCAAAAATGCAAATATTAATCTAAATTACTATAAATGCCTATTATTCCTTTCTTTCTCTGCTGGTGTGGTGTAATGACTGTATGCAGCAGGCACAGTATATTCTTGTTCTGTCTCATGCTTCACTGTACAGTGTTTTTAACTTTGCTACTCAACCACTATTTCAGTGTCCAGTAACTTTCTGCTAGCCTGAAAAACATAACCTTGCAAGCAGTGATCACCTTCCCTCTGTAAGATATTTTCACAGAAATCAGGCAGCTTTGATTTTAGTTTCAAGTTCTTTGCTGCCTTATTGATTAGTGTTTCTCACTTTTCTTTCCTAACTATAGCTATGATGTCATCTTACCAGCTGACTCCAGGCAATCACTAGAAACATCTCATTTGAGAAGCAAGCAGTGGTTTGGCTACAAAGAGCAAAGCTGAGAATGTTCATGAGTTAAGATATATCTGATTTATAGTTTATTTCTCTATAATGCCTTTTGAGTTAACATCAACTCCATCTATGGAGGATTCAGGTAGATTGCAGCATTCTCATGTTAAGACCTCGCAAGGACATGAAACTGTCAGTGTTGTCCAGATTGTGCCCTTTTTCCTGTCTCCTATCATGACAGTCAACTTTGTTGCAAAATATTTGTACTTTGTTCAACTGAGATGCAGTTAATTTTCTTCACAGTATTATATGGTACTGTGTTTTGGATACATGGCTAAAACAGTGTTGATAATGCACTAATTGGCTATTATTGAATAGTGCTTGCACAGCACAAAGGTCTTTCTTTCTCCCTTGCCCCTGAGACTGAGTAGGAAACTAGGTGGGAAAGAGGTTGAGGGGGGGTACAGCTGGGACTGCTTACTCAGCAATAAAAACTGGAAGTAGAAGGAGGGCGTGACTTCCATGGTGGTCATTGCTTGAGGAGTGTCTGGGCATCAGTCTGCTTGTGAGAGGTAGTGAGTGATGTCCTTTGAGTCACTTGCTGGTTTGGGAGTGTTGTGCCCCCTCTTTCCTTCACTTGTTAAGCTGTCTTTATTTGATCTACAAGGTTCTTCCTTTTCTCTTCTATGTGCCACTGAGTGGGAGGAAGTGAGTGAGCAGCTGTATGGGTGTTTGTCTTCTGACAAGGGTCATCCCACCACAATGGTTTGTGTAAGTATAAATCATTTGCAGACATGCAGTTAGAAGCAGTGTTGCTCTCCAGGCACCTGTTTTGTGTGCCCAGTGAAAATTAGCTGTATAACAACAGGTTGTCATTCTGATTTATGTATGTATTTACTTTAAAGCTTTTGGCCATTGGACTGGCAGTTGTGTTCACTCAGTTTCCAGGGTGACTGTTCTTTCTCAGGAATTTCTTTTGTTTTAAAACCATTGAATTACAGAGTTTATTCTAAGATGCTTGACTTTACTTTTTCATAAGTAGGAGCTTCTTACCACTCAGGACAAGGAATACTCTATTGTGTGATCCTTTGTGAAATGGGCTGCTTTTAAGCTTGGTAAAATGAGCAAAAGACTTTTTCTGTTGATCTCACGCTATTTGGCCATCGTTAGTTTGGGGTAAAGCCTTAGCTGCACTGTCCCTCTGTCTTTTAAGGAAACAGTCCATTCCTTAAATCAGTTTTCTCCTTTTACCAATAGGATTAGTGTTTTGGTTAAAGAATTTAGTTCAGAAGCTTGTGCAGTTTTTTGAGAAGCTATTCAAAGACCTTGCCACTAAAATCAGCTCTTCCTTCTTTCTTGTATTCTTAGCTGCAAGTGGGCCAGATTGTCATCCATTGCTTTGATCAGTTTTTCAAATGTTCTGTCATTTCCAGAGATTGTTTCTGTTCAGCTGTCTGACCACTTGCTGTGTCTTTTCACAAAATCCTATCAGGTAAAGGGAATACTGAACTCGCATATGTCTTTCAGCACTGTGCATGTCCATTTTTTGTTCAGCCTGTACTGGAGATGTGTGTTGTGTACACCTACACTTCTCAAGTTTTCACAAATCTGTAGCAGTCATTTGCCTGCTTGATTTCTTGCTCATGACTCTTCATTTGGAAGTGGGTTTAATCAGCACCACTTGCTCCATCGTGTCTGGTACCTGAACAAATGCTGCTGCTGTTCAGCTACTATTCATTTCTTTCTTAGGATCAGTCCCTTCTCTGAGAACCAACTGGGGAGACTTGTGTTCATTTTTAAAGTAGGTTATATTTTTCGCTGAGCTTTTTACACTGGAATAGTTTGGCACTCTCCTGGCCCTGTTGCTTGGGATTGTGACACCATGTCTGTCAAGGTACTGTGAGCCTTAGCCATCCAATGCCTTTCTGAGTATTTTCTCATCCATGTGACTTTGCAATAGTACTCTGCTATGCCTCTAAATTTCATCTGGAGTCTTCCAGAGCCATCTGTCTCTAGCATGTGTATAAGGCTTCAGCTTTCTGAGGACAGTTTTGGAGGGGCATCATGATGAAGGAAGTGCAAAAGATGTAGGTCTCCTTTATCTGTTGTAACTCTGAGATCACTCCAAGCTCCAGAGATCTCCCTGGAGGCTGCTACATTTCTCCACCTCTGTGTCCAGCTATTCTCAACTTAATGGCAGCACCTTTGATCTTTCTGCCATTTCTTTTTTCTTCTACCGGAGTTTTTGATATTTATTAAGTTAGTGGTATTATTTTTGTTATTAATTAAGTTATTGGTATTAACTAAGCTATTGGTAATGCCTATTGGAATTATGCAGAGTGCTGCAGCAGAATGAAATGTATTTTATAATCTAGTAAAATTATATTAAGTGTAATTTCAAAATGGAAAGAAAAAGGAATCCCATTCACACAGCTAACGATGTTACTTAGGAGGCCGAATATTAACAGGCTGTTCTTAGTGTATACATCACGTAGGTGCTTTCTGTGAAAGATCTGTGTCACCGAGTACTCGGTAGGTAGCACCGATAGTGGTCCTTTCTTCCGGCCGATCCCGCACGGATGGTGGTCTTTCCTGCCCGGCCGATCCCGCACAGATGGTGGTTATTCCATCCCGGCCGATCCCGCACGGATGGTGGTCCTTCCTGCCCGGCCGATCCCGCACGGATGGTGGTCCTTCCTGCCCGGCCGATCCCGCACGGATGGTGGTCCTTCCTGCTCGGCCGATCCCGCCTGTCCCGCGCGGGGCTGCAGCGCCCCCTGGCGGCTGCCGGCCGAGCTTGTGCCGCCCCTTCCCACCTGCTCCCCCTCTGGATATGGGCAAGGCTCTCCCCAGCCGCGTTCGTCCCTGGCAGGAATACTGCCCTGTTGGCCGTATTAGTCAATTTTTCCTGAATTGTACTGTTTGAACTGTCAGTTATTAAGGGCTGTGTCCCGTCTTCGCTAACGATGAAAAGAGGCAGTGTTTTGTTTTCTTTGGGCTAAAAAATAGGTTCATACAGTTTGTGTTTGGCTTTTTTAAAAGAAGCACCTCTTGAGTTACTTTGCGATGGAAGTGTGCTGTGAACTTGCTAAATAGTGATCTCTGATTAGTGCTCAAAATACAATAAACTCGAAACTTCTTTAAATGGGACTCCTTTAACATCTGCTTTTTGCTTTAGAATGTGATTACAGTGTGTGATAATTTCAGTGGTTACATGAAGAAATGCTGTGCTGCCCAGAGTTGTTTGCAGCAACATGCATAGGAACAGTGGCATTACCTCTGCAGGCATCGATGGCAGCAAGTGGGAGCTGCCCACCCTCTCAGTGTACCTCTGCATCTCACTTCTGTGCCTCTCTGCCCCCAGCCATCTCCCCGGAGTGCTGAAGAAGCTCTTACAGCCCACCTGGCTGCTCCAAGTGGAGGAGCAGTGGGAGACAGTCTCTGTGCAGCATTCATAGGACCTGCAGAGAGAGTGGGTCTATTAACTGTGTTTTCCTTTATGTGTTTGTGCAGGCAGGGATTCATGTCCCTATGAGAGAGAGAGATGGATTCAGCTCCATTTTGAAGCTGATACCCGGGCTGTTTAGGCAACACAGAGGCCTAGGTCTATGCACAGCTTGAGCTGGGGTGGTCCAGGGCAACCCCCTCGGCACAGTGGTTGGCAGAAACAGAGAATCTAGTTATTGTTTCACTGCCCTTGGAGATCTTCCTGGCTGCTGAATCAGTGTACCAAGCGAAATAGGAAGAGTTGTTTCCAGGCAGCTGGGCTCTGGGAGGCAGCACTCATATGTTTTTTCAGCTGCATCTGATAGATAAGAAGGCTTTCTCTCTCTCTCCCTCTCTCTCTCTTGTTTTTGGGTTTGTTTTTTCTTTTATGGAAATGTGAAGGAATTTCTTTTGTAACTGTTCTTACCTTTAACTTATGCTTTCAGGTATTCGCGAAATAATGGGAAAATATTTCATTGAAACTTGTAAGCAATGTTTGGTCTTGATGACAGTGAAAACCCATCACCCTCTGTGTATTGATACTGCCTATTTAAATAGGAGACAGCAGCTCCAATTATGATCTGTGAGCTGGCACATCTGTTTAGGGCTGGGTAATGCTAAACATTCAGGGCCATATTTCAGTCTTTGGCTACTGCTTGAGTAGAGTTTTAATCAATGAGGTGTCTCTTCTATTCTGTCGATGCTGTACCAGTTTCATATAATCTGAATGTATTTCCACTGATTTGAAATTATATTCTATTTATGTGAGGTCCAAATCTCTACAAGGAGAATTCTGCTTAAAAGTTTTCTTTCCTTCTAGGCCAGTAGAACTTCCTGATCCTCTTTGTGCTTCAGAACATTATTTGAAGTATTTGAGGCTGGGCTTTTATATTGTAAGTCCTCTTGAAGAACAGGTGTTTACCCCTGAAAAGTTTAATTGACATTAATGTATGAATTGTAGGAGTGAGAGGGTTGCAGGACATAACTTATACCTGAGATTTTGGTAAAGCTTCTTGCAAGGTGAAACACTGCTGTCTTTGTGGAAAGTAACAGACTAGGTGGTGATGTCTTTGACTTTTGGTGGTGTTGGTTGTTGGTTTTTGTTCTAGCTATTGATTTGTGGATCCAGCAAGCCTTGAAGAGGGACCAGATTGAGACACTGCTGTTCTGCCACTCTCTTTCCAGACCACCCCTTGCCACCCACCAGCTCTCTTCTTTCCCCTTTCTGCTTTCTTTTTCTTTTTTTCAAGCAACTTATTTTTTTCCTGTAAATTCTGTTGCTTTCTCATATTACTAATGAAACTGATGATCAATGAAGAGCTAATACTGGCATTTATAGTTGTGTTATTTGGCTTTGGAGTTCCTGTGCTAGTTAGATTTTGAAGGAATGGAGAGTTTTTGTGTGTCTCAGCATGTGTTCAGTTGACTTTTTTAGCCTGTGGATTTACTAGTTTACACTTAGAGTACACTTTGGACATGCTTCTTTATAGCAGTGCTGGACAGGGACTTACATTTTCAGGAAAAAACAACTTGATTCTGAAAAAGACCCCACCAGCTGGGATAGTGAAGCCAAGATATACAACAGGATGTTAGAGAGAGGTTAATTTGAAGTAATGGCCTGGTGAAAGGACCCAAGTAAATGGAATGGGTTCTATCTGAGGTGTTGTTGTATGAACATACATTTCATGCATTTGTTTTATGAAGTAATGCCACAGTAAAATAAGATAGTGCTGTGGTTCTTGCTCCACAGGGTGATCTTGTAGCTCATCTGCTGGGCATATTTGCTGCCATATCCATTCTCCTGTCTTGCATAGCCACCTGCCTCTTATCACTGTGCTTTTTAAAGAACATTTCCGTTTGCTCTAAACTTTTAACGATAAAATTTGGAATTCTGTTGTTCAAGTTCATCTGGCCAAGGCAGGCTAAACTGTGTACTGGAAATACTGGAGCTCAGATTTTAAGCTCCTTTGGTGCCTTAAGATCTTGAAAAGGCTTATTTTGTTCTGCCCTGGTTTCATGTTTTCTCATTCCTGATGAAGTGAAATATCCTCAAAATGAGAAAGTGCATGTTATTATTCTGGGTAGATCCCAGAAATCATCTCTTTTCTGAGAATGAAGATTTTGGAGAAAAAGATCTCTTGTGAAATACAAAATTATTTAAAAATTCAAAGACTTTTATTGATAAATTTCATGTTTTGTGTAAGTGTTTCTGAGGTTTTATATCTGTTTTGGTTTGCTGACTAATATAATTCCTGCAGATTGATGTAATCTTATTTACCTTCATTCTGTGACATCAAATAATATTGTATTTTTTGTCTTTATTATTAAGAGTGTGATTTATTTTTAATTATTTACAGCAAATTTTTCACAGATACTTTCATTATTTCTTGCAACTAATGGGAAGAGATGGTCCTTTATAATGCTAGGGACAATTTGGATACACAGAGTGTCCTACGAGAGCCAAAACCTGCATGTTCCTGAGGCTTTGTGGCATCTCAGGCAAATCCAAAGAGACTCAACAGTTCTGCCTTAAAATTTCTTTTCATTTAATAAAAAATAGGGTTTTTTTCATTTCTTCTTCAGAAAACAGTCAAATACCAAAATAAAAGAAATTCTACCAGTACCAAACTTCAGTTCTTTGATTAGTTGCTTTATGTTTGATACTACTCAATATAACTGGTCAATTGTTGCAGATTGAGGCTCTAGTGTGAAATAACTTGTATTGCCAGATCTAATCTATTTTCATCACAAAAAATAGATTACCATTAATCCAGCTTCAGTTTTTCAGCCTCACAGTGCATTTAAAGTATTCAAGGGCATCCTTATGTCATTGCTTAAGAAATTCGCTGTCTAAATAAGTGTTTAAACTGTGTAGCCTGCTAACTATGTTTCTACAGAGGCCTAAAGAATGTGAGCAGAGGCCTTTGAGAGCTTGCTTTGTATTTTTGAAATAGCCTCTGACATGTGGGGCTTATGATGACAGTTAATCTGCTGAGAGGGGGTAAAGACTTGCCATAGGGTTGTAACCAGCCAGAAAGGATTAAATGAAGGGGTTTAACTCAAACCTGGGAGGAAGATGGTTTCCTCATAAAAATGCAAAAATCTGGAGCCTCCAGAAAATTTAAGCTCCCATTGCTTGGGGATCCTTTAAGAATTGAAGGGGGGGGGGGGAAATAAAAATGATTTAATCCTTAAGGTTTATGTAGATGTACTTTTGCCAGTTATATCAGAAAATAATTCTTTCCTTTGGTGGGCACATCTTTTTCTCTGTGTGTGTGTTGGAAGGAATTCAAAATAAATGGAAAAGGTGGCCTTCTTTTGAAAAGTTCTAATGCTGAAGTAAGTAAGTTAACTTGAATTTTTTTTTCTGCCTGTATAGGTGTATGATAGGGTGTATGCATAGGTGTATGTATAGAAATGTCTCTTAGTTGAGTGTAGGAGATGATACTTCCTCTTGAATTTGGGAGTTGTGTGTTGTAGTTGTGAGAAGACTGTGACAGAATTCATTGTGAAATGTGTATACATTCAATTAATTAATTTTCATTAAAAAATGGAAGCATTCTGGCTTCTTTGACTGAAAGGCAGAGTTGAAAATTGTTTCCATGTATGCATAGGGCCATACCACCCTGTCCCATACACATTTGTTTAGAAACATACAGGAGCAAGACTTGGCTGCTTATCTTTGTATTTAGCTTCTCATCACTATCTTTTGTGAATATAAGGATTTTATAAATTTCAAGGATTGCAGGAAAGGTTTGCACAGACTAGTAAGATGGCTGAGAACATTCTGATGGAAAAGTTTTTATTTCTAAAAAGAGGAAGCCTCAGTAGCCTGATTGATTACAATTGAATTGTTTCACAGAATTGTCTGTTAGGTCTCAGTGATAGTACAAGTGAATCCTCTCTGAAGAGAATTCCCATTAACAGTCAGACTAATACGACTGTATGAGTTGTTTATGGTCTCTGCCAAAGTTCTGGTGTGGCACTGGGCACTTTCCAATCAATTCATCTCCTGGTCTCCCCATGCTGCTGAAGTGCACAGCATTCTGGTCAAACAATGAAACCAGTGCTCTATACTGATTTTCTTTGTCCTGTCAGCGATCTTGTATACTGTTGTCCATTTTTCTTTCTGAAATTTTGTCTCTCTTGGTTTTGTAGAAACCCATTTTGCTTATTTTTTTTCCCTTTCTACCTTCTTAATAACTCTTTCAGTGCCTCTTTCCACTCCATCTTCCTATGGTTCTTAAGGGTTGAACCGTGGACCTTTTATTTACATCAGATAATCTCATCTGTAAATGCAAGTCAAATTCATCTTTGTCGTGATGGGTTGCAAATAGATTTCTTTAGTTCTGAATGAAGAATAAAGATCTGGAATAAAGAAAGTTTCTGTGGCTATTCAGCTAGATATCAACAGCCCAACATGGCTAAAACAGACCTCCTGCAGACCCCACTACTGCTGCTTCCTTGTCACTTTGGAAAACAACCTAATCTTGCCATGATGTCCTTAACATGTGTCACTTACTACTTTGTTCTTTCTCTAGGTTCAGAAACAACATTGTCAGTATTATTGATTATTAAATCTTACTTCTTTATGTATCCTTGCTTTCTTCAGGTCAGTCCTACGCTTTCATATGCATTCAGTTTCCATGAAAATCATTATTGTATCCTGTTGCAAAGAGAATAAAAGAAAGGTACAAGCATCTCTTCTGAATTTCTTTTCCCTCCTTGCACAGAGCATGGTCTTGACTTTTCTAGACCTTTATTAACTCTCAGTCTTTGCAGAAGCATCTCTCCATCCTCTTTCATCCATGCATTAAAATTCCAAGCTCATTGTTGTACTTTCTTAGCACAATAATATGCTTTCTTTTCGAGAGCATTTCCAAGGTAGTCTCCATAGCCTCTTGATGACCCTTTCTTTAAAGCTCCTTTATTGTGATATCCAGAAAACCTTGGAAATGGTGAAGCTGCTGGTTATTACTCTGAGTACCTGTTAAACTAGCCAGTAATATCTGATGAGGTTCCCTCTGCCTCCCTTTCTGTCATCTCTTACTGGGTTATTTGATAGCAAGGTCCGTGGAGTCAGGACTGTCTTTGTTCTTTTTTTTTATTTTTTTATTTTATTTTTTTTTTATTTTATTGTATCACAGCAAGCACAGCAGCATCTTGGGTTGTCACTGAGAACATTGTGATGCTTACAATATTAACTAAGTAGTTACAGTTTTGCAGAGTGATTTTCTGTGGTGTATGTTTTTGAGAGGGGTGGTAGTAGAAGTGTGAGATGATAATTTGATCCCTTTGGAATGCAACTGTCTTCACTAGGGAAAAAAGTGCTTAGGAAAAAAAAAAAAGAAAAGCCAACAAAGAGCAACCACATTACAAATAAAATGCTCTTAGCTAATCTGAAGGGGCATTTGGCTGTCTCACAAAAACACTGTGTGTTTTGGCAGTTGGAGCTTTGGCTTAGGAAGATCCATGTTTGGAATAACAGGGTGTGTTGCAAGTCAAAATTCAGGTATCTTGGCTGAGATGTATGCGGAATCTGGCATGATGCCTTTCTGCACTGTGCCTAGCTGTAGCAAGTGCTAAAGTCCCTTGTGAACAATATATGAATCTCATTTTGGAAAAGGAAAAAAAAAAAGAGGAGGAGGGAAGAGGGAGCCAGGATTTATTTTAACATTTAGTGGATATAAAAAACAAGTATCAAGAAGCAAAACATTTCCATGAACCATTCGCTGTGGAAATTCTGCAACTTCTTGTTGCAAACCTCTTTATCACTTGGATTGGCTGATTTCCAGAGCATCAAGGCTAGGAATTGAGAGACTGAAATATAATCAGTGGTGATACATTTTAACCACATAAAACATTCTCTGCTTCCAAAGCCTCCGGTGTCTCTAGTAAGCAGTGCAACAGCAACAGCTCCTTGCTGCTGAACTCCAGAGACGGGAAAAATATTGGATCGGAATGGTAAGAAGCTCTTTATTTTTCACCAGATCTAGATTATTCCTCTGAAAAGAATGTTTAAAGATGATGATGAAATTAGTAGGGATCAGAATTTAAACCAAGAAAACAGTGTGTGAGATACAGTGGAATTATCAGATGTTTTTCTGCAAGAGAACAGCAATGCAAGTTGGTGACAAATATCTTTGGCACTGAACATGTTGTGCAGCTTATGCAAAATCTTTTAAAATTAGGAAGCACTGCTGACTAGCATTTGATGTAAATTGTAAGTCTGTCTACTTGGTTTGTTTCAGAAGGACAGCTGAATGGGCTTTTTAAAATGATCTTGCTTTAATAGCCACCAGCACAGAATTTATACATACAAATATAAATAAACCTATGCAAATCACTCATGCAGGCTGTACGTTTATATGTTTTCTTTTGTTGGGGTTTTGGGGGTTTGGTTTTTAGGAAGAAGCAGAGATGCTTAGTGCATGCCTTTGACTTTTAGGGAGCTATGAAGTTTTTATTTTTCTGGGCTTTCAATCCATGAAGACCTGTTAGTCACATTGTTTCTCTAGTGTAATTACTTGGTGGGAAAATAATTAAGGAAAACTTTTTAGAATAGTGATTTTATTATTTGTAACAATTTAAATATTCTGATTAAGTATTAGACCAAGAGCAATAGACTGTAAAACATAAATATGGAATCTGGAATTACTGTAAACTGACACCAATGCTGTTAGTAGTTTAAACAATGCCTGAGGATGGAATAAAAATATTCATATTAGCATTTCTCTAGGTAGTAAAGAATTGGAGGGGGGATACAATTCTTGGGCATGTTTACTCCAAAGACTCATTGTCAAGACTGTTTTGTTGGTTTGGTTTTTTTTGTTGTGGTGGTAGTGGGTTTTTTCTTTGTTTGCTTTTTTGTTTTGTTTTGGGTTGGGTTTTTTGTTTGTTTTTTAAAATGGAAATACGAATCAAGCCCAGTCTCCTGTATGGAAACTCAGCCATTCATTTTAAGTGCCTACAGAGTCCAGAAATTTATTGATTAGGAAATTACAGTACACTGAGGTGAAAAGAAACCCAAATTACTAAATGTCTGAAGATACTGAAAGATGCTTTCTTGACAACCCATCTTGATGTGTAGGAAATTATTCTCTTTATGATTCAAATAGAAGGGGAGATTTTTAACAAAGCAACTGCAGGAGTTTGAAAAGTGTGCAGCAGATGTGAAACAATGTCTGATTTGGTGTTTTTATCTTTGTTTTGTGTTTGTTGTTGCTTAGCAGTAAAACAATTAAAATGCAAGAACTAAAACTATCACTGAATGCTTTCTGGTCTTTTCCTTTTCCTGAGTGGCAAGAAATAAAATACTGAAGTACAGTAGATAGTCAGGCATGTTATCACAGCTTTATATTGCACATTATGACTGTAAATCCACTTTGATGTGTTAAAGATTTATGTTTTCCTTCTCAACATGCAGAATAGATTGCAATATCAATAACTGAATGGCAACCAGGCTATAAGGTTCTTGGAAAGGTGTTTTGTATGAATCTAAGTATGGTGGTGGTTGTTGTTGTTGTTGTTGTTATTATTACTACTACTACTGTTTTTCTTGACAAAAATGCCCAGTGTTGAGTATCCATTAACCACTACTGTTGTATTGAAGAGACTTCACATACTGTTGTTTCTTGTCAGAGAAGACAGTTTTCATAATATCTAATTTTTTTTTTTTTTTAACGGGGAAAATATTTGAGATAGATCTGACTGCTTTTCCCTATTGCAGTCACAGAACTTAACTAATAATAAATGATTTTACATATATTTCCAAATGTGAACTTCCTGTGTAAGTCAATTACAGATATGCTTCAGTAACAGCAAATTAATGAAAACGTTTCCTTGTAGAAACATAACATTCATGTACTTCCACATATTCATAGTTGATAAAGTTTAAGCCAAAGTAAACTTACATTGTGTCCTGCCTAACATGGATTAATTCAGTAACTAATGCAGGAACTGACGAGGGATCTGTTTCTTTCAATATGGATTACGTGGGCAAGGATCTTGCCAATGTTATTGAAGGGGAAAAGAAAAAAAAGAATAAAAGACAATGCACCCCACACATCCTCCAAAGATGTACCTGAATAAGTAATCAGCTATGTAATAAATAACACAGTCCAAAGGGGACAGCTTCTTCGTTAATTTTTTTTTAATTATAGGATTTCTTCCACAATATAAGTAGTAAATGGTCTTAAAGAAGCCCAAGCTACAAGCTGTCAAATGCAATAGGTATCTAGGTTTAGTTAATAAACGCGTTTTGTCTAATAAGTCTAAAGAACAAAAGTAAAATTATGAACAAAAGTAAAATTACCAGCTTTACCAGAAAAATTGATGAGTTGTAGACATTAATATTACAGTGCTAAATTCTAATATAAATATTGTCTAGGATTAGTGCAAGAATTACACTGGGTATGGCAAAGTTCATTTAAAATGTTTTCTTGATGCAAAATTTAAAAAAGCTTATTCAGCAATTGGATGCATGATTCATTCAAATGAATTTGGGCTAAATATGGGGTTATTTTGTTTCAGTGACTAAATTGAAGTCTGCTAATCTGCCTGTGTAAATAAATCCTGTATTCCAAGGGATATACTATAAATATGGAGTTCATATGTAATACAAAACACATTTAGGGAAAGGAAATGTAGATTTGCATCTGCTATGAAGTTGATTCAAGACTTAATATTTTCAGGTTTTGCTGTTTTAGTAGTTTTCTGCTTTGTTATTCTGTCATTTTTTTTGCAAAAATTAAGAGTTTATTCATTCAGAAATAGTCATGCTGATAGTAATCAGATGAAATCTGTTGTAGTATAGGTTTTGTGTGGATGTTTATACTAACTCAGGTGCCCCAACTAACTTTGGCCATGGTTTGGTTCAGGTGATGTGTCGCAGCTGTGTGTCAGGCTGTTTATCACACCAGTAAGTCTGTGCACCCTTCTAGAGTGAAATACACTCTTGCATGCCCCATAAATGCTGTTCATGAAGGATGAAGTAGCTACTTTGACCTTTAGTTAAAAGGTAATGCTGAAATATCTTCAGCTATATATTAGCATTTATTTGTAATGAAATAAGTTTGTATTTTGAAATCTCAGCATCCATGTTTATGGAGTCTGCATACTTTCAGTGAGCAAAATACGACAGCAGACAAGGTTTATGCAAGAATTCCTAAACAGGAGTTGGTTTTATTTTTTGTGATGGAGGATTATTTTCTAAGGCATTTTCCTTTTGATTCTGCAATCAACCTACTATGTACATTGGGATTTGCTCACTGAAATCCATATTTAAAGCTGTGCCATTACACTGGCAGTATAACTTAAAATTAGTTGCTTTCAGGAAGTTATAAATTATTTGCTGTGGTTTACATAATGTATTAGCATGCCTGCTGCATCTGTGTTCATGACAGGGATTTATTTCTTCAGCCATGTGATATGTGAAGAAACTATTTAAAAAAGGATGCTTTTTTCATTAGTCTGTCCTTTTGGCTTTTATCCTGTTACACCATCAGAAATGAAAGCTGATGAAAATGAAGGCAGAGGAAAAGGTCAGTCTGGTCTCTAGGTGAAGTAATTGATGGGAGCAGTTTTCTGAGCCATACATCTGAAGTGAGAAGGTGGATGGATAATGCATATTATTCTGCATCTGGTTAATGTTCGTATCACAGCATTTGCAGTGTTTTGAAGTACCAGGACAAAATTTTGTTGCCCATATATCTTAGGACTCTTATAGCAAT
Source organism: Hafferia zeledoni (assembly GCA_035583235.1). Classification (NCBI taxonomy): domain Eukaryota; kingdom Metazoa; phylum Chordata; class Aves; order Passeriformes; family Thamnophilidae; genus Hafferia; species Hafferia zeledoni. The sequence goes on from JAWWEV010000115.1 coordinate 38,129,281, forward strand.
GTGATGTTTTGCCACACATAATCATTGTTTTCCTTCATTACCATAGTGAGAATACTGAAAACAATTATAGTTGAGACTTCCTGTGGACCTTTACATAAAAGTTTAGAGAAGACAAAGGGATACTGACAACTTTATACTCACTTGATAGTGTGCAGATGTAAGAAGAGCAAGTAATGGAGTTGAGCCCTGAAGGATATGTTTCCAGTGCTTATATAAGGAGTGTGCTCTGATCAGAGATGAGGATACATAATATGTGGTATTGGGAGACATGATGCACAGTTTGAGTGGATTTCCTATCTTGCTTCACTACATAGAGTGGTGATGGAAGGCTGCCATACCTAAAGGAATTCTCCAGACCTTGCACTTGAGTTTTTACTCTAGTAAATCTGCTATTAAGAATATTTTATTTAAAAGTTTTCTAATGTTGCTATGTCACCTGGAGATGCACAGCCCATTGTCAGCCCTATTATAGCTTCTGACAATGAAGTTTGAGCTTGGAGGTGAGAGCTGAATACTCCTCTGGAACTGCGCGAGGGGCTCCACTTACCCTCTGCTTACCAATATACATATCAGATATATGACCAGAGGTTTTGGATCCATGAAGATTTCTGGAACTCACAGCAGAAAGTCGGCAACCTCTGATGTAGACCCTTATTTAGTCAAAGAGAGTAGAAAAATCCAGTGTTGAAACTGGTGAAGCTTCTTGCTCCATTAGCATAGGAAGATGGTTTTCTTAGTAGTCATGACTTTAATGCCATATTGCTGACCTTTTAGATAGCTCAGAGACTTTCTGAGACCATGTGTTTCAGCCTTTTCTCACCTTATGGGATGGGATGTGGCTTTCATAACATGGGTTTTATGTGATAATTCTCCCTGTCACAGGATAGGAGGTGGTGCATGTGTGTTAGGCTACCAGACTAGAAGCTGCTGACATGTTCCTTCCTGTGATTAGACATACACATAGGCAGTAACAGGGAGAACTCTCTTTTGGCCATATAATGGGTGATGACTGAAACTGGATATTCATTTGGAAAAAACAGCAAGAAAGAGGATGCTGTAGAGCTATACCTTTGATTTTAATTTTTTTCCTGTCAGTACTTACAATATTTTTTGTGGTCCTTCCTTCTCAGAAAGGAAGAGTCTGTCTAATGTGATGTAGATTTTACAGCACTAATTCTGAAGATAAAGTTTTGGAAATATACTTGATTTGGGACAAACATGGTCTTGAGTATCAAAAGAGCTGCTGCACACCTCTGACTCATACAGATTAGAATGATCTTCCATTGACTCAATCTGATCTGCAAAACTTATGTCAGATAAATGTTTTTCATATATTTTTTTCTTTTCATTGGAGAAATAGAAAGGGCTCATTTTAAAGAGTGCTTGATAACTCATCAATGAAGAAAAGGTCTTGTAAGTCAATGAGACTTTTTTAGATTCTCTTCTGGCTCTTTAAACTTGTTGTATGCACTACTGTTAATTTTCTTATTTTTCTATTTGTAGGATTGTGAAAAGTGTTAGGCACATTAAAAAGAAAATATTTTTTGTCCTATTCCTCATTCACTATTACAGAGGATTGATCACAAAATCAGCACTTGCCTCTAATAATTCTTCTACTACAGCACAGGTAGACAGAAAATTGGTTTCCTTGTACATGCAAAGCATGAGAAAGTGAGTACTGTGTGAGGGTGAATACAACATACTAGGGTTGCTGTAGGCAGAATATATTAAGGTCTCTGCTAGCATTTGTTCGCTGCAGGGGTCAACATGGAATGATTCTTGTAGCTGGCTGCTTCCACTTTGTGCACTTGGGGTGCTCATGAACTGTATTTCCTCTGCCCCTCAATGCTTGTGTGGTCCTGCAAACAGCAAGGGATGGGGACTTCTCTTGTCTCCAGCTGCACCTTGTGTGTGCCTTCTGTTTCAAGGTTGTTCATGCATTTATCATCCAAAGCCAACTGCTTAGTTTGGGCCTCTAGGAAGTTACAAAAGAGCTTGAAAGATTAAGTCCCCAAAGAATTTTTTTTGTCTTAGTGATCCTGGTGGATTTGATGGGTTTGGAATTAAAAGGTAATTGCTATATTGCTAAGTCCAGTTGTAATTTGGGATTTAGTTTGTTAGAACAAAACAAAACAAAAAAAATCCATGCAGTTATGGATGGATTGAGAACATATGCTCTAAGGTAACAGCACTTCATTCCTCTGATATTGGCAATAACAGCATTTGTAGTGTGCATTGCTTGTTCTTTCCTTTTGAAGAATAAAAAAACCCCAAACACCTCCACAAGTTTAATATTTATAACTTTCACTAAATGTGTATTTAGGTATTTTACTTCATGTAGGAAGAAGTTCTGCAGGACATATTCATGTATCCTTACATGCTGGAAAAAAATTAACAGATATAAGAGTGTACCAGCATAAACATCAATCTTTCTACTGCATCAGTTTCAGAACTCCTTGAACTTATGGCAAATGCAAGCAATCTAACTAAATAAATTAGTTTTGATGCTGTGCATCATAAGATACACCATGCAATTGATAAGCTGTTGAAGAAAAAATTTTATTATACAATACTTTAAAATTTTATGAGACTTCAATTTCCGTAGCAGTTTTTGGGTTCTTAGCACATCACAAGTCCCCAAAATGCTACACCTCTTTCATAAATTTACTAATGGAGTTGGCTTCACTGTTGATGAGAGTCTCTTTTTAGTAAAAGGAAATGTAAAAATACTTGTGAAAGAATCTGAAAGGGTGAATAAAGGCCAAAATACTTCGAATTCATGTTGATATAGAATGATCTTAATAGTCTTACCAGTTGTAGCATTTTCTAGTGCAAGCTCATGGATTTTCTAGTGCAAGCTCATGGAAGTAGTGCAGTTGCTGTGGATCACTTTAATGGTCCAATGAAATATTCACTCTGCTCTGTGTCGGTGGTGGTGGGGAAGCACATATAATATATGCTTCTAGTCAGAGATAAGAGAGTGGGAGGATTTTTCATGAACAATGTAATTAAATGCATGTATGTAAAAGATACCTGCAAGATGCTTCTTGAGAAAGTACTTTATAGCAAGAGATAATTATAGGGGAAAAATTACTTCTCTGGAATTATAGTACATGTTCTTAATTTACCAGTGGTGTAAAGGTTTTCTAAGTAGTTTGTTTCCTATTTGTAAGACAGTATTTTTTCTGATAATCTTTGTCTTCAGAAAAGAATATAAGATCAACATTTTTGTTTGGCATATTGCACTGAAATTTTAATACAGAATTAGTACAGGGCACTGTTGTAAATGTTTGTTTCATAGCTTAAAAAATATTTGCTCTTGCAGAAATATGGGAACTATGGAAACTTTTCAAAATCTACAGTTACTACAATTTTAATTGTATATATGGTTGCCACTGTTGCAGATGATATCATGTTTGTGTAAAGGTATCTAGAAGAGGTGATGATATTAATTCACCTGCTCTTATATGCTCTTCTACCTAGAAAGTAACTCAGCAGTGACTCAGACATCAGAAACGAAAACAGTCACTTGCTTGGGGCTAAATCTTACAAGTACTTACTGCTGAGTATAGTGTGTTGTGACTTTTCTCTGATTAATTGCATCCTAAGCAGACAAAAAATGGTATTCCAGTTCCCCCTCCTCCTCCCCACTACTCCTTCATTTTCTATGAAAAGAAAAAGGTTTCAGGAGATTTTGTTTTAGCTGTCTCCAAACAAACTGCAGGCAGCGTGTTTTGCAATATTTATTTGCAAGAAGGGACAGCTTAGATGCACCTTGAAACTCTTGGTCAAAAGTACATGCTGTGGGCTATGCTCTTAGTGTTGCCCAAAGAAACCTTCTGCAGGAGGAGCTTCAGTCTCCTGAGGATGCTCTACATTGGCCCTCAGTTAGGAGTTGTGACAGGATATCCGGGGCCAAGGCTGGTGCTCACTACCCTGACCCTGCCTGAGCCCACTAAGAGTTTGCAGTGTAACATTTTGCTTCCAGCCTTGACTGAAGAAGTGCTGTGGAATGTATATGGTGAAAAAAAAATGGCACAGCAGTTTAACTTTGGGGAAGTTGCATTGAAGTTATCAAACAACTACTATTATTTAAAAAACCAAACACTTTTCAATCCATGCCATTGTCCCTGAAAAATGGGAGTCACCCTGTTCTCTGTGCTAAAGACAGCCTCTTTTTTGTTTGCTTTACTGTGAACTTTGCTGCTGAATAAGAATTATGATAGGATATTGCAAGTGCCTGCACTATACTGAGACCTCATAGTAACTGAAGTTGAGTGTCCTTGCCAATTCTGTTTTATGTTTTGGTATTAAGTGTTGCACAAAATACAGAGCAAGGATTTTGACCTAGGCTGCGTTTTAGCGATTGGGAGAGAAAGATGGTGCATTGAGTCAGCATTAATTTCAAAGTGAAATCCTGACCAAAACCATGAAACTGATTTTCTGTCAGGTATAAGAGGTTTCAAAACCTTAACTTTTATGACTGTCTCACCTTAAAAATAGTCAGTGCTGCTGGTTTTAATGGCCAAAGCGAGACCCACAGCTGAATATGGCAAACTTGCAGATTGTCTTGTGTATTAGGTTGTGACGTGTATGTTTTCTGCTGAGTCTCTGATCTCAGATTATATTGTGTAAATGCTTTTTTTTTTTTTTTTTTAAAAATATATATTTCCAAAGCACATTTTCTGAATGGACAGTGTACTCTAGGGAAATGGATGCAGCACACAGAAGACTGCTTAGTATAAGATTTTTACTACCTTTAGGGCCTGACGCTCACTAGGCTGCAGTGAGAAGCATATTATTTATTGTGTTATAAACACCCTTCTATGTTAAATTCTAAAATAGTTTTTTTCTGGAGGAGGTTTGGAATAGAAACTGATGTACCTGACAGTTGATTAAAATTCAGTGTTGTTTGTTCTTGCTTAAATTAGTGAAGGAAAAAAAAAAACTTTGTAGGAAACACCACAGAGAATAACATTCTGAAGATTTCAAATTATTTTGAAAGATGAGAATTCCCATGACTCAGATCCTCAAAGAGTTGAAACATAATTCAGATGCTTCTTTACCACCTGTCACTTTTTTTTCTTTTCATTTTTAGAGCGAGTATTTTCTCTCTCTTATAAATAAATAAAGGCAGTGAACGGCAGAGAGAACATCTTATTTCCTTTTTTACCCAGCAGGTTGTTTTCTGAATCCTAGTTAGTGAACTACATGCACACAGTACTTCTATTATAACATTGTAAACCACCTGGACAAATGCATACCTAGCAGGGAGCCAATCTTTTCATTAAATCTGGCTGGTATTGTTATACAAACCAGTGAAAACCATGTGTAATTGGTTTTGTTTGTAATATGAAATCACTGAGTAACCAGATAATACTATTTTCTTTCCCATGCACACAGCCTCCCACACACAGAAAGATGTGAAAAACTAGTATAAAAATAAGTTTTAAGCTATGACAATGAGGTCTCCAGATGTCTCATTCCTTGGTTTAGAGAACTGCACAAGAGCTTATCTGTTCCTGAAATAAAAATTATTTAGATAGTCCAAAATCTCTTTTCTGATTTCCCATCTGCCAGGGTATGCATTTAGTTTTTCATGTAAATAAAATTTCCAAGTAATTTTTTTTAGATCTTCGCTGCACAGTTTATTACAGAGATCTCACACTTGCTATTATGGATGGACAGAAGGCAAAAGGCCTGGCACAGCATGCAGCACAGCCACAGGAAGCTTGTAAGACACGAGTCCATCATGGAGAGGGGAATACTTCATGGATTTATACAGGGCATTAACCACTTCACCTGTGTTATTTCCCTGTTGCCTCTTTTAAGAAATGCAGACACCTAGTGAGGGGAATGGGAAATGCAATTTGGCAAACTTCGTTGCTGGATTTGTGCCGTGAATTTCACCCCTAAAGCAGACACTTGGATGTTATGTACTCTCCTACAGAGGACTGGATTCATACCTGTGTTTAGGTAGGCAGACATCTCTAAATGTTCAGAGTTTTGAAATGTCACTTTGGCTTGAGTCTGACTGTTTGTAGGTGCTGACACATTGACAAATCAAGCCCTTTTTGTACTTTATACTGAAGTCACAACTCAAAAAGAGGAAGAATCTTACTGACTTATATTCCCAAAACTGTGGACTGACTGTTGCATACTTTGCTAGAGGTACAGTTAATCAAAACAGCTGCAACTCAGAACACCTGGAAGTTGAACAACTCGTAAATGTCTAAATGTAGATTTAAGAATCTAATTTTAAGCAGGCAGATTTGATCATTTAGCCCTTGGTTACCCAGGAAACCACTTAATTACTATGCCTTTGCTTCAGCACTCTGCATGCAGCTTTTAAAACATTTTGTTACAATTTTTCTTTCCTTTTGTCTGAAGCTAGTGTTTGTAGAAAGGGCTGGTTTGACAGCTCTGGCAAATGAAATAGTCTGCCTGCCCACGGAATATGGGATCCCTAGACAGTGGCAGTCCAAACTTTTTCAGTCTGCTACAACTTTTGTTGGGGGAGTGGAGAAGGGAATAGTTGGAGGAGGAGGTAGGGTCCTTGTACAATCAGGTCTTTCTCACCAAAACAGGTAAGTATTGTCAGGAAAAAATGTATTTTCCTTCCAGCATAGAAAACAGGCAGCTAAAAAATGGATGAACTCAAGCTTTGGAAAACATATATGCAGTCTATAAACTATCACCAAGATAACAAATTTGACCCTGCTATGTTAAAGTTAGCACTGGTGACAGATGATCTCGTGCACTAAACAGTTTTCTTTGCTCAGTGCTGAGGCAAAAGGATTTTCAAAGACTTCTGAGTTCTGCTGAGCCTTCAGTAAAAAGTCTTGGCATGATACTTGCAAATTGGAGGTGGGAATGGAAAATTTGGGAATTTACTCTAAAATATTAAAATTGCAGCCTGTTGTGTTTCACTTTACAAATGTTGATCAGAGTATGCACAGTTCCTTACTTCAGTTTGCCTTAGTGACGACTTTTGTTGAGATAGATGTATTACACGAATTACGATGGCTGCAAATCAGATAGTGCTCCTAGAAAAATCATGAGATAGTCAATCTTTTCAACAAAGGTTTGTGTATTTGCTTTCCAAGTGGTTTACAGGCCTCCTGGTTCAGTTAGTAGCCTAAAAGTCATTGAAGATCACTGACAGAATCATACTGCTGTTATTTGGTGATCAATGTGAGTTCACAGATGTTTCAACAAAAATAACAAGACAATAAGAATGGAACATATCCATGTCATCTTTTAATTTCAGAACTCTTTGCTCTCTTATGACTGAAAAGGACCATTCACATCATCCAAATCAAAGCATCTGGCTAAAATAGCTACAAAGCTTCATAAGCACTGTTCTGTGCTGCTTCTGTAGTTGCACAAGAGGTTATCCAGGAAGTTGTCAAGACCACTTCTATTTGAGCTGTGCTTCTAAGGCAGCTGAAATGATCCAGTCCAGGCTGCATATTTCTGCCATGCCTCAGGCCATGCAACCCCATGCCTTTCCTCCAGCCAATGCCATCGCTTGTAATGAACCACTTCTGGGAGTTACTTCTGGGAAAACTAACCATGAGGTTTGGACTTTTGGGGTGGAAAACACTGTCTACTGTGGAGGAGAGCTTTGCAGGTTTCGATTTGGCAAGGAGTCTGTGATTTGTCTTGTAAAGGCAAGAGTGTTGCTAAATGAAAATTACAGTATGTTAAGACTGTGAGAGCGCAAAAGAAAACAGGAGTTTACTCTGGTCATGAAAGTCACTCAGGGTATTCATCTTCTCTGAATGCTGTTTGGGCTTCCAGAATTATTTCTCATAGCTTTTTCTGTCAGATTTTACTTTCAGTCTGAGATACAGCTGTAAATTCTACTGTTGTTTCTTCTGCAGACTGTGCAGTACAAAGGTGCTTATATTACTGGAGCTCTAAACTAATGAACCTTTTCAGCATATAAATTCAAGATTCATGGCTGTTTTAAATGTTACTCTAAGAAATCCATGGTGCATTAATGTAACTCTAATTGTGTTATCAGCAGTGTTTCACACATGTTGCTCTACTTTAAATGAAGAGAAGCAGGGAGAGTGCATAGGAGAAAACATCTCACTTTTTGTCTGAATTAGACTACCTGCTTCCCACCTGAAGAATCAATATTTTAGAAGGCAAGAGCACTATGCTTTGCTGTCTTGATGCTTATGAAGTGTTCTGCTGATCTGGAGACCAGTGATCCAAAAAGAATTACATACTGGATTTGCATTTGAATGTGTAAAGAATACAGTTCTTTCATGGAGATGTTAGAATGCATTTATAAATTAGAATTGGGATCCTGCTTCATAACAATAAAAATTTTCATTTTTGAAATTTAATAAAACTTTTTTTTTTGTGCAGTTGATTTTTAGTTTTATAATAGGTATTATTTTTTCCTGTTTAAGTAATTTCGTTTTTTTACATAGGTGGTTCATTCATGGCCAGGTATACTCTGAATTATTCACAGAATTAGTGTAGGTTGTATATTTTTACTGCTGGATGGTTTACCACTGAAAATACTCCTCAAACCTGAATAAGGAAGAAAAGAGACTAGATTTAGAGCATGAGAGTGCTGTCATATTGCAGAAGAGTCTAGAATCTTCTTCACTTTGTTGAGATTGGCTTAAGAAATAGCCAGAAACTGCCCAGCTGCAATGGATTGCCTGTATTTATTTCTCCTCTGTGTTGGTCAACCCCAGACAGACACGTTTGATGTAGCTGTAAGATGGTGATGACTGTTACCTTCCCTCGGTGGTTTATTAGTTGCTAATTCTATTTAGTATAAACCTGGATCAATTACAGCCTTGTCAGGTTTCCAGTGGGACTAGCAGATCTTTTTCATTCCCTTTAATGGTAATAGTGAATTTTGTGCCAGTTCCATTAAATTCAATGCATCTTGCTTCACTCACTGACATTGAGTGTGTGTTTTGTCCTATTTACTGAGTCATATACAAGTTTTTCATAATTATACCAACTTGGGGAGCTTGAAACCTATCCTTTTAACTTCTTTTTTTCCAGTGGTGATGAGTATCTCTACCTTTGGTTATAATTGAACTCTATTCAAAATGAGCAAAAACTGATTTCATAAAATGTATGTTATGGGAAAAATAGAAATAATAGAGACTACTCAGGTGGCTGTGATGTACTGCCAAAATTAATTTATCATCCATTATTGTTTGGGAAAGAAGAGCAGAGCATATAGCCAAACTGCACAATACTCTTGTGTATGCAGTTATTGAGATGCATTTGCATTGCTGTTTGTGTTTATATGAAAGGTTTTCATGTGAAAACACATAAATGCATAGATATAAGGGCTATTCTTATGCTAGGAAAGCACTGCTTTTTCTCAATAAACTGAATTCTCAAGATGAAAACCAAGGAGAAATTGGTCTACTATTTTCATGAATCTGGTGTACTTGCTGTCTGGAACATGAGTTTTGGCACAGAGCAGTGTGGCAGTGTGTGGAATTGGGGAGCTCCAAGGTCTCATACAATAATAAAGAAAAAGTGTATGCCTCTGCAGGCTGGGACTAATATATTACTGGCTGGATTTAATTGATAGCATTATTTCTTTGATAGATGAATCAGATGTTGTTCACATTACATCACAAAGTGTTAATACTCGCTTTGTTTTTTAACATTTTAGCCAGGTTTCTGAATTCATGGTGGTGCTGTTTATATGTAGCAATTGCTGTTGTTTTTATTGATGTCGTTAACTTTAATGAACCAAAACAACACAAGTCATAAATTCAAGTACAAATGGCCTTCAGTTTTGACAGTTTTATGTAAAGTAGTGTCTCAGTCTTCCTCCTCATATCAGGAATAAAATTTACTGATCAGCCCAAAGATTTATTTATTTATTTATTTATTTATTTGAGTAATACATCTCCTTTGTAATGGTTGCTAGATAAAGCTGACAAGTGAAATTTAATGTTCACTGTAAAGTGATGGGCAAGAAGAAAGTAACCTTGAAAAAGTTTTTCAGAAGAGATACTCCAATGAAAGTCACTTTGACAGTGAGACTTCACACTCATAAAAAGACTAACACACTAATGCCTAATGCACAGTTTGAAATTACAGTAAATGCTAGAGAGTTCAGCTAAACTTTTTTGTCATTTATTGCAGTCTAAGGGCATAGAAATAGTATGACTTTATTGATGTGCTTATGTTACATAGCTATAGAATCAGATTGTATGGTCATTATTCACTTAAAATATTAGGACGTGCAATCACTCAGCAGTGAGAACTCTGAGTCCCTAAGAGGGAGCAGCAGAGACCCTGCTGTCATCTGTAACAGCAATGCAGTAGCCTCTTCCCTGTGACTGCAAGGCTCATCCCTAAAAATTCTGATCAGTGAGGTTGTCCTTTAGTGCAGATTTTAAAGGGATCAATGACTGCAGTGAAATTTTGCTCTTTCTTCAGCAATGTATTTGCTTTTCTGTGGGGGGATGTAGGTTACTTTGCTCAGTGGGTACCATTGGCCAGGGCACCAAGTGCCCCAGGGGCTCCCCTGGGAAGCAGCATCCAGTAGGAGCAGGTGAGTAGACACTGGGCTGCAGGTGGCCCCAGCTCAGCAAGACCCATAGTAGGGCAGAATTGTGGGGAGCTGGAGGCCAGCACTGCTAGGGCAGGATTGACATTCCTGGTAGCTGATAGGGACTCCTGGACTGCGGGCTGGCACGGGGAGCCACGAGGACTGACCAGGACCTGTAAGGCCTGTGGATGTCCATGGGCCTGTTCTGTTACATTCCTTGAAGCTGTTGAACTCAAAAGAAATACAAGTAGTGGACATGCAGTATTTTTATTTTGTGCTATTAGTGACTATTTTACTAATAGTGAGCAGGCAGTATGTCTTACAACAGTACTGCCCTGAAATACACTCTTGGAGTGTTTAGTCAGAGTTGTTCTATAGGAAAGGCGGCATATCAGGGACCATGAGAGTAGCTGTATTGTTCAGGCTGAACAACTGGCCAGCCCCATGTCCTGTCTCTGATGGGAGCCTGGCAAAGTGGGGAGAATATAGACTCAATCGTTGTAATCTCTAGTGGTTGGAGTAGGCATCTTTTGTCTTTACCAGCTCCCAGGACTTTTCTCCATTCATGAAAAAAACCCAAAGGTATCAATTTTTAAACCTTTGTAAGCCTCTATCATCTGTGATGTCTCATGCATGTGGCTCTACAGCTTAACAATGCCTTGAGTGGAAGAGTACCATTTTCTGTTTGCTCATTTTGAACTTGCCAACATAATTAATTTAATGTTCTCTAATGTTTTTATTGGAAGAGACAGTGAATAACTGTTTCATAGTCATATTTTCCATGCTGCTTTTGAATTTATAGTTCTGTCGTGTTCGTTCATTAGTTGTATCTTTTTCCAAGCTGAAGACTACCAGTTTATTTAATCTTTCTTTATACAGAAACATTGTTTTCACCTTTTCTATACCTCTTACAGTTCTGTGATTTTGACATGAGTGAACTGGAACATAATGTGACATTCAGGTTGTGGGTCCACAAATGTATAAATATTCAAAATGTGAAGAAATTTTCTTTGATGTTCTGTTCCCTTTTTTGTAATTCAGCTTCCCTCTTTGACCTCTAGAAACTAAAGTGATGTTTCCATAAGGTTATGTACTGAAACGATGATCTTGCTTATAGATGGTGATAGTTTAAAAATAATTTTGAGACAAATGAAGTAAGAAACTTGATGTGCATTTATGTGCACTGTTATCTGTAGCATGTATGTTTCAATATTGGACTGGTATTTTGGAATTAGGTGTCACAGTTGCATAGGTTTTTACATGTTGCTGTAAGTGGAGTAAGTCAATCAGAGCCATTATGTATTTGCTATGGTCATGCACTGGGACATATCAAAACTATTGAAAGTTTTCAAGTGTTTTTTTGAAAACGAAGACAATCTAAAATGGTAGGTGGAAATTTCTTATGCTACTCCTCCTGTTTTGGCACTCACCTGTATTCTCAGGAGACTTTGATGTTATTTTCTGACACTTCTGACAGCAGTCAAAATATTTTTGTAGAACATACCAAAGTCTCCCTGGCTTTTTGAGTGAGGGTGTTGAGACATGCTACAAAGCATCTTTATTCTGCTGTGCAAAGATATCTTTTCAGAGATGAGACAGGGAGCTTGCTGAAATTGAGGGAGAATCAGTGAGTGGTAGCAAAAGGATAATAATATTGCAGAAGAAACAGCAAAATATACTGTGATGGTTATATGAAAAGATTGGGTTTTATTCCTTGGGTATACTAGACACTTGGATGATAAAGGGGGAAAAAAGATAAAAAGAAATTGAGCATAGCTTCATTATGGAAGGGGTTTAGAATATCAGATGCACTATGACAAGATTTTATTCTTCATTATGCTCTGTGCTTCAACATCAAGGCCATGGAGAGTGAGCATATTTACTGTAGTTACTCATAGAGCTGAAGCCCTCACCCTGGATGGCCTTAGGGATGCAAACATGAGGCTTTAGGTCTTTTGCTAGATTTGCCTGCAAGTCAGTATATCATTTTCAAGGCCATTCAGCAAAAAATATCAGTAATATTTTTGTAGTATTCATCTTTTCACTTTTCTAAAATTAGTTCTTTAAATTCCTGTCTTATCACTGTAGTTACTGAACTTCAGATTTTGTCTTCCTTTTCCTTCCCCTTTTATCCCATAGACCTGCCTCATTCCAGTTCTGTCAGAGAGGCTGAAAAGGACAGTTTGGAACCTCTAATATTACATAAGAGAGTCACATTTTTGATTTTTCTGGCTATGTGTGTAACTTGGAGAAATAAATAATAAAGATTTTTCAACTTTTTTTTTTCTGGCTGTGACAGCCCACTACCTGCCATCTCAGTTTTTATCACCTTGTACAATAAGCCAAGATTGCTGTTTGGAAAGGTGGCCTTAAGCAACTTCTGCAACCTCATTATCCTAAGCTACCTTTGGAATGTCATCATCCTAGTGAGCATTAATTCACTTTGATGGCTCTTTGGTGTTGCCATGTAGGACCTTCCACCTCTTGAATAATGATGGGACAGGACTATTCGTTTCCCCTGTCTTGCCACAGCAGAGTGGCCTGGTTTGTCTACACACTAGGTACCCTTCTTGCAGTAGCTCTGCTAGATTTGTGGCAGCCCAGCACAGGGGCTGGAGGGGAGACAGGGGGTGCTTTTCAAACAGGGTGCCATCCTAACCATTAGTGACAACATTTTAAACAACTGTTAGACCACATGCTGTATTCTGCCCTGTGCTTAACTAAGGTAAAGTAAGCAGAAGACTACAAATTTTTTCAAAATGTTTTTGTTTTTTCTTAAACCTTCAGATGGTTTCTCTTTCTCAAATATGTAGATCTTCATTTCAGTCAAGAAGTTTGCCTGGGTACTTTCTTTCAGCTTTCTACAGGAAGACTTGTGATTGTCTAGCAGAGAACAGAGCATTGGAAAATTCTTGCTTTGAGCCAAAAGGCTGGAGATGATTTTTGTCACATAATCATTTACAGTCTCTGAGCCCATTCTTACATAGTAAAGAGATAAATTGCCAGGGTTGTCATCTACAAAGCAATTTGCACAGCTACAAAACATCAGAAATGGAATATATTAATTTCTGCAGATATAGCAAATAGATGCAATGTCCTTGGAGGGATCTCTGGATAAGCATGAGCATATTTATTGAATTTATAAATTGCTAGGTAATTTCCTTTAGTTTGAACTGTTGTGGCTTTGATGGAAACTAATAACTTTTTTCCCCTCATCTTTAATAAAATGGTTTATATGCTTCTCAAGCAAAACTCCTAAGATTTATGATAACTTTTTGAAAAGTATCTCAGTTTATTATTAGTATGTAGTTGAGATAGTAAACTTTGTTAGTTTCCAGTATACCCATTGTTTTTTTAATGTAAGAACTAAGCTGAAAGCCCTGCAAGAAACAGATATATCAGAATGACATGTACTTAAACACTTTCATCTTTACTAAATAACTTTGTAGAAGTTGTCAGCCATGAAGGAACTAAGAAGAATAAGGGCCAAGTTCTGTTCTTGTTTATGTTACTGTAAATTCTAAAGAAAGTCAGTGAACTTTGTAAGATTATTATACTAGTGTGTATATGATAGTAGGATACAGTTGCAAACAGAAAAGAAGTTATTGTTAGGCTTTATTGTTCAGGTTGTTTGCTTTTTCTCAGTAGAGAGCTCAGCAGCTGAGTACAAAGCTAATATTTGGAAAGAAACCGAGCCTTGCACCCCTAGCTGACAAAGGGAGATGTCTTGCCATTTGGTGTGTCCCCTAGAGGAGCAAAATTCTTGTAAGTGTGACAAATTCTAGGACTGTTGCCTGTTGTGGAAAAGTCTCTAAAGAATGCACAGAAGAAAGGGACAAAGAAAAGTATAAATCTGTAAAAAAGCCTTAGGAACAAAGGAAAATCAAACTGCCATCTATTCTGGGTAATATGTCATAGGGTAATATGTAATAGGGTAATATGTAAATATTTCATGAGGTACCGGATGCTTTGAAGCACCTATTAAATTTTGATCAAGGTTTTTGTATTTGAAGTTTAAATCAAGCCAATGACTTTACACTGTATCCAATAGTGTTTCTTTATATCTCAAAATGAGATCAAGAGGTTGGTCTAGCAGAGAACCATGTTTATCTGAAGTGCTTGAGCTATGAGTATGCTACCTGTATGTACCTTATGAATATGACAAAATTAATATGGTAGATTAGAGCCACAGTTTTATGTCCTTGGCAAAATCTGAAATTGAGCTCAATGACATGAATGAGTTTTGGCTTGGGCACGTATCTAATTATGCCTTAGGTCCATAGGGAACTGAAGTTTTCATTAACAGACAGAATGCACTGAAGAAAAGGTAAAGGTTTTAAACAATGAAGTGCATATTGTCCCTGAAAAGGTTGTTTTGAATGAGTGATTTTTATGTGATTATAGTCTGCATTTTTCATGCCCCCTGTAAAAGAAAGGCTACAGTTTTATGATTTGAAAGAAATTTATCACGTTTTTATTCAAAGTGGATTTTTGGCTTTTGCAATATAATCCCAGCTATATTCTTTTTGAAGAGTGAGTTAAGCCTGGTCCTTTTAAAGACAGTGGCAAAATTGTTATTATACACAGGGGCTTTTTACAAAGCCATGAGCAAATCAATACAAAAGAAAGGTGGGAAGCAGAAAAAGCCAGAGCAGATGGGAAGTTTGCCATCAGTATAAAAATGGGGAATGTGAGAAATGTCATAGATCGTGGCTCATACTTTGACTTAAATCTGCATTGGGAGTGTGCTAATAAGCACGGTGGCTATTTAGTAGATAATGATAGTGTTTCAGAGCAGTCCTCTCTCCAGTAACTCATTACTTGATAGTAACAAGTACTGCAAAGCATGTGTCATTTTCAGTGATGTAATATCTTGATGTGTTTGTGGGCATTTAGGTCTATGATACATGCATACACATGCCTGTAGCTCAAAGATGCTATAATATTTTGTCATTCGCTAGATATTTCAAATACATATTCCAAACATCTCTACTGTCTCTTTGGAGAGTTAGGTTGTGGTGGGTTCTGTGCATCTTCTCCATATCTCTCCACTATAAGAAAGGTAACTTTGACCCCAGATCATTAAGCTCTCTCTGTGAAATTTTTTAAGCAGTAGTGTGGACAGCAGGGATGACCTACAAAAATTATGGCAGATGATCTGTGGCTGACCCCCTGAACTGTATTAAATATTTCTATTTACTTGACTTTCATTGTAATCACAATTTGTTGATAAATAGTTGTATATTTCTGTTAAAGCTCTTGAGGTCTGGCAGGATTTCAGAGACCCAGAAAGTTTAGTAACTACTATTTTGTGCTCTTGATATACAATGGCATTTGCCCAGAAATAAGCTCTGCAGGACGTATACATGTATTTGTACATATTTCTTACAAATAACAGCAAAGATATCTGTTAATTTGCTTGGCTACCAGTAGCTCATTCAGTGCATGTCAGTTAATAAAATGAAACATTCTTTTCTTTTTAGTTTGTGGAGCAATGCTTTCTTTGACTATTTTTGTCAAAATCTCTTACTAGATTAATATGGACATAAATACCTGTAATTAAAAAGTGATATCTCCATAGACATGAACATGGAGTATCAATCAGCTGATAGCATGAACACCTGCAGGGCCTTTCATACAGCTTCTGCAGTAAATCTGTTTTGTCTTGTTCAGATGCTGTATATTATCTCAAAAAATATAAGAATAGTTTGTTTTGAATGTGCTATTGAAGAAGAACATACCTAGTGTGTATAAGCCACTGGACATTTTATTAATTTTCTTTATAAATAGCAAGGAAACTACGAAAAGCAAGTGTGCTTCCATTAGATTTACATTTCCTGCATATTAAGAATTGTGAGAACCACTGTTGTCTCAACAAGTATATACAGGACCACGTGGTGACACAGTAATCTGGAAATGTTAGCATTTGCTTTTGTTATTTGTGACTAGTAGAGTATCCACATGCATTGCTTAAAATTATACTTGTTAAAATATTATACATTCAGAAAACAAATGTGTACCTAATTTTACTTGAATTTCTTAGATTATTTTATCAGAATACACAACAAACACTATATTGGTTTTTATTCATGCAAAATCCATTTAATCTTTAAGGAACACATGCAAAAATTATTAGGACTAATCATGTTTTCATAAGGTCAATGTGTATGTGTTTCACAGCTACTGCTTTCAGGAGAAAACTTACACTGTCATATTATTTGCTTTTTAAGATCTACATATGTCAAATTACTTCCAAAATGCTAGCAATTAGGTAGCATTTTGTTGCCTTCTGAGAATGGAAGAAAGTTCCATATTTTGAGACCCCACGGAACATTATTCTTGAACATTTCTGACAGTGTGACAAAATAAATGCAGATGTCTCTGTAAATTTCATAGAACTTAACAAAATAGCTTCATTTTAAAGTGACAACTTGTAATAAATTGTTGCTCCTTCTAGATTGGGAATGAGACTGTCACCCTGAGACTGAGATTTCCCAGATAAATCTCTCTACCTTTCTCTAGATGCTTTGCTATGTCAGGGCCTTGATATTTTACTGAGAACTTAAGCTGCACTTTATTTTTGCAGTTTAGAAAGGACTTGTAAGGTATTGTGAGCACAAACCTGTGCCCACAGAAATTTTCCTCAGTTGAGAGCCTGCCATAAGAGGCTTTTATTTCTAAATAATATGGTTTCTTTTCCTCCTAAGAAAGTATTCCCAAAGAACCTCGTTGTCAAAAAAGAAGGGGAGGACAGTAGGATGAAAGGTGATAATGTTTAGTGGCACTCTTTGGCATGCAGTTAGTCTTTCCTGAAACTTTCTGTGGTACATCATCCTCTCTGTTGGTGAGGTGCTGCAATACACCTCCTCTCCTTTCAGGAACATTGGAACATCAGTGAGGGATGTGTGTCTCCAGCATGTCAAAATTGCTGTGTGGCTATTTTGTATTCAAGGATCATCTTATCTCTCTCATTCTTTTTAGGGATTTTCTGCTCCAGAACTTCAGAGTAAGAATCCAGAATGTCACTGTACCTTCATTCCATGTTTTATTTTACAGAATAAGTGAAATTCCAAATTGACAATGAGACAGCAGCTGAAGCATTAATAGCATGGCGGCTAATATGTATGTTGCTGCAAGACCGCCAAAAATCGGGACTCAACCATCTCCAACAACAATGATTAAAAAAATTGGAAGTGATTGCCTAATTTAAAACAACAATAAAACTAGACACACACTCAGCTAGGCCAGAACAGTTGTTGGTTTTCATGGAAACAACCATGTCCCTGTATGGATATTTGAATTATTTTTTTTTAACCAGTCATATATGTTGGGTATCATATTTAACCTTTAGGATTGTTTTCCTATTGAACTGAGACTTTTGTGGTCAAATTGGTGTATGTTAATATGTGTATTCATGTGCATTCATCTTTTTACTTCTTAATAACTTCTAAATTTATGGGTTGAATTAAACATTATGTAATATAAAGAGGGAATTCTTCAAGACATTTTCAAGACAGGAGTCACGATATTTGATGATGGGTTGGTTTGAGGGATAGAACAGATTCTTTGCCACCTAGTAAAGTGGAATATTTTACATAACTGAGCTCTCTTTTCTCTGTTTTTTTCAGTTACTTAGATGCAAAAATCATTTAAGGACAAAAGAAAATATTGAAAGCCAAACTCACACTTTCTATGTCTGTTCAATCTGTTACGATGTTGGTAGATTGCACTTACCTATCATGTTGTGGAAATTATTTTTAAAAACTGTTTTATTTCTCCTATAAACACAGTAATAAAATAAATATTTTTACTAGATAACAGACCAATAGGCAATGAGCCCAATTCAGTAGAAGACTACAATAATGTATTAGACTAAGAAAAGAGTAGGACAAAGCCCTTTCCACAAAGGTAGTAAATGAGAAAAACAAGGCAGAGATACAAAACCTGACAAAAGGCTGTAAATCAGAAGACCTTCCGATCTCAGCATACCAGAAGGAGTCTGACCTTATTAATATGCAGATAAGGCAGCACAGGAAGGGCTAACAGCAGGGAGCATTGCTGCTGGTAGAAGAGGTATCTGGTAATTCCAATGAGAGGTGAAAAGTTAATCAGAGTACAGTAGTTTTCACTCTGCTGGTGCAGGAACCTGGTTGCAGCACTCTAGAAAAAATATCTCTGACCCTTCTGAACTAGATCCACTGGTCCTCATTTTTTTTGTCCTCTCCTCAAGATGTCTGTTATCTTCTGCTGGTTTTGAAACCTGGTGTCCTTGTACGACTTTTCTCTGCACAGTATGAAGAGAGAAACATAGAAGATGGCAGGATGGAGTGCAGTTTGTTAGCTGGAGTGAGACCATGAGAGTGATGCACTATTTTTTGCTGTTTGGTGGAGCAGTGAAGGAGGAAAGGAGCAATATAGTTGGAACAGTGTAAAAAGGGGATGTCCAGGAACAATTTACTTTGTCCAGTTTACTTTTTTCTCCTCTCTGTGTCTCCTTCACATGTAATGGTGTGTGTCAACTCCCCTGGGACTAGAAAAAATACTTCTGCAGCAATGAGGAATACTGGGAACACTGCAACAGATCTCATACAGAGATTATAGTGGAATAAAATAGGAGGTGGAGGTCTTAAAGCCCTGTTGCTGTTTGTTTCTTGTCTTTATTTCTCTTGGTGCTCTTTTTGTTTGTTTTCTTCTTGTAAATATTCAAATCTTTGTTCCTTTGCTGTGATTCGGGGTAAGTCTTTCAGACAAAATATTTTTTAATCAGTAAGACATTAACATTTATTATTGAGACCTACCACCAGACATTCCAATCATTGAAAACTTTGAGGCATTGATTTTTCCTTACGTAAATTATTTGTTGTTTGTTAGGAAGTGCTTTCATTTAGAAGAAAAACCACACACACAGAACAAAACCCAGAACTGGAATGTCTCTCTTAGTCAGAGAAAGGGCAGAGCCCCTGGGGCCCAATCCAAGGAAAGTCAGCTGCTTGGAAAGTAGAAACTTCACTTGCATGTGCAAACAGAAACTTCCAGCCTGGCTTCATGTTGAACCTTTGCATGCAGAGTAGGAGATGTTGCTCTTCTTGATGACATCCCAATCTTCAGTCTTCTCATCCCAATCTTCAGTCTTCTCTTCACTGTTAAAAGTGTCATTCGGAATCACAGACAAGTGTCAGATGCCAAGGAGGGAGATTTCTGCAGAAATTCAGGTAGCTTGAAGTGGAGAATTTCTTCAAAGTGTCAGGCAGGGAAGGAATAATCTTTGTTTCCTATTTCCAAAAATGATAGTGGGAATCAGTTCCTCAAAGCTGAAGTCAATGCAGCAGTCCCATCTGTACTCAAAAAATTACATATTTTCCAGCCAGTGAAGGAATTGTCTATCAATCAAGTAGAATTACTTAAAATATAAAAGTTATTCATACTGTCATTTAATTCAAATACAGAATTCTGTAGGATAAAAACGGCAGTACCTAAATTACCTTTCAAGTCTGTCATAAGGAAGAAAGCATAGATCAGATACACTTAATCACTATAATTAACTAGTTTACCTTTATATCTCTGATTAGCTGTGGATCATATGCTTCTATTTTCCTTTATCTCTCTTTACAGTAGAATATAATTCCTATTGTGAACGTCACATTGGTTGTGCTCTCTGTGACAATGAATTAACGTGCTTGGCCGAACAGCAAATCTATTATTTCAACATGTACTCATGATGTAGTTAGAAATTCAGAATGAGCTAAAAATAAATGCTTCCCATATGAGATAGTTTCATTTCCTGAACTTGTGTCAATTTGTAATAGAGTTAGTAAAACTTTTTCCTGAAGTGTATCTTACCAGAATGGTTGAAAGCAAACTTAAAAAAAAATAAAATTAAGAATTGTTTTCAATATTCTTTATTTGCTTTTTCACTTTATGTAAGAGAAATTGGCAATCTGTGATTCATATAACAAAACTAGTTAGTACCTCCAGATTCAGTAGCACCACTTGCTTTTGACTGTAGAATTATTGTTTTATTGGAACTTAATGTGATGTTGCTGTATTCAATGGTAGATGTACTCTTAACTTGCTCCAATCACAGGATGAAATGCTTAAGTCTCATAAGTCTGATGGAAAAAAAAATTAATGTAATGTATTTTGCCTTGTTAATTTGGAAAAGAAGATACATGCTCCAGGTAGTGTGATGAGTTTGTCATGCTACAGAACTGCACATGAGCTCAAATTTGTATCCAATACCCTTCCTGATGGTGTTTATGTGTCAGTAGCCACAATTTATTATTTTTAGTCTTTTTTTTTTTTTAAATCTTGTCTCATTTTGAAAGAGTCTTGGGAAAGCAAAAGCTATGTTCAAGAAGCTTGAGCTGACTGTACATATGATCATTTATTGTGCCAAAAATGACATATGCAAACACGGTGAACAAAAACTTAATTACTTGAAAGTTTCATTTAGTTTCTCTTAAAGCCTTGCTAGCAGCAGTATTATATAAAACAGTTTCTTGAAAGAAAAGTGATTTTTCTGCTTGAAGTTGTGCTGACAGCAAGTCTTAGATTACTTAACCGAGTATGTCACTAGAATTTTTTCTACAGTCACTAACATACTAAAATATAGTTACTTTTAAACATAAGAGATATTGCCATTTGTAAATTAGAGTATAGTAATGTAATTGTAATGTAAATTGGTGTAAATCAGTGTATTCATCTGTATGTAGTCTGGTCTGCCTTCACACTTCTACTTCTCACTGCCTACTGCTAATTTTTCCTTGTGATTTAGAAGCAGATTTATGTTGGCTGTTAACAGTCATTATATATATGTATATATATGAGATGTCTGTGAGTATAAATATACATATTTAAGAACATATATATATATATGTACAGACACACCACAAAACTCCCAAAAAACAACAAAACTGTCCTGGAACCAGAATCTTTATTCCAAATGCTCCCTGATTTCAGGAAATATGGCACAGATATGGGTTAGACCCACAAAGATGTTTTGGTGCTTTCTGGATGCCTCAGTGATATGGCATAACCTGTCATGGACATGCTTTCACTGATATTATTAGGCTTACTGTGTTTTCTTTTAAAAGGTCATATGGCCATAAAAAATGATTTATTGTGTGCCCACAAAATATCTGTCCTACATTTTGCTGATCTCCTTTGTTAGGGAGTCTCAAACTCTTTGATGTTCTAACACTAAATTTCAGAGCACAACCTGTCCTGTCCTCTGTCCCCAAATGCTTCCTGTCCTGGATTTAGCCTCTTAAAGTGTCCTGAATAGCTTGAGGTTACCATTTAAATAGATTGTCTTTAGACTGGAACATGCCTTGCATGGCTATTGTGAAAATTTAGAACATTTATATCTGTTATACATCGCTCCTTTAGGAGCCTTACCCAAAGAGTTAAAGCTGGTTTAATTCCTGCAATCCTGCCTCTTTTGGCACAGAACTGTGCTGCCAGAGCACCCTGTATTAGACTGATCCAGTGGAGTGGGATGAAATCAGTGTGGAGTTATTGCAGCCAATGGACATTTTAGTGCTTCATCTTGGTTTTGTGTTCAAAGGCTACCAAAGGAAAATAAAACCAAAATAGATGAAGTATCCCTGTTGATTATGAAATCAAGAGAATTGCTGGCTATAGACAGATGCAGTATGCCAAGTTACTGCAAGTCTTTGTTTTGTGTCTATGGAAGGTTCTGATTTGTAGAGATCCTGGTATTTCAGTCTAGTTCTCCATCAGGAGCTAAGATTGTAAAGAACAAAATTAAAGCAGGTGTTGATAGAAGTAGGGCTACAACGTGGAGCTTTCTATGTGCTTAGCCTGTTATGCTATAGATTCCAGAGTGATACATAAAGAGTGTAAAATTTGGAAGAGCATTTTCTGCTAGAAATTGAACATTTAGACTATAGGCCAGTCTTTTTATCACCTTCTATATCCTCACAGCCAGCTGTCCTCTGATGATTATAATTGATTTTAAGTGGACTATTCTGCAATATATTAATAACTTGCATCTTGATGTATTTAATAATTTCATTCTTTCTCAAAATACTGTCTTATGGAATCCACCGCTTGATGGGACATAATAGACCTTCAGACATCTGTTTACTCAGTGATTAGTTGCTGTGGTTCACCCGATTTGTGAAGAGGACTGAGTTCAGTTTTTAATTATATTTGTGAACTAAAGTTGTATATAAAAGGTTTCTTATCTGTACATAAAGATCTAATATATAAAATTAAGTAGTATGTGAGCATATCTCTTAGTAACAAAATTTTAACTGTTGGGGTTTTTTTTTTTTTTGGTTTGGTTTTCCAAAGGTATTTTGGTATTTTATTATGTGGTGAAGTGCTGATCCCAAAATAAATTCATTATAATTTTTTCTAGTCCTGCAATTTTTACTTGCAAAATTTCTGGTGAAGTCATGGTTGTAATTCTAGCTGTGGTAAGACTTCGTACTTACTCCAGGCTTAAAGGTGTGCAAAGAGGTATTGGGATATAGAAATCCTCTTTGAAGTGTTTTTTACTAATGAAGTATTAATAGTATTCTGAATTGGTTGTTGTCTGGGCCAGGTTCAGATTGTTTGATACTTTTTTCTTTTGTTTTTATCTTCGCAGGAGACACTGGATTTGTTATTTTAAGGGTAGACAGTGGCCTTTTATTGGCATTGCCAAACTACAATATTATCTCACATGATGCTGAAGACTGAGTCACAATGAGAAGTCAGGGCCCAATTTTGGGAAAATGGCACATGAACACTTAAATGTATTCAGGCTTTTCACCCTTTCTCTTATGCCAGTTCTGGTCAGCAAATTGCATCACAGGTTAGTTGGTCATATGCTGGAATCCCTTTTATGTTATAGACCTCATATTCTGAATGTGAATAGCTTTTTGTAACAAAGCACTTTGTGTGGATGAGGTCCAGATAAGTAACCCCTAAAGCCTTGGATTTCTTTCAAAGTACTGTATTGATTTTCTATTTAAAGTCATGTGTCCATCCATGTGTTATGTGCCAGACCTGTGGGATCATTAAATGTCTGTTCAGTGAGCAGTGAAGCCATTGCAGCTGCTCTGCTGTGGGTGCTGTGCTCAGGGCACAGAGCCCCCCTCTATTCCACTGTGTCAGTGATACTTCCTACCCATCTCCATGAGGCTGCATTTTGCTGAACTCTGTGTGCTGTGAAAGGCAAAACTTTGGACCAGCTTTCCCTCAGCAGAGGCACTCATTTGTGTCTTCCTCAGCCAAGTCTATCTACATACCGATCTTGTAAAATGTCTGAGATAATTATATGTCTATAAATATTTCTTTCAAATACAGTTTTGGGCACACAGACTGCTGAGCAAAGAGTGTGTCTTGTTTCCTTGGAAAACACATTGAAGAATGTTTTTTAGAGAATTAACTGGTGCTTCTCTTGTTTCTGTGAGTAACTATAGGACTAAATATTTAGTGTTGATTTTCCTCTGAACTCTCTGCACACAGTCTTGAAAGGTGAACAAAATGTGCCAGCTTGAAGTAGAGGCTAAGGGTTATTTTTGCCTTGTATGCAGTTCAGATATTATAGCAATGTAGAGGTCTAAGTCAACATGACATGGTGTGACATGACAAGATCTGCTATAGCTCTTGGTTCCTTCTGTGGAAAAATGAAACTTTTTAAGAATGTAGAGAATATATTCTACAGCTCAGACCCACGGCATACCTAGTCCTGTACTGTGTGACTACCAGTGGCAACAGCATGTCCTCCATGATCTTTCTTAGAGGCCTGTTTTCTCTAGCATCTGCTCTGGAAATATTTTTGAAGAGTTTGTCTAATTTCTTTTTAAACCTGCTGCTGCTGTTTATTTTCACAGGCTCCACTTCATTAAAAAAAAGTACTTTATCTTTTTGAAACTTAAGTCTTAGAAGTTTCAGTAAACATCCCCTATTTCTGGTATTGTAGTTTCTTGGTCAATAATTTTGCTTTCACTATACCTGATGCTCATGTGATGATACTGTAACCCTTGGTCCTATTTCTTCGCCTCTGCAAACTACAGGCTCCTACCCTTTTTTGCTTTCTTCCTAAAGTATCTGCTCCAGCCTCTTAATAATTTTGAATATTCTTTTTCCTGGTGCTTTCTCACTTCCTGTATCTGTGCAACTGATTGCTCTTACCTGCTTGTAGCTCTTATCCTTTGTTGAGCTTTAACCTGTTTTTGTCAACATACTCCCTAAAGTGTCAAGAACATTTTTAAATTTTAATCTAATCTTCCAACATGCTTTCAATTTGCACTGCTTTGGTTTTGATTGAAAATTTTATAAGCACATTTTATTTCTAATCCATAATTTGGATTGTTAATGAAGACATGAACCAAAACAGATACACAGCAGAATCCTCTGAATCTTTTCTAAAACGTCCTCTCATTTTTCAATGGGCATGATATTTCAACCAGTTTTACACCTCTCCTGTAGTAATCTAGACATAGTTTCTGTGGTTTGTAAGAAAGTTTGCATTAAAAATGGGAGTATGTATTATTTTCAGCTTCTCCAGAAGGATAATAGGGTTCATGACTAGGAAAGATAGAAATCAAAATTGATTGGTGTGTCTTTTTCTTGCAAAACTTCTTAACTTCTAGGTGTCTACATATAAGAGCTTCATTACTTGTTCAAGTATTTTCTAGAGGCTGATGTTAAAATAACTAGTTTATTGTTTCCCAATTTCTACTCTCTGTACGCCTTTTTTTCCTTAAATATGGGGAGCATTTTTGCTTTTTCCAGTCTTCTGATACTTCACTCATGCTTTTAAAGGTTCTCTGTTAGTCTCAGCCAGTATCTTAAATATCCAAGGATATTTTCAATTCTGGTTGGGTATCACAAGCTCTAATGCAATCTTAATTGACATAAACTATGCTTTTTCTTTATAATAAAGAGTTATAGTTCTTCTCTGGTTAAACTTCAATCTGAATAGTACCGTATTGCATACCTAGTGTGCAGCTTTTGCTCTTTTTCTCGCTCTCTACCTAGAGGTGTAAGAGCATGAAAATCCCCATGCTTTGTTTTAGTAAGATCAATGTTTTGGTGATTTGTTTTAATATAGGTATTGCTCAAGCTAGATGAGTTAGGTGAAAGAAACACACTTTCCTTACAGTATTCTTGATAGTCCTTGTTCATGCAGGAATTTCTTTCTCCATCTTCTATAAGCTCTGAACAAATCTTTCTTTCATGCAACAGAATTTCTGGACTTGCCCATCACTGCAGTCAGGCTAGTAGGTGCTCTGAGCCTAGACATCTTAGCACCTGTAGCAGGCTTTAAATACATAAAAGAAAGAACGAAATGCTGTATTTGCTGTTTTCCCTGAGTGTAGGAGGGAAAAAAATGTTGCAGCATAAGAGGCTTGAGTTAGGCATCAATTAGGTGCGTAGATGTGGGATGGGGTTGCCTCAAGAGACTATAGGATCTCTTTCAGCTGGAGATTTTTAGGAACAGGTTCAACAAGTATCTGTTAGAAGTAATTTTTGTACATATTAACCATGTATATGGATAGATGGATTCCGTAAGTTTTAGAGATCCCTCACAACCTTGTATTCTGTAATTAAGTTTTGCAAACTAAAGGTTTGAACACTGAGGAGTTTAGGCATTTACTGAAGGAAACAGGCAGAGAGGTCTGATAAGCTGTGAGGGATCCCCGTTGCCAAGGGGATATGCAACAATACAGCAGCAAGCACACAGTCTGCCCAAGGCCACCGATTTAAGAGTCTGAAGAGCAGTCTAGCAGATTCCTTCTAGTCTGCAATGGTGTGAGCTCTTTTGTTTTGAATTCTTTCATGAAACCTGCTATTACTTGCACGTATACATACACAGAGGCACACATGTATAGTATAATAGAACAATTATATGGCCTGTTCAACTCTGTGTCACTTAGAAAAAGCTTATTTGAAAATCGCCAGCAGAATGGTGAAGTACATGAAAATAAAGATTTATCACTATTGTCGGAGGTAGGCTGAGAAGATTTGTTTGGTGCAAGTAGCTATTTTTTATTATTTCCTTTCTAATATAAATTTCAATTTTAATCTAAGCATTTTCCAAATATTAATTTCTAGTGTGATATATAGACTTAACAGCAATCAAAAAACCATGACTCAGCAGGAGTAATTTCAAGATGTACTGCAAAACTCTTCAAAATCCTCTTTACTACATGTATAAATTTTTTAAATGGTCTTTGCCTGACCCTTCAGACCTGTGACTGAAAACATACAGTCAGGAGAATCACAAACTTGGAATTTTTGCTTTATTTTATTTAGTATTTTGTGTTATCACTAGTTCTAAGAAAAACTACTGTTGTCACAGGGTTTTTTTTTTTTCTATGTGGATTGAAAAGGTTCTATGTGCTATTTGTAACCATATTGTTAAGCTGATACTTAAGAAAAAGTGAAATAATTAATTCATTATAATTGTCAAAGACAAATGCATAATATAAAGGATCTGTGAAAATAAGAGCAGTAAAATAGGTTTGTGTGGTTCTGTCTTTAGTGCTGATAAAACAGCAGGGGTCTTACTAGTGGTACTAACTTTATGCTGCTTACAGTAAGCAGCAGTCAGTCACACTGTAGAGCTTGGCAAGCGATATACATGCAGAACTGAAAGAACAGGGATTTAAACTTTATACAATTTTCAACTACAACACAGAAGTCAAGAAACCTCGAGTATGTTCACCAAAATTATGTGGAATGGGAATTAATGCTAGATTAGGAGGATCCATTCAGAATTATTTTGCCTCCCCTTGCTATATTCCTTTAACATGACCAGCTAGAAATTGCTACCATAAAATTTCCTGCTATTGAACTCAAGGCATCTGTTGCAGCTGTTTTTTTACCACCACTGCCTCCTTCTTGTGATACTATATGATTTTTGGTACACTGTAGATTTTATATGGATTTGGGACTTTAAGCAGGTTAAAAGACTTCTACAGCTGTTCTGTGACTTAGGATGTATGTGGTAGGTGTACCAAGGCCACCTTGTAATGAAGCAGCTCATACTGTCTCCATGTGTGCTGGCCCAGCCTTGAAGGCTGACGTCCTGGTCCAGTGGCCCCACTACTCTCTGTAGTTCTGCTGCTTGCCTGGCAACGCAAGAAGAAGATGGAGTTATTCCCTGGAACAATGGCATGAAGTCATTCATACTGTGTGGCAGCTGGGATGCTTGTACTATGAATTTACCCAAAGTGTGGACTTGGATTCAGTCCCATTGAGTAGAATGGCTGCAGTTATCCTTGTTTGGGAGGAAGAAGGACCTTACTATTGCAAGCCATGCTGGGTTCCATCCCCTACTCTTAGGGGCTACAGAATGAGCCCAGGCTGTTTGGCTGGGTGGCTGGCTGGCTATGGGGGGAGCTTTGCCATCTTGATGCTGTGCTGATCTACTCTGCGTGGAGGAAGCTGCATCAAAAAGTTTCTGTGAATACACTTTCAGAACTGTAAAAGACTGTGTGTGGAAATGGTCATCTTCACAGGAGTATGAAACATCCTGATGAAGAAATGTCATAAAGCAGTGTCCCAGATCTCAATACCTTTTTCTTTGGCAATTAG
This sequence comes from Hafferia zeledoni, assembly GCA_035583235.1. NCBI lineage: Eukaryota > Metazoa > Chordata > Aves > Passeriformes > Thamnophilidae > Hafferia > Hafferia zeledoni. The sequence continues at coordinate 38,157,395 of JAWWEV010000115.1, forward strand.
AAGGTTTTCTTGCCAGTAATATGAGGCAATGAGGCAATATTTAACATATTTCTCTTAAGTTCTACTGTGTGTCTGACTGCAGCCTTAGTTCTGGACACCCAGGTGCAGTCATTTCCAATTTTTTTTGTATGTTGCCATGATGCTACCTAGCAGCAGAAAAAAGCCAGTTCCAAATTATTTATTTGTTTGTTTGTTTGTTTAAGAAATAGGCTTTTTTATGGTTGAAGAACATTTTCTTATGCTGGCTTGCTGTAAGATTTTAGTTAGTATATTAGAAACACAGACTTAAACATATATTTTAAATGTATAAAAGTGTCTAATATGCATTAAATTTAAAATATGCATGTAACCTGTGTAGCACATTTGGTGCTACTGTTAAAGAATAGGATGCTTTTGTCACTCGCTTTCAGACAAGGTTTTCCAATTTGTCTGAAGAAGTTGTTTTCTGTGGTTTAGATTATCACAGACAGAGAGAAAATATGTATATCTGATTTGTTCTAAAATGCATGAGCATGTTTCTTCTGGGATATGCACTATTTGGGAAGTTTTGAAAGCCTACTTAAAAAAAGAAAACGTTAAGCCTTTTCTTTATATATACAGGAAAATGTTCTTTTCTTATTACTCTGAAACTTAGTACCTCTTTAACAAAATATCAGGTACAATGGAAGTAGTATGAAGTTGGTTATCAGCTTGCAGCATGATGTTGCTTCCTTTTCCTTACACTTTTCCTGCTTTGCCCTGCACTTTCCCACTTTCCCATTCCTTTATGAAGCTTTTTTCTTTATGTGACATTTTAATTACAAGGCAATAGTGAAAATTATGAAAATAACTATGGCAACGGGACTTAGACATTTATATTTTTATATGTCTGTGGTTTTGTATAAATTTACTTCAGTAGAAAAATGTACAATATATTTGTTTGAACATTTGGTTTCAAAATAGAATATACCTTATGTTTCTGTAACTGTAAATTGCTCGTCAGGAGACTGTCTTTAGAAGGTTTCACATTTATCTGGGACTCTACCAGGTGTCCCTGATTTATTACTGCAGGATTTTGTAAGGTAGTGCTATGCCATTTTTTAATATTTAATCTGAGATGTGGAGGGCATTACCTATCATACTGAGCAAGTCTGACATTATTTCCTTGAATCCCATCTATCATCTGTGAACTTGTTTTCCTTATATTATAAATACTGTGAGTCAAGGACTTGCCAAAGCATCTGAATTGCTGTGACTATCATAGTGACAATGTCAGGTACTTTTTGTAGCAATTAAAAAAAAAAAAAAAAAAAAGACTTTGTCCTCTCTGGTCTTCTTGCAATGACATGTTTTGTTTCAGCCAAACAAAACAAAATTTTTGAGTGCCATCCCAGGTGTGTATTTTACCTGTGAGGCACAATCAGAAAATACGTAGTTAAGGTAAGAGTCATTATTCTAATGCATAATGCTTTCCTTGTGGTACAAACGGAAAGCAGTTTAAACTATGAATATTATTTGTGACATGAATTATTTAGCAGTGTCTGAGAGATTTAAAATACATCACAAGGTAATACTTGAAGGACAATCTTGAGAGTGTTTTCAGCCTGAGGTGTGTTTTGTGTTGACAACTATGTCAGGAAGATCTTCAAAGAATTTTAGGTCTTATGTGAAATTTTTAGAGTCTCAAGTCATTGACTCGAATGTGCTCATGCCATTAAAACTTTTTTAATCTTAATCTCTTTCAGTCCCAGCAAAGATGCATTGTGATCTTTGCACTGGTATGCTGCTTTGCAATTCTGGTTGCACTGATATTTTCGGCAGTGGATATTATGGGAGAAGATGAGGATGGACTCTCAGAAAAGAACTGTCAAAATAACTGTCGGTAAGAGGTAACAAACAAAACTTCTCTTTTGGGGTGGACAAGAACATACGTGTTTTATATAAGGGCATGAAGTAATGACAGTAGTCCTGTGGTGTAATTGGGAAGTGTAAGTAACAGTGGAAGAAATAGTTTCTCATTTTGAATTTCTGGTTTTGGAGGTTAGTTTGACAAAATAAAAACACACTTTCTGGAGTTATTTTTGATGGTACGTTGTGAGCAAGATCCCTGTGTTGGTTCATTTATTTTGTAAGCCTGGGTCAAAGCCCATTAAGTTTCAGTAATTGAGTACTGAGATGGCTCACATAGGTCCCAGTTCTTTCATGTCTGTTAATCAAGAGCATTTCTTTCTTTCTCCAGAAAGGTCACCAAACACTTTTGACCTAAGACTGCTCTCCCTTTTATGTAGGGGGAGCTTTTCTGTGTTCTTGTTTGTTGCACTCTCCTGATAGGCACAGTGGCTTGCCTACAAACTGTGAAGAAAATTAGTGATATGATCAGAAAGGCTGAAGTGTTGACAATGGAGTAAGATTTGCCTCAGGCACCTGCCACAGATGTGTCTTCTAACTTTAATTTTATGTAGGTGATTACTATTTTTTGGCCTTTCATTTCCAGACTATGAATCTCATTTTGCTGCTCCTCACTGTCAGCTTCCTCCATGAATCTGTTCATTAGTGATGGTCAGTGCTTTTCTCAGGTGACATTGTTCAAAGTCCTCTTTTGTCCACCAAAAAGCTGATATATCAATCATTTGTAGACTTCATTCCCAGCTGGATTCTGTTTGGGTGTTTTTCAAGACTTTAACTTTTATAGAAAGCACTCTCCGTGATACACTTTGCAGAAAACTAGTCATCTTTAAATAACTTCTCAGAAATTCCTTCTAATCTGATCAAGGAATTGCTGGTGTGGGAAAGGGGCTTCTGGGCACCCTGCACTCCATGACCCTGCTCAGAACAGAGTCAGCTGCAGCAGGTTTCTCAGGAACCTGCACAGTCAGGGTTTGTGTACCTCCAAGGATGGACTCCACAGCCTTTCTGGGCAACCCGTTCTCCTGTGCAGAATCTACCCAGCTACCACTGGCTGGGTGTACAGCAAGAAAGACAGAATTGAGGTTTGTCTTTTAGAATAATTTAATTAAAGATTAATGTTTCTTTGAGCCTTTGATCCTTATTTCTGCTATTCTTTGTTGATTTTGTATGAAAACTCTTTCAGGGGAGTGACTTTCTATGCTGTCACACTGCAGACAGCACTAATTCAGAATCCAGAAAATTCGATTATGTTTTTGCAATTGTAATACGTTTTTATAATATTTTCTACATGCTGCTTAAGAATAAGAAATAAAAAGAACCAAAAAAAGAACCTTTAAGTCTGTAGCGCCTTTCAAATAGGATGTACTTGCAGCATCAGGTAGCTTTGTCCTGAAACCAACCATCCTTCTGGCACCTTTTTTCCAGAATTGTTTTGGGATTTGGTTTCTTCCACTTCCATATATGCCTAGAGGTTTGGGCAGCCTCCTAATATCTTCTCTGAATTTTCTAGTATTCAACCAGGTTTCCTTTCCCCATCAAGGTCTTTGGTGTTCTTCACTGAGAGATGTTGCCTTCCAAAATTTTTAAAGATACTTCATGTGTCACCTCTACACCCACTGTCTTCATGTGTGAATCTTTGACAGAACTAGGTCAGACGAGGGGAAAGTCTGCTCATTGGCTTCAATGTGCTGCACATGACTTTAACACACAAAGAAAATACTGCATCAGGTTTTCCTCTTAGTTGTATCAATTAATGGTCTCCATTTTATTCTGAGAAGTTGCATAGGCCAAGCCAAGGAAGGACTTCACTTTGTATTCTTCCAAGGGAAAAAATTCAGAATAGGAGTGATGTACAATGCTATGGAAAACCAGGATATTATTTTTTCCACTTGTGAGATTAATATGCTCTTCATATGGGATACAGCAAACTGCCTTTCTAAAGAATATTTGCCTTAACTCAGTTCCTCTTTTGGTTTACATGTGTCAATCTTGTCCTCTCTTGGACTGTGTTAGAGAAGCCTGGGACTAAATTCAGCCTATTGACTTTGAACATAAGAGTCAATTAAACTGTTGTGCATTTACAGGGATAAAAGTGATCTCAGACCCCAGCTCTATTTTAAGGTGCCTTTCACTGAGTGATTCAAGTGCATGATCTAGCTATTAATGCCTGAACCAGAAGGCATATAAGTGCTGTGTGTATAAACTGCCTAAACCATTTCTAATAACAGCATCCAAGTGCTGGCAGCTGCTACCTGCTAACATTGAATCCTTCTCCATGGTGAAACTGATGTCCTTTATGTGTTAAATACATTGCAGACTTAAATGAAGTGCTGTAAATCAATTGCTGCCAATGGCATATATTTAGTACTTGGGGTAAGCACTTTTAATAAGGAAGACAAGTTATTGAATTCTTGTATTTCTGCTGTGTGAGTATTTTCACTGAAATTCAGGAAGAGGTGCTTACATTTGCAGGATGTGCTTAGATAAAATGGTAATGGATGGTGCTCTTTTTTTTTTTTTATGAAATGTTTGTCTAATACAAGTTTACATAGATGATCATAGAATTCTTTTCTGGTTTTACTTGACTGAATTTGTGAAGAAGATTGATGGGAAACAATGCTGTGGATTTGAGAAGAGCTTCAGTGATTGTTAAAGACTTCTGTCTTTGGAAAATTTCATTCTGTCTTTTAATCTTAAAGGAAAATACACCTGAAATAGACTAGTTCTTTGGCTAGAGCTTTTTGGATCTTTTGTCAAAAAATAGTGAGAATTTTTAAGAGAGAGAAAGAGGAAATAAGAGGAAGACATTTTTAGAGTCTAGAGCTTTTTATAACCTGAGAGAGGAATCATTGAGGTATGCTATAAGCAATATTTTGCAGTAAAGCTTGCACCTTGTTTTTTGTTTTTGTGATTGTATTGTTCATGAATATAAATGCAACCTTTCTGGTCTGCTTGTTGTAATTCAACATGAAGTTCCTCTTCTGTAAATCATTCCTTAAACTCTTATTACATGAGGAATCCTTACTGCACTCATTCCCAAAATTACCTTATTCTTTATTGATGTATTTATTTCTCTTGGGGTCTTTGTAACAAAGACAAGTCAGGGCGTGGAGAAGTTTTTTTGCATGTCTTCTCTGTGTTGCAATCTGAAAATACAAATAGGTAAATTAAAAGAATTTACACCCCTTTGCTAATAATCGAGGGCAAATAAACATACTTATCAGATTAATTACCAAGCGCCACTGTAAAAATTACTGTGTCTTCTACTGATACATACCTTACAATTCAAGTAAAAAGATGGGGGAAGGTCTGTAAAATTTATCAGGCAGACAAATTCCGACTCTCATTTCAGTTCTGAAGCCTGAACTCTGCTATCTGGAAAACTGTATTGGTTTAGATGAAATAATACTGTTTGTACTTATTTACACTGTCCCATATAACTTTCATGCTGTGAATTATATGTGGAGATGTTGACTGACTAAAAGTAGGCTTTTTATTTTATTTTGTTTTTTACAATTAGACCAGGTCTACTAAGAGGTAGCTTTTTGCTTTAGAGAGTGCTATAAACTCTTGGCTTGGTTCCATAAAGTTTTATTTCAGAATGCTGGACTTGAATGAAAAAAGTAGTAATGACTGTGAAAAGTTGAGGCTCTGCAGTTTGTACTTGGTATGTGATTGAAATAATTCTCTTGAGACCTCCACATTAATGTTGTTAGGCAGACCTGATGGATGAGACTGGTTAAGAGGATATGCTTAGCCATCTGGGAATTTTGCCTGTCTTGCTGTGGGTCCATTAGACACTGATTCTATAAAATTAGATTATTGTAATTTGAAAATAGTACATTTTAATGGCTGATCTAGTGTGAATAAATCTTGGCTAGCCTGTGGTATAGTATCAGTCAAGACTTACTTGGCTTTGTTGGAATTGACCGGTAAACTCTAAAAATGGTGATTTGGGAAATAGAAGAAATTACAACGATTAAGAGATGGTCTCTGTTATCCAAACTGTTTGAATCAAGGTCATTTTGATTTATTAGCAGTAACTTGAGCTCTTCAAGGCTCAACTTGGCCACTTCTTCTGGTTGCTGCTGATAGTCGTGCTAGGGTTCCTTCAGAGCCTGCACATGCCCTTAATTATCCTTGTCTCACCAGCTTTTCCAATATCCATTGAAGCAGCTGTAGCAGCTGGCACAGCTCCTGCCTCTGTCGTGAGTTTGGCTCTGTCTCTTGAGAGGGGCTACAGAACAAGATGTAAAAGAAAGCAATGGTAGCTACTTTCTGTGGTTCCCAAGCTTAGTGTATACTGAAACTGTTGACATGATATGGTTTTTTTCAATTTTGCCTTTCTCTGATGATAATTGGAAGGATTTTCTTGTTTTGTGTGTGCGTGTGTTTTCAAGGAAGATTCTGTCTTACATTTTGTTCAGTGACAATATTTTGATCATTTCTCTTCTCCTCAGAGTAATATCCAACAAAGGCACTTGTTCTTTTGTGTTTGGATTTGTGTTGGAGGAATTTGCCGTTCTGTATGCCAGGAGAAGCAAAGTGTATTGAGTTCATTTTGTGCTTGTAGGGAGTCTTTAACCAATTCTGCCCTATAAAAGGTAGGTGATGATACTTGAGCAGTGCTTGCGTTTCCTTTACATATTGTTTGGATTGTTTTGGATAAGGGTTTTTAGGTGTCCTGGAAAGGGGCTGAATCTTCCTGTTGAAATGCTAAGTTTTAGGATAAAAACCCTGCAACACTGAGTTCCAGAGATTAAATCTAGTTGTATGCAATTATTGTTTATATTGAACAGTACTGTGTGTTGCTCGCATTGCTTTTGATTTCATTAGACGGTTATTCTTCGGTTGTGAAGAAAGGCCCACAATTGGAACCCACAATTGATTTTGATGTTTTTTTATGTTACTTTTTAAATCTTTCTTTCAACTACTGTCTGCTATTTCCCCAAGTAGGGTTTTGCAACACTGTTAAATCAGCATACTGCAGCACATGCTTACATTCATTTACCTTGGAAGTGTTTTGCCCCAGGCTTATTGTGGGGGAGATTTTCTCTGTGCTGCGTGGGCTCTGAACATAGCAAGGTTTGTATTGACTGATTTCTATGTAATAAACAAACTATGACAGGCATAATAGTTAAATGTCTAAACAGACCAAGATGCTCAGATTTTGAAAACAAGCCTGTTAAAGAGCAACTGAAGATTTCTATTTACAAAACAACTATTCTACTTGGCATAAAAATGCCTTCTGTCAACATGATGGACAAGGGGATCGAGTGTACCTTCAGTCAATTTGCAGACAACGCCAGTTTGGGTGGGAGTGTTGATCTACTAGAGGGTAGGAAGGCTCTGCAGAGGGAACTGGATAGGCTGGATTGATGGGCCAAAGGCAACCGTATGAGGTTCAACAAGACCAAGTGCTGGGTCTTGCAGTGGGGTCACAACAACTCCATGCAGTGCTACAGGCTTGAGGAAAAGTGGCTGGAAAGCTGCCAGATGGAAAGAACCTGTGGGTGCTGGTTGACAGCAGCTGAATCTAAGCCAGCAGTGTGCCCAGGTGGCCAAGAAGGCCAATGATATCCTGACTTGTATCAACAGTAGTGTGGCCAGCAGGAGCAGGGCAGACCAGGGCATCCCTCTGTAGTGAGCAGTGGTGAGGCCACACCTTGAGTACTGTGTTCAGTTTTGGGCCGCTCACTACAAGAAGGACACTGAGGTGCAGGAGTGTGTTCAGAGAAGGCGGGGGGGAAGGTCTGGAGCACAAGTCTTAAAATGAGCAGCTGAGGGAGCTGAGGTTGTTTAGCTTGGAGAAAAGGAGGATCAGAGGAGACCTTATCACTCTCTACAAGCACCTGAAAGAGGCTGTAGCAAGGTGCAGGTCAGTCTCTTCTCCCAGGTAACAAGGGACAGAACTAGAGGAAATGGCATTGAGTTGTGCCAGGGAAGGTTCAGGTGGGATATTAGGAAAAATTTTTTTCACTAAATGGGTTATCAAGCATTGAAACATGGTGCCCAGGGAAGTGGTACAATCAGCCACCCTGGAGGCATCTAAGGGACATGTGGACACGGTCCTTAGGGACATGGTTTAGTGGTGAATATGATGGTGCTGGGTTAGTGGTTGGACTTGGTGATCTCAAGGTCTTTTCCACCTGAACAATTCTGTAGTGGTCTGTTTTTTGGCTTCATTTGTGGTGATATAGAGAATGAGCTATAAAGCCACTTGGTTTTTCAGATGATTCCTCTTTGCAGTAATTTTTATTTTTGCTGCAGAAGAAGGAATCAACTTCAATTGAAATTTCTAGGCTGAACATTGCAAAGACCTGGTGTACCTCCTGCAAAGTCATTCAACATGCAAAGCCAGGGAGGGAAATCACTAATTCAGCAGACTTGCACAAGAGGAAATTCCACCTATCCTACCTTTTATTTTTCATTTTTCAGAAAGTCAATTCAATGGAAAAGGTACTGTATTAAGAGTTCCTCAGTACCCGTAAAGAGTACAATTTTTTTTCTCTGTTTCTTCACTGATACAAGACAAAAAGGATATTTTTTGTTTCTTTTGCCTTTACTTATTTTGTTCAAACACACCAATGTTTTTTTTCTCCTGTTCTTTGTCCAGTTAAATCTAATTATTTTGTCTGGAGTTTAGGACAGAGGGCTTTAGAGTCTTCTTGAGGCAGCTTTTCCTATCATGCTAAGTATTGTTTAGGATGTAATACAGAGATTAGCATATTTGACATTCTTCAAAGTTATCTTTTTAAGTATGTTGTTTGTTCCTCCTTATATGACTTAAAATTTATGTAGTCACATCAGAGAAAATGTTCCAAGCTAATAGTCAAATTCCAATTACTTTAAGGTTCCTAAGTAATGAAGGTGGGACAAAGGAGCAATTCATGTGTTAGAGTATCCTTTCTCCTGTGTAGTTTGCTGGAGCTTCTCTATGATTAAATCTTTTTCTTTTCTCTTTTCAGTTTTGTCTTCTCTCCCTTCTCCCTTTTCAACTTAATGTGTTCTTTTCTCTTTTCAATTTAACGTATTCAGAAAACTGAAATTACTTCATCCAGGCAGGACTCATAAGATTTCTGAGGTCATTTGCTATACCAGATTATAAGCCTATGCTAAAAAGAGTTATTAAATCTAAAGTTGCTGGTCATTCTCAAGGTCTTCAAGACTGATTTGTGACATTTCGGAGAGGTTTTTATTCTGTCTGGTGAGAATAGCAATACAACTATTAATAAAGCTCCCTGTTAAATTGTTCTTCCCTTCCTTTGTGGGGAAGCAATTAAAAGTAGCTAAAAATTTTAGTAGAATCTGTCTGAATTCGTGCTCCATTTCAGGGTGACTTGTCCATTCAGCCAGGGCTGACTTTGCATCAGATCTTAGCAAGTACCTGTTCAGTGACACCATTTATTTGTAATTGCGTCTCCACCCTCAGAGCCGTATATGAAAAAGATACTCATTATTCTCTCAGATTACCTTAGATGTATTGAGTTCTGTCTCTAATCCTATGATGGAACCATGAGTGTCCTCTCTGCTGGCATGATTCATACTCCTCAAGAGTACAAGTATAATGTGCGCGATGCTACCTTTGGTGACCTGCTGAGAATGTGTCTGAGCATGCCTTTCTGAGCACCAGGGCAGTGCCACAGCTAAGAAAAAGCAGTTGTGGTACCTGCTGAAGGCTAAACCATAAGCCTGTTTGGCCTGGTGAGCTTGAGCTGACCATCTCTTCAGCCACATGGAGCTCACTTGGCTACTATAGCACTGAGGTTGCAGGGAGACAGCAGCGTTTCTTGGTGTTAATGCCTTGAGGAGAACTTGTGGTTGAGATCTGTTAGAACATGCTCTGTACATGTACCGGAAGATGTATTTTGGTGAAGTAGTTGAGTTTCTCTTTGTTATTCTGAAAGTTTTCTTCCTGGTTTACTTTCCTCTTATTAATACATGGGTGAAATTTAGGTGAAGCCAAAGACACTTCTCTATAATCTTTCATATGGTCTCTATATGTCCATGTCTGTAGTTAGAATATCACTATCTGCAAGTAATGCTTTAGATACAAAGTACTCTTGTGTGTTGGGCAGCTGAATGTCAATGGCCTTTGTTAATCGGAAGACTGAGTTTGTTTCTTTTATTCAAATTACTCACATCCAGTTGTCTTGGCCAAGAGGAAAAAATGCGCTGGAGAACCATTTGATTACCATTATTATTTTTTCATGTTTTGTTTTAGGGTTTTTTTCCATAATGAAATTGCTTCTTGCCAACCTGACTGGAAAACAGAAAAATAATGAGTCTTGGCACATGCCAGATGCAGGGCTTTATCTGTCATATATTTTCTATTTAATGACCAGTCCTTTCCAAATAAGGTTATTGCAAAATTATTGTACAGCTCAAAGGGAGTTTTCATGACTGACAGTATCATAATTGGGTAAGTTTAAATCGATTTCTTCACATACTAAGTGTTGAAATGGCTCTTCTAAGAGCCATCAGTGATTTGCATGCCTTCTCATATGAGGGGGAGGATTAATCTTGCCTCAGACTAAACTTTTGATGGATATTTAATGGCACATTAAAAGTGGTGGCTTTGAATTTTTACAGTTTTTCTAATCTGCTTGGAACCAATATGTTCACTTGTAAGTATGATCACAGATGATATCTGATGTCTTTTGTCAATGGGGCAGATACATAGTTAATTATCTTCCTGGATCTGTCAAAATATTTTGTTAAAAGCCTGCTGGGAAAATAAAGGGTATTTTAGTTTTCTTAGTTGTCATTTATAAAATAGCTCCTCAAGTCAGCTGGACTTAAATAATAAAGATTTTTAGAACTCTGCTTCTACTGACTGAGTACTGGAGAAAAATGCAGTTTTACTAGTAGTTTAGCAAAATACATACACGCGTAAACTTAATAATTAATCATACATCTTTAAAGAAAGAATTAGTGTATCACCAGCATGAGGAGGGCAGCCTCCATTTTTCTGTTCAAATGCCATCAAAAATACAAGTCCTTGAGCAGACAGACTTAGGGTTCAGTAAAGGCACTGGAGCATACAATGTGTGATGTGCTTCGGGCAGTGGAGGCTGAAGTTCTGGACTAGTAGAAGTGTCTTGTCAAGCATGCACACAGTGCCACTGGGATGGCTACAGTCACCAAGAGCTGACCCATCTGGTGTGGTAGAGATGCATGTGGAGCCACCTCAGATGTGTCCTAAACACATTGATCTTTGGGCAAAGACCGCCTGCCACAACCTGGAGCCTGTCCGTGGCTACACCAGCTTTGGGGAATGGGAAAACAGCAGAGATGTAAACCTCTGCATGACATCAGACAAACCATTCTTTTTCCTAGTGACACGTGTGTTGGCATGTGAAAAGAGCTCTTCAGAATTGACTAGAGAGGAGAAAACAGTGAGGTGCTCAAAGTTGCTCTTCAGAAGAATCACACAAATATGTAGGATAAGCAGCCAAGTGATTCTGTGTCAAAGGTGATGCTCTGGCCATGTGCACGTGGTAGAATTTATAGATAGAAATGTACTTCTATTATCTGAAGATTTTTTATGTTTTCAGGGCTTTTTTGAGAGTCAGGATTTTGCTATTCAAATATATTCCACAGGGTAATTAGCAATAACTCAGTTAATGTTTTCTGCTAAGATCTGAAAAGGTGGGGGTTTTTTGTTCTGTTCCTGGTTGGTGTGGGCGGTTTTTTGGTGGTGTTTTTGGGTTTGTTTGGGTTTTTTTTTGGAGGGGGTGTGTTTTAGTAGAAATATAAATGCTACTTTATCAAGCTACATGGCTTATGTCTGTTAGGGAAGGTGGTCCCACCACTTTCTTCATCTTGGCCAGAAATTTATCCCTCAGTTTTTGGTTTTTTACCACCCC
>JAWWEV010000115.1:38169250-38203382 GCA_035583235.1 Hafferia zeledoni
CTGAGGTTTTAACTTTGATGCAACAAGTTTTAACAGATGCAATTTTAATCAGTTGCAATTCTATATGGACCTAACTTAATTAGCATTCAAATAAAAAAAAAAAAAACAAAGCCCAGAAACCAAACCCAAAATTAAACAAGCAACAACAGAATAGGAATACAAATAGATACCTAAAACCAACATAAAATAGTTAAACCTATCTTAATGCTCCTAAGGTATCCTGGAACATTTCCACGAAATCGTGCCTCTGTAATGTGAATGCTGGCAATGCCCTTTGGGAATGGATACTTTAAGTCCTTGTCTCTTTTCATCTGTGGATTTTTATTACCGTTCCTACCTTGACTATATCTGCTGAATTTGCAGTGCTGATTTCAAATAATTGCTGACTGAAGTTTTTTACCTTGAATTTTCCTTCATTGTTTTGTGATGCCGTTTTCTTTGTTCTTGCTGGGCAAGAAGGACATTCATGAATTTCATGAAAAGAAAAGAAATTAAATAATATCCGATTTCTTGAATTGACATGAAACTTACAAAATGAAATTAAATTAAAAGTTGCAATTTAATTTTATTTCATGGGATTGTTGGATTGTGAAAATGTCAACATCATAGAATATAATTTCCTTCCTATTCTGGGTAAGAGAGCTCTTGCTTTGAAGATTCTCATTAAATTATTGTTAGCACCATAAAATCATGTTTTTTCATGAGGGAAAATAATATTTTCATTCTTGACTGGTTTCTACAACCGTAAGCTACCATATTTATCCGTCCTATGTCATACCAAGATAATCATGGTCTTTTAGAAAGATGCACAGGCCAAGAGAAGAGAGGGTAACAATCATATTCCCAATTATTATGTATTGATATATAATTATTCAGGCCAAAATAATGGTACTTTTTACAGTTAAAGAGTGTTCATTTAAGATCAGAGGTTGTGTGGAAGGAAATAAAAAGACAACATATATTTTGTCATTTAAAAGGAAAAAAGGTCTAATTGTCCCTGTAATAATTTGCTGTATCCAAGCCTTAGAAAACGATTTTATATGAACTTTCATATTCACAAATTGAGTGTAGAAATAAAATAAAAACATCTGGCCATCTAATAATATATAAGGCAGTGAATGGCTATTTATGCAGTGTTTGTTGCTCTTTTGAGAGGCTCATTAATGTTGATATGGTAGGGTATTTTAGTGTGTTTTACAGATGGGTGAACAGTGAATGGGTTGCTGCTGAAAAGAGCTGAATATGCATAACAGCTGACGAGGGGCTTGTGTGGCTGCTACACAGCTTTGTACAGGACTAGCTAAATACCTCAGCTGTTGAATTTTACATAATTTGAAAATCACGGTGGTGGTATTTACTGAAGACTTAAATATGATACAAACAAAAGAAAGGGCTGTGATTCTTTTTAATGGCTAAACAGATACCTAGTAGCCACTTACTGTTGTATTGTGGGAAGTCTCAGCTTCTGATTCCTGACCTGATGGATATTCAGGGTGTTCCCTTCAGTGTGCATGCCGTAAGACATAAGTTTTAGGGGAAACTGCATATTTAAATTAAAAAAGGCAATGTTAACAAGAACAGCAGCTGAGTTTCTTAGGCATGACAGGGGCAAAAATGGCTTCACCTAAGGAGGGCAGCATCATCCAGGCTGTGGTGCCTTACTGTCCTCATCCCTTTTAGAAAGGAAACGGCCTGCCATGGGCTGGGGGCAGAGCTGCTCCAGCTGCCATCCAGGTACATCACCTGGAGTGACTGTCAAGAAACAGGCATTTGATATAAGGTAAACCATTGTGTGTTACTGTATTTGGAAGGTTTTTTCTGACATTTATAGACAGTGAATCTTGAAAACATCAGCTCAGAATTAAGAATGTATAAACAAATAAGGTGTTAAGAAAACAAGTTCAGTAGGAATTTTTTTTGTGTGTGTATAAATTCAGAATATGGTAGAACTGTGGCATCAAACTGCAATGGAGATACTTAGAAGAACAGAAATAAAAACTAGCCCAACCTTTGCATCTCTGTCATGAGGGGACAGAAATCTAATAGGCAAACAGCAATTAAATTAAAATTAAATTGTCTGAGCCTTTCTCAAAACTAAGGAGAAAGCAGGAGAGGTAAAATAGTACTTTTGGTAACTAAAATTGGGGGTTAGAAAAACTTTCTCTTTTCGTGGTGTCCTTGTCCTTTCATGTCTAGAGATTAAGCATGAGCTTTTGAAAGATGTAGACAACGCAATTGTGTGGGGTTTTGATAAGCATATCCCGGAGATCTTCAATTACAGCATGGTGCTGAACAGAGGAAACTAAATGATGTAGTGCCTCTTGGTTAATAGTATATATGGCATCCCAGATAATAAACAGCAATGGCAGATAAATTTCTTATTCTAAGTTCAACAGAATTGGGTCACACTGTTTCTTCTTTTTTTCAGTAGAAACTTTGCAATATGTACCTTGTCTTTCTTCATTTTAATTCACCCCAGATCCTCAGGGTCCTTGTTTTATTTTACCCTTCAGTGTAGCATCTAGCTGTCTACAATGTGATAATGTGAGCCATGGATCTGCTCTTTACAAGAGTGAGGTTATAATTTTTTTGAGCAGTGAGTGATGTAACACCTTGGTGGTAGCAAAATGACGGAGGCACTGTGGCTGTGTCGCATAGGCAGGATACTGGCCCTAATGCCATTACCACTCCTAATACCATTCCTCTCAACTCCAAATCTGAGAAGTAAGTTAGATTTCAAGAACTTTCATTGTGAATGTGGATGTTTTGAATACTGAATGTTGGTGTGTTAAATTGTTAATACTTTATCTGCGAACTCTGACTTGAAGTAGTTCATGTTAACTGCTCGTGTGGACTTAATTTTCTCTGGCTTACACACTGATTAAATTTTGTCGTGCAATAAAGATGTTTCCTCATTGCTTTCTTATTTTCACAGCTTTTTAATTTTTCTTTCCCTTAGCAGACATCTATAACTTGTTTCCCTTTTTAATTTCCTTACCTGGTCATTTGGGTCTGGCTTTGTGAGACTCTGACAAAAGGATTGCTCTTCCCTTGGGCTTCTCCTTACGGGCCTTTTTGTGGTCTTCCCCTATCTCTCAGTGGTTTAGAAAGTGGCATAAACTCCATTCCTTGGAAGGTTTCCAGACTCCTTCCCACACACATGCATGTTTCCTGCCTAGATGAACCATCTCCAGTCTGTATTTGGAGACAGAGAGTGTCTCGAGGATAAATGTGTTGGCCACAGTGCTGCAAATATCAAACGAATCCACAGTTTTAAGTATGGGGTTAAGGCAAGAATTTGGCTAATTAGTTTTGGTGTAATTATTAGAAGGCTGTGTCATGAGACAGTTAATCTGGTGAATATGGTTATGTGATCTCAGTTTTATTAGATTTGAAATCAAAATACATAAGCTGTTCTCCTGAGAAGGAGTTGTGACAGCAATTAGTAGGCTTTAATCAGGTATACTGAAACAGCAAGGCAGTCTCTTCTTGGGCTGGTCAGGGGATGTCTTTTGGGGGGAAATACATAGGGTTAGTGTTTAACCAAGAGACACTATGGAGAAGGAGTGCTATTCTGCTTTTAGCAAAGGAAGGTGCACTTAACCCCTTACTTGGATTCCTGAACTCAATTCACTCTTAGAAACTGGGCATCCAAATGCTGGATGACTCACCTGAGGAATGGCAGCTTCTGGTCTTGCAATCCTTTTCTTCCAGACACCTCAGCCTAAAGCTCTGTTCTAGAGAGATTGCATGTGCCAACTAATTCCTGGTGTTACTCCTGCCTCTCACTCTGCCCCTTTCTTGTATATTGAGGTAGTATGCTTTAAAAAAGCAACTTAGAGTCAGCCACACTGCTGTCCTTGGCCCCAGGAAGAATCTTGGGACCTGGTGGTTCTCTGAATTTGCTCTTGCTTGCAGTATTTACTGTGATCTGTGTCTTAAAGCACATTCCCTAGATGCAGCTTATGGGAGTTGAGGTTGCAATCGGCTATACTGTTGCTCTATAATGAGTTCCTGCAGAAAGCTGCTTATTTTGTTAGGATCAAGGAAACAAAGTATGGATTTTAACACTACTTGCCACATAGAGCCCATGGATCAGGAGAGACCTTTGTTTTGGTACATTCATTGGAAGTGAAAGGTGTTGTTTGAATTTTCTGTGGTGTGTGAAGACTGGTCAGGTCAGCTGGTTTCTCCTGCCTCAGCACCCTCAGGCACTTGTCTCCCAGCAGTCTGCCATAAGAATCCGCTGACCGTCTCTCAATTCTCCCCACAGCTGCAAAACCCATTAGAATGTTTTAGTGCTGACAGGCAGAAATGCTGTAAAAATGCAAATTTTCTTCTGCTGGAGGGCAAGATGCCAAGAAATGCTTTTCAAAATGTTTCACTGCTGAATAAGGATTTAGGGGAGTTGATATAGCTGGAATGCTGAGTTTTCAGCAGTTGGAGAGAATCCTATACCATCAGTAAGATCACTAGTATTTCGGTTCTCCAGTCATCTCAGGACTTTGGCACAGTCTTTGCTTTCTGTACTTTATTTAATAACAGAAAATAATAGGCTAAGAGGTGTGTTCTGCTCTGTTACTGCACAAAGGAAAGACTGCTTCATAGGCTCCAAATTGCACCATCTTCACCTGCCTAAATACGATACTTAGAAGCCCTATAGAAAAGTCTAGGTGAGAAGAGACAACTTCCTTTCAGCAGGTATTTTAACCACTTGTGACTATTGATGCTCTGTAGAGCTGTGGCCAAGTGAAATGCACAGGGTGGTGTCCTCCAGTCAGTCAGCAGAGTACTGAGCTGAAGAGATTGCTTAGTTTTTTTCTTTCAAAGCAAGGAGATTTAATTAAAATAAAAATGTTTTCTGTTGTAAAAGAAATGGATGATAACTACTTTGTTCAGATTTTAGAACAGGCTGTGATCAGAAAATTTGAAATTATTTTTCCTTGTTCTCTGAGCTGAAATAATATAATGGCTGCATAGCAGTTGATATTCAAGACTGTTTTGAAGGATCTTCTTTTCTTCCCTCAATCAGGGTCTGAAAAAGGGAGGATATATTTCTGCTTTTTCCCACTGTAACAATGTACTTTCTATAGAAACAAAGCAATAATTTCCTCCTCTGCTAGTCCTCTTTGCCCTGTGTGAGCTGTTCAGGCATAATGTGCAGGACACATTCTCTGAAGTGCAGTCCCTGTATTGATGTGCTGTATCTGTGTTGCTGCATTTCATCTTAGTTTTCAATTTTACATCAGATGATGCATAACAAGGATAGGTGTGATTTGGAGATGGCCACTTTGCAATTCAGTGACTTATTTTCTCTCAGGATTATCACTACCATCTTCAGAATGTTTTATACAAGTATAAATAATAAGCCAAAATTATTGTTTCCTGTGTACTTTCTTACAATATTACTGAAGTGTTTCATGATAACTGCTGAGTGTTTCATGAGCATTGCTTGATTCACTCATATCAAGAAACAGTGATCTCAACCGTACGTAGATGTGGAATTAATACATATACTCCAGTATTGTCTAATTTTAGTCTAATTAGTTGAAATGTATTTTAGGATTCTCACAAGTTAGTCTGAGAAAAATCCAGGTCACACAGAGCTGTCTGTAGTGTTCAATGCACAGCGTGGAAGTCCCGTTAACAGGAGCAAAATATAAAGAAAACAGAAAAAATTGTATCCTCCCAGAGGGGAATGAAACCAAAAAATGTTAAATGTGGAACATTTAACACTGTTCAGGTGGCTCAACAGTGTTGGTGCGAATGTACCACAAATATGTGCACAAATTACAAAAGAATAAATTACCTATTTTGGATCTCAGCAACCACAGACTCTTTTTTTTTTTTTTTTTTTTTTTTTTTTTTTTTTGGTAACCCTGTGATAATCAAAGACCTATCATCTGGATAATCTGTTACTGTACCAAACTTACTTATCCTTAAGCTAAGTCTGAGAAACCATACTGCAAGACAGAGAAGTTATCAATGGGGCTGATTGAAGATTAGTTGGCTGTGTTATGGTATTAAAGTTATATATATTATCTTCACTATTGCCTTGATATATTTGTGGAATATTTGTGTATTATCTTCCATTAAATTCTCCTCTTGTCCTGATTATATTAACCTAGTATGCTATTAGATAACCAACCCATGTGTGGCAATTCCCAAAAAGAGATAGTTTTAGATTCTTTACAGGAAACTTAGGTTTTAGTTGTTTATCTTTAGTTGTTGATACCTTTCTGAAATAAAGTAGAACTGACATGTCTAGAGCTTTAACTCACAAATTCTGACTCTGTTGTTTCTGGCTATAACCAAGATGAGTTCATTTGAAAAATCTACTAAATATTATAAAAGCTTTGAATCAAATTCAAAGATTTATCCACAAACAATGAATGGTTTGCTTTTAATTTCTTTGGGAGCCATAGAGATGCAGCATTTAATCAGTACAAAAAGTCAGAGAGTAAACATCCATTTTCTAAATGCTACCTTTTAAATAGAACAAAATTCTTTCGTATTGGAAGTAAGTTGTTTTCATAACAATCTTTGTTGTTGCATCTTCTCTTTTCCTTTCCTTTGCACTCTAGATGCAGGAATCCATCATGATGATGGTATGTACCTTTTTTTCCCCTTTGCCACGTTTCAGGTAATATGAATTCTTTGAACTCATACTGTTGCTGATAATGTGGCAATGAAGAGGGACATTTGTTTGATATATTATTCAAGCTTAATGGACTTTTTATGCGTCTCACAATTTATGCTGATTGGCCTTTAATTAGTAATGACTGTAATGCGGGTCACTCTTCCTAGACATTAGTTACAGGTTAGGAATACAGGGTAGCTGGAGTTAAGGGTAGAAAAACAACTAACCTTTGGTTATTCTTCCTCTGTCCCCAGGAAATATTCTGTGTTTGGTTTTGCTCAAGGTCAAAAATAGTGGCAAAGCTTTGAGCTCTCCTATCCTTGTCTAAATATTGTTCTACTGTTCAGTGCCAATGTTTTAGAAAGCCAAAGCATGCTGGAAGGTCATCACATTGCATGCACAGTGGCCAGCCTTGAAATTGTGCAGAATACCTGATTGCATGAGATGTAGCTCAATGAAAATTACCCATCTCTATATCAGAAAGAGAAAAGGATAAAGAAAGGACCTTTGTTAATTTTCTGAGGAATGTATTTCCAGCAGGTTTTTTTAATTATTAATTTGATTAGTTAAAAATCCAAGAAGGCGTTTTTCTGTTGGTTAAGCAGCTGCAAGTTAACAGTTCTATAAGTAAAGCACTGCTCACCCCCTACTCTGATTTGGTGTGGTGTTGGACCCATATGGGTATTGGATGTAAGTAGAAAGGATAATAACAAGAGCAGAGCACAGAGATGGAGTAACTGAATTTTCTATCACATTACTAATGAAAAAATCATGGTTGTTTATGTCCCTCTTCTGCCCTTTAGTTTTGCTACCAGAAATTTTGCTTCTTAATGAAAGTGTTGTCATCTCTTTCCTAAAGTACCTCTCAAAGCTGCGCCATGGGCAGGAGGGGACGGTGGCTGTAGCCGGGCAAACGTGCTGTGATCACTGCTCACACCAGTAAAGAGCTGGGGCACCAAGTCTCCATCTGCACCCTCTGGGTGCTCATTTCTTGTCTCCAAATCTCTATTGGACTATTGGTTGCTATCTGAATCTGGAATTACCATGTTTCAATGCGGTAAATACTGAGATGAAAGTTGAAAATACTGCTGCAAGTTGTACTGGAACAAAGAGTTTCTGCTTGCTGTCTCATTTGGAGAGAGATTCTACCTCACAAACTACTTCCAAATTAGTCTAAGACCCCCCATCACATAGCCAAGTGTTTTGACTGTTTGAAGAGTTAATGTGTTAAATTTACTTCCTCCCACCCCCCTAATTTACCTCATTTTAAACATTTAGCTGCTGCTTTTTGTTTTATGACAGTGAAAAGAAGATTTTTTAGTAACATTTATATCTCATCAAGACCAAAATTCAGTTTAATCTAAAATTTATATCAGATGCAAAGCATTTGTAATAAATTCAAGACTACTTGAAAATCTGTATTTTTGCATGGCATTTAAGGAGTGCAACAGTAACAGGAATTATCGCATTTCATTAACCATTCCATGTGTTTTAAAAAACAGGTCCCATTTCCAGTGAAAAAGAAGAATTTTGAAACAATAAAAAGCCTTTTCAAGATGCTGAAATTTTACTTTTTATTTGAAGACACCATTGGGAAAAATGAGTTTCATTATAAATGCCATTATTTGTATATGACTACTAATTAGAAGCAAAAAGCTTCTGCTGATGCTTATCAATATCTTGCTGAAAACTTGTGGTAATTTCCTTTTGTTCATGTGGGCTCATTCCTGGTTTTGTTGCTTCTTGTGGCACAATAGAAAGCCCAAATTTCAAGTAGTTAATAATTCAACTAGTCAGTTCTTGGGGTTTGCACAAGAAGGTCCTTTGTATATGGGGCTCCTGGATTTGGGGCCTTGATGGTCTTTGATAGAATAATGGAATAGTTGATGTCTTCTACTGGGTTTTGCTTTTTTTTTTTTTTTTTTTTTTAGTTATTTTATTCTGAAATGCTTGGAAAGGAAGGCACTGGAAAACCCGAGGTCAGTCAGTCAACCAAGTGTAGCCCAATATAGTCTTCATGTCTCACCTACTCAGAACTAAACTATGTGCAAACTTGTTGTTTTGGGGGCTGGCTACGTGGGGGAGTGTTCGGCACAGATTAGTATGTCAGCAAAGCTTCTTAGTTTTTTGGTTTGCTTTTTTGTTGTTGTTGCTACACTAAGTGACTGTTCTAATCTTCATTTTAACTATGTCTTAGTTTTTCGACTTCCAGTAGAAAGCTTGTAATCATAGAAAGTATCTGATTTCATAAACAGTCCCACTCTCACTGGGCAGTCTGTTTATATGATGAGGAGAAGACAGCAATGCATTCTTTTGGCTTTCATATACTTTGAAGCAGAAGTAATTTCTTTTTCACGAGATCATATTGTTATGGCTCATGGATGTATAAGTTATGTGGTTCTTTATTCTTATTTTTAGTAGCTGAAATGACAAAATATAATAATAAGTAAAATTTTCGTGTTTCCATATTCTAGCAAAGGTGGATTTACTTCAGCGATGTGATTCGCATGCATTCCTGTTCAGAAACTTGAGGGCTGAAAACCTGAGTAAAACTTCCCTCTACATTATGAGATATGAAAGATACATTATTTTAATTAATGAATGTATGACTTCTTCCACCCAAGTTCTCAAAATTGCAGTTGCAATGCAGATATTAAATACTACATTAAAATTCAGCAATAATGGAGATAAGGAAAAAGAACTGTCTAGAAGATACAAAGAGTGCATAAATGTAAAATAGTGTTACAAAAAAAACTACTGAAAGTTACTATTTTACAGGGAAATAATTCATTAAAATGTAAAACCAAAATAAATTTAAAAAAAAAAACCAAAACCAAACCAAAATGTGCTATGATTTTTTTAACTTCATTTTAATTTGCCACAAGCACTACACCTAACTTCTGCTATGTAATTTTTCTTGTCATATGTATAAAAAAATAATCAAATAATACCCTAGAATAATTGTAATTAATTTGATTAAATTATATAAAATCCTTCTTCAGCTTTACACATGAAGCCTACAGAAAATCTTGTTAAGCATCCTAATGGCTGGAAAGGTGGTAGTGGTGTTTATTTCAGATCTGTCCTGCTTGCCCTGTTTTTTATATTGGTAACCTCCATCAGAATTTATCATTTTGTAGTTTTGTTTTCATTGATCTTCTTGAATAGACATACCACTTGATGAATCCTTTTGAGCTTCATATTTGCTTTTGCGTTTGTTGTTCCAGAAATCAAAGTGGTTTCCCAAAGATGTAGTTATTTTCCAGGCACACAATTTATAGACTGATATCTACATTATTGTGTACATTTGTAAGGTGTAAAAGACCCCTTTCTGTTATAAATAGGCTTCTTGTAAAAATAGTATTTTTCTGATTGTATTTGAGCTAGTGGCAAATAAAAGTTATTTTATTGATCTAGTTATTCTTTGAACCCAGACAGAAGGAAAATAATATATGAAGTACCAAGAAAGAATAATTTAAATTGTTTACTTCTATGTGTTATAAGTCACAGTAAGGATTGTCTTATTATCCAAGAGCATTTTTCGTCCAGGATAAATTTCCAGAACGAACTTTCCAAAACCTGGATAATCAAATAAATCAGTGAGGATGTGCCAACATAAACTTCTGAAGTTGGATTGGTGACTTAGTGTATGTTTGGAAGTCTATCAGCCAAGGCCTGAAGGATTAAGGAAAACTGGGAAAGGAAATTTTGTTGCAACATAGTTGGGGAGGAAAGGCAAAAGGATTAATAGGAAGAGGCATGTCTTCATATTGAAAGAATTCTTTAGGAATGCATTGTGAAGTAAATAAAGTATTGACAAGTGATGAATTGAATCAAAAAACGGGATAGGTTGTGATCAGTTCATCACACATTTTCTCTGCCACTCGTTCTTCCTCAGGGGGAGGACTCCTGACACACTTCTCCGGCTCCATCATGGGTCCCTCCCACAGGGTGCAGTCCTTCAGGAACAGGCTGCTCCAGTGTGGTTCCCCTGCAGGGGTCCCAGCAAGCCTGCTCCAGCATGGGGCTCCTCTTTCCGTGGGTGTACAGGTCCTGCCACGGGGCCTGTTCCAGTTCTCACTGGGCAATATCCTCCTTTGGGCCCACCCACCTGCTTTGGTGTGAGCTCCTCTGCACATGGATCTCTGCTGCCCTGTGGACAGCCACAGGCTGCAGGGGGCCAGCCTACCTCACCATGGGCTGCAGGGGAACCTTGGTTCTGGCTCCTGGAACACCTCCTGCCCCTCCTTCTCCACTGACCTTGGTGTCTGCAGGGCTGTTTCTCTCACATAGTCTCACTCCTCTCTCTGGCAGCAGTAATTTCTCCCCTTCTGAACTATCGTGAGCTATTGTTATTGTGTAGGCACTGCCACCATCGCTGAGGGGCTTGGCCTTGGCCAGTGGTGGGTCTGTCTTGCATCCGTCTGGAATTGGCTCCACATGGGACATACGGGAAACTTGTACCGCCTTCTCACAGAAGCCACCCCAGTAGCCGCCTTCTACCAAAATCTTGCCATGCAATACAGATGTTGTTATAACAGCATCATGTTGGTTTTTAAATTATTTTGAGGACTCTAAATGGCTTATGATAGTTCTGTCCTCTCACTTTGACTTATTGTAACATTTGCTAGAAAAACATTTGCTTTGAAAACTCATATAAGTATCCCAAATCACACCTTGTATACTGAAATGTAAATTTTGCAGAAATTAAGAGCTGAAGTTCATAACATAATCCATTAGAATTACTTTTTGTTAAAAATCTGTTAAAAATTTACTCCAATAAAAATTATACCCCGACCAGGCCAGGTTTATTCTATTCTGCATTTCTAACACTGCTACCATTTTAGCAGAGTTCCCCATCTTGTCCTTCAGCAAAATTTGGTTTCACAATTAAAATTTTCCTTGTTAATTACTGATCTGGGAGATATACTCAGACAGAACCAAGCGGAGCTTACTCTGCTGAGCTTGTAACCTTACCAGATGAGGATGTGTGTGCCTGCCTTTACAGAGTGAGCAATAGATGGAAAACAGAAGGCCTGAGCTATAAGCTCTTCCTTGCTTCTTCTCTTTCAGATGAGTCTTAATCACCATATCAGAGACATGGCCAGGTGTGTATGTGGTGGGTTTTGTGCCATCTGTGAATACTCTAGGAAATAATGCAGAGTGCATAGGACCCATAGAATGAGCAACTGTCTAAAGAGACTACATGTGATTTATTAAATTTTGTGTTTGTGTGCCCACTGATGAGGCTAATCCCAGTGGGTCCTGTCCCTTACAGCAGATATTAAACAGCCTCAAATGGTGCTTTTTCTACAGTACTTCTGATCATCATTTGAACTGGACTGTTAAAAGCATTCACTTGCAATTTTCATTCCTTACAAATTAAACATTTGTGATCCTGCTACATGCTTATTATTTATTCCTTTTTTAGATGCATAAACTCATGAGGCACAAAAAATTGCTGGGCCAGAATTAACTAAAGTTGAGTATTAATGAGATCAAACAGACAATTAATGGATTTAAAAAGTGAACTACAGTAGAATCCCTTATGTATAGTCTTTTTTGGAGATTATTGAATAAGTTAGGAGTGAAGTTCTTTTCCAACTGAAGTGTTAGGAATTCTGTATTCACTTTAGGGAGTCTAGATTTTAATTTGTTTTGCTTCACTACAGTTCACCATCTGCCTCCTCAGGTGAGGGACACATGAGGGATCTGTGAACAGTTTCCATAAACAGTTGGCTTGCACCTAGGAGGGCAAGAGGAAATTATCAATTTTATGCAAAATTTTTGCTTGCCAGTGGACAAATAGGCAAGACAAAGGGCTGATACTTTGTTACTGCTTTTTCTTCTCCCATCACCATTACTATAAACCTTTTAAGAGTGTCTTGTTCTTTGTAGCTTTGTCTCCTCTTCTGTCTTTGGAGCATCAATAAGGAGGGCTTTGTTTTGAAGGTGCTGTGCAACTCATCAGTGATTTGTGTTATTTATTGGAAAGCACTGGGGCCAAGGGACAGAGATATACTTTAAGACATTTTTCATGCCACAGCATCTCCATTGATATGCATAGCTTGGTTTTAAAAAAATAAGTCATCAGAATTCTTCCTATCTATCTTGTCATTATCCTAATATGGTCTGTAATATATTATTGTCCAGAATCTCACAGAATCACAGAGTAGTTAGGGTTGGAAGGGACCTCTGGAGAGGTTATTAGATATGTTATGTTAGATATTGCACAAAAACTAGAAATGACACAATCGTAAAAACTTAGTCTTGAACTTGTAAGATTGTTAGTTGTAATAATCTTTCATTATATCTCTAGGATACCCCCAGAGGAATTATGCTAGAGTGGATGGAGCTCCTGAGAAGACTGACATGGAGCAAGGCAATTTCTATTTCAAAATGTTATTTTCATCAAATGTTTCTATTTTGCAGTGGGAAAATAAAATTTCATTGATGTAGGCAATCGTTATTCTTTGAGTAAGCCTAGATAAATTGTTTACCATAAGATGGTGTAGAACATAGTTTATGATAAGTATTAGAAACAGAACAAGAAAAGAATGAGACATAGTTCATCCTATATGGGTACTGCAGGCAGTCCCAGTGAACTTACCTGTAGTTATTTTAACTGAGAAACGATAGGTCCAGAACATACTGGAGATGGCAGAATGAAGTAATACTGAGGGTTTTCTTCATAGGAAAAGGGAATAGCCTGAGTAACGAGTAACCAATAAATGTGATTTTTTTTCCTTTTTTTTGGATCAAGACAAGATGGCTTCATATCCAATCACTTGGTATAAGGTAAAATAATAGGACATTCTGTGTTTCTCTGTCCTTGAAGCTATTTTTATGTCAAGATTTCTAGCTGCAAATGTCCAAAGTAATTTATAAACACAGCTGCTGAGCTGGAGTACATTAGGGAGTATTTCTGCTTTACTACTTAGTGTTCCTATTGCAGTTCCTTTGAAATAAGCTTTACTTTTGGTTGTATGTATGTACCTTTCTTGTCTTACAGTTGCTTTTGTTCTATAATAATGTAACTAATCATTTTCATGTATCTCATTCCCTGTAGCAAGTGAATTTTCCACATCCCATCTGTATTGCTTTAATTTGCTGATTATAATTCGCTCATTATAATTTATGATTCAGTCGAGAAAAATTCTTTTCATCTGTTGTGATGGAAGTTTGGTCTCTTTGGAATAGGTTACTTGATGTTTTATGCTTTCACAGGTAGGATTTGTAAGCTGACATACCCTCTGCTTAAAAAAAGAAAGATCTTAGCCTGTAAATTTTACTTCAATGTTACACAATATTTTAGCACAGAGGTGCTGGAGGTGTTGGAAAGAGGGATAAAAATTTGCTGCGATTTTGTAAAAGATAGCTTATACCAGACTAATGCATTTCTCCTAATAGTGTAATTAACTACTTAAGCGATGTAAGGCAGCAGATCTACTCTGTATCAGTCTGAACAAACAATTTGGTGGGTAAGAAATTACACAAGGGAAAGGCAGCTGTGGGTACTATAAAGTCATGAACAGAGAGTGTACAGTAATGTTTTTTGAGAATCAGTGATCATCAAGATCAGTGCCATTTCATATTCCAACTAGTGTATTTTGCGCACAAAAACTAGTTTGAGAAATACTGTGACTGTTAAAAAGAACCTGGGAATTCTGCAGAAGAATAGGGTAATATCAGAGGAGACAAGAGGTGATTTTGTGGTCTGGAGTTACAGAAATGATGCTTAATATTGCAAAGCACAAAATCATTTATTTGCAGATTAAAAGCAAGAATGGGTGCTACAAATGAAGAATTGAAGAAGCATGGGCATTAGAGCAAGGCATCTTACTTTACTATAGGCTTTTTGGTTTATCATAGAATACAATTAAATGAAAAGCTTTATTAAAATTCTCAGGTTGCTGTTCATTCGAAGTAGGTGTAAAATATCACTGACCTTTATCATTGTGTCATTGTGAGAGTGGTCAAATATCAAAACAAGCACCCAGAGATGATTGTGTAATCTCCGTCTTTGGAGACAGTCATAAAACATTGACCAGATGAAGTGCCTAGCAACTTCAGTGGACCTGTTTTGAGGAGGAGGTTAGACTAGATGACTTCCAGGGGCATCATCTAACCTAAATTATTTTATAATACTGTCTTTTGTTTTGTTTGCTGGAGTGCCAGTTGGAGTTCCTTATTCCGTTCTGCTGTGGTGCTCTTCCTTATAGTCAGGTGAGCTTTTTATGTGCTCTTCTCAGAGGGGTGTCTGCCTTCCCTAGGATTCAGTATGGCACAGATGATTCTGGCAATCACTAATCTCCTTGGGTTAATCCTTGTTCTTTCAGTAGAATTTCTTCAAGTGTTTTTTCTACAGATACCATCATGCAATTTCTTATCAGAGACTGGGTTTGCACCTCAAAATTGTTCTTGGCAGACTTTCCTGTATTTTCACCTTCTTTTTGCCATCTCAAGCTTAACAAAATTTCTCATGTTTCATTTTTCATGGAGTTTGTGACACCTAAGGTTCTGCAGTTAGTGTGATCTTGAATAAGTTGAGAATAATAGTAAAACATCCTCAGAAGCAACTCTGAGAGAAAAAAACTGCCTCAACTGTCTGTTGTTTTGTTGGAAGATGTTGCTTAGAATTTTAGAAGAGGGTGTAAAAAGATTTTTTTCTTATGCCCATTACACATTTCAGCAGTCATCTGGCTTTTAGTTGGTCTGTTTCTTTAGCCTTGGTATCTTTTTACTTTATTTTGCTCTTTGAACTTCACAAATTACAGCAGTCATGCAGAGGCAGGGAATGACAGAGGTCTGGTTTAGTCAGTTTTCTGAAAATTATGTGACTAAAGAGCTGACTGTAGAGCCTCCTAAAGATACATTTCCCTACAGAGATCATTAGAATTAAATTTGAACAAGAAGATACATGATCTGAAGGCAGAAAATAATTGAGTGATCAAAAAATGCCCTTTCCTCAAACTGAAAATGGAAAACCACTCTTTAAAATTTGTGAGGCTATAATGGATCTTAAATGTGTCTTTTGGTTTCTCATGGGAATATAAGTACCATTTTGGTTAACAGTTTGATTTTTGTCACTCACAGGCATTAGTCCAACTGCATTTTTACTAGATTTTCCATCTTTATGCTCTTTAAGGGAAACAGTTCCTTAGGGAAACTGTAATAAAAAAAAAGATAGAATTGGTTAGAGATAGATGCAATACTATTTACATCAGGCAAGATGTAATTAGAAGTGCCAAGTATTTAATGCCATTTTGAAAGACACTGGTAAATTTTAATCTGGAATAACATGTGTATGTATGTGACCATCAGTAATCAAGAAGGTTGAACTCGTGCTTAGTAGAAGGTTCTAGGAATGAAGGGTCTCTTTAATAAAAAAGACACTCAAGGCACTTGGCTGTGCAGCGTGAAAGCAAACACTGGAAATTATTGTCATCCATGAATATACAAAAAGAGAGATAAATTACAGGATGGGATCTGGATTATTAAGGATAAAGCAGGTAAAAGGATATCAAATGAAGCAGGTTTCTGCCTATGAAAGCAGCAGGATAAAAAGTATTCCACTATGACAAGTACTGGTAAAAACCCTTTCTTGTCCTATTATCTTCTCTTTATCTGGATAATATAAGAATAAAAGCATATGAAACATTGCCTGAAGTAGCAAAGAGAGAGACGATCACCCAGGAAACCTTTTCCATTTTAGTTTGAAACTTCTATTTACATGCCATACATGGCTTACATTTTTAAAGCAATATATCTGTTTTTCTATTTACTGCAGCTAAAGGTAAGCAGCAACAAACATTCAATGAGGTATCATTAGAAATAGTAGTTAGAAGTCTTAGTTGCTACTGCTGTGCCTCTTATTATTAGGAAGCTTCCAAAATATGCCTAAGCCCCCTTAAAGAAACAAACCAACAAAAACCCTCATATGCTAAAAACTGTCACGCAAAACAGTAAGCCAAGTTAGACTTGCATGAGACCTCTGATGTAAGAAGTTTGAATGATGACAGTTTAGGCAGCAGTACTTAAAAGTATGTCCCTGGAAAATGTATATCATCAGTGGAGTTTTTAGAGGCCCATGTTGCTCCTTCTTAATGCGGTAATTCTCAGGAATTTACCAAAGAGGAATCCTACTGTGTTTGTCCCTACTGCTTGAATAACAAGGCTTTCAGTCTACCTGGACAAATCAGGTATGGTGGAGGAACAGGACAGAATGCACCGAACTGTGTTATGCATATTTAATAACAGTACTATGCTTTCTGCCAATTAAGTAATTCTGCCAATTAATTTGGAAGAAATGTATTGAGAGGAAGACTAACTAGAAGGAACAAAACAAAAGAGTCATCTAGGATGTAATGCAGAGAAGAGGGAGGCAAGGGGAGGAGGACCCAGGGAAATGGAAGAGTTCAAATTAGGGAACAACTAGAGTAAAAGATGGTGAAAACAAAACAAAAAAAAAAGATGGGATGTGGCTGGAGCAATGTTTACTTATATGGAAAATGCCCAAGAATAAATTCAAGAGTAGGCTCCTTGTCTTTAGAAAGACCAGTGATCCCCATACAAGGACACTGCTGACTCCACTCCGTCATCTTCTTAGCATTTCTTTTCTCAAGAGCAAGAAGAAGGAAAAGCTCACAAGAATGAACTGTTCATTCAAAATGATGCGTTTTGAGCACTTACCAGCAAAGTTTAAATTTCATTGTATAAAACATCATCACAGTGAAGGGTAACCATGAGAGAAATTGTCTTTGCTCTCTACCACAAAGTGCTCCACAATGAGCTGGAATGAATGAATAAGCATCTAGTTAAAAAATGAGGGAAATTATGAGAAATATGGGAACTAAAGGATGAAGTTTTGGTGTTCATAAAGAATCTTGAAGTTTGACAGAGCAGATATGAGCTCCTGAAGTGCTGTTGTGACTCCAAATAAATTTCAGTCACATTCAAATGTTGATACAACATTCTTCTTTGTCGATGTATATTTTTAAGAAGACCAAAAGGCAAGCTGTTTTCCCTCTGTTGTTTTTAAACACTATTGTGAAATGAGTCTAAAAGGAAGTTATTTTGGAGCATGATAACGTGCTGAAAAGTTTTGTAGCAGTTTTAGACATGACAAGGACAGAGGTTTACCACAGCCAAATTTTAGAGTTTCATGTCATGATTTGTCATAGCCTAACAATAGCCTAATGGAAGTGTCTTACAGAAATATATATGAGGAACAGATGGCAGTTTCTGTTCTTAGTCTGTGTCCATTAAATAGATTTCACACACATCCCTGAGGCTTATGTATGTTGTGCATAAAGAGAGCCAGGAGCAGAACACTGCAACATTTAACCTCTGTATTGTGCCTTTTTTTTGTGAAATTTGGCTACAGCATTCTCTGAAATGAATAATGGTTAGAGATACTTTTGCTTTCTTTGATATAAAAGTGTCTCAGTGTTTGATTTGAGAAAAATTCTTCAGTATTGCAAACAAGTGATTGTTTAGTGAAACAAGATTAACTTGAACCATAAGAAATTTTTTTTCTGATCAAAATATATTAATTATTGCATTAAAAACGAGTGCAAATCAGGGCTCTGACAGCAAGCAAAGAATGGAAGAATCTAGAAATGTAGTGTATGATGCCTTTTCTGTTGATTATGAATTTTGAAATTACAGCTTTTATCAGACTATGGGAAGAGTCAGATGATGAATGTGCCAATTTGGTTCAAATTAGGTCTTTTTGACACCTCTAGTAGCTTTATCAAACAATCCAGGCACATTTTTGCATTGCCATGTTTAGTAAGTGTACTTATGTCAGTGCTGAACTTCTAGGTATAGTTTGAAAGTTGTGGTATGTTTCAGTTCTGCTTACTGATTAGATGGCACAGGGGGCTTCAAAAGCTGCTGACAGAGGCTGGATTTAAATATCAGTTCTTGCAAGATTTCACCTGAAATTAAATTATCAAATAAGACACCTGAGTGTTTCCTAAAATGAAACTCCATGTTATCTCTTGGGAATCTGGCTGTAGTTTTGCAGCCCTTTCCTCCAGCAAATAATTATCCCCTCTTGGAATAAGGCACTAGTTCTTATAGATGAAAATGGGAAAGCTGGGACCATAAAGCATTTGGGTTTCTTTGGAGTAGTGTAGTGGTTTTCTGGTCAAATGAACTTTAATTAAATCTGTGCTTAATCTGTTGTTAATTTCAGGTATTAAGTTGGGTTCTTTTTTCTTCATGAACTGAACTCATATACAAATTTGAAATTGAGAGTAGTGCAAGGTCTCTACTGTAAAAATTTTAACTTTTGTTATATTTTTACACATGTCTTTATTAAATGTAAGCATGCTTGTTTCTGGTTTGATGGCTTGACTGCTCAGCTTCAAAATGTATTTTTCGTAGCTGGTATCCAGAAAATTCTATCCCAATCATAAACAGTAAAATATTTAGAATTATGACTATGGTTATTCCATAGAACACTTATGTGTTCTGACATACTAGGTCTTTATCTGATGGTCCGTATGTATATAAGTGATTACAGAAGGTATAAAAGAGAGGATAAATTGTTCTGAAAATTTAGGAACTATGACGATAGTGGGCTTTGTCATAGCATTTTAAAGCAGAAAGTTACAGTAAAATGTTTATACTCAATGTTTGCATTTAATTCTGGAAGAAATAGATTTGTGTGTTCAGGACCTGTGAAATGTTGTCTTTGCTGAATTGCTGAAAAGTGCCAGACTGAAGTCTAGAGGACCAAACTCCACATCCTCTCTGCTCAGTAAATTAAAGTCAGTTCAATAAATTAAAGATTTCTTTGGTCCTCTGCATTCTTATGATGGTAATTCTTCCAGGTTAAGAGAGATTTCAGAGTCTCAGCTGATGATCCCTGTTAGTGATTACTAGTTCTCAGCTGTATTTTGCTTACATATGTAGACTTTAAGAATCCATTAAATTAATTTTCTTTTGAAATAGCTTAAACATATCTAAGTTATCTAGGTGTTTTCAAACAAGTGTGCTAATGCAATGGTTCAGGCATAACATAACACAGCTAGAAACCGAAAGGAAAGGACCTGAAACTAAACCACACATTATATTATCCCAAAGGGTCTTTACACGTATTACTTCACTTACATTCTAATTTTTTCTTATTATTTTATGAAGGGTTTGTTATTAAGTCTTAGTGATGCTAAATAGTTTTATACAATGGGATCAACTATCTTCGTTTCAGTATCGCATTTAGGGACCAAGGAGTGGTTGGTAAGGATTATTTTGGTATGCACCTGGATATGTAAAAGTGTAGGAAAAAGATCAGTATTGAGCTGGACTGACCTGCATAATTCATGAAAAAATCCTAAGTCTGCATAAAGCATATGAGAAATACTAAGAAATTCAATAAAGCTACTTAGAGGCTCAGGGCTCATTGGACTTCATTTATATGTGTTTTTTTAACTGAGACAAGTATCAGTCATGTCAGTAAAATAAATGAAAATCTTTAGTGCTTGCTATTTATTCTTTCTTGTGCTCCTTTTTCATTTGATACTTTATATGACTGCTGTCTTTGTTACATTATTAAAATGATCCTGGATGGCTAGATTGAATTTTTGACTAAGGTTCAGATTTCCTTTGACACTATAGAAATAGTGTCCCTGGTGGGACGAAGTGACATTGTGAAGCATCTGGTCAATTCTTTCTTTCTTTTGCATGTGGTTTTGCCTTTGAGAACTGAAAGCTGCATCTGACATGCAACTATGAAAACTTCATATTATCACCTAAAATACGTTTAATTAGAAATCATTCAAGGTTTAAACAAACCTTAGATGACGTGTGAATTTGTACAGTGGATCCTTCTTTTGAAACTCATGTGCTTATGGTATGTTATGATGCAAAATACTGTTGCTTGTCATTTGAGGGAAGTTGGAACAGTAGCATTTTATTATTGGTACATTCTTTCTGAAGATAATGGTATGAGAGGCAGGGAATCATCTTTTTCTTACCTAAGAATCCCAGGGGCAGTCCAAAGAGAAGGGTATTCCTGGAGTGCTTCTAGTTATTTATTCTGGAGAACTAAGTCTAATCTTCAACTGGTAAAAACTCTTACTGTTCCATGGACATAAGTGTTGATGGAAAATCTTATTTTTATATTGTACCACCCAGGAATCTGGCACGTGAAATCTGCCAAGATTAATGGACATATTGTGCATGTCTGCGTGCTGCATTTGGCTTGTAGACATCATGGTGAGTGGGTACAAAAACAATTATGTGGGCACAGTGATTTCCAAGTCAATTATGAAAATACAAAAAAAGACCTAAGTGGCGAGGAGTTAATATGTTTTGGGGTACAGTTAACATTCTTCTGTGAGCCAGTAAAGAAAAAATGAAGGGAGACCAAGTGCAAAGAAGAGGCGGCCATAGAAGGGGAAAGTTGAAAGGCAACATCTAATTATAGCCATTAGCTGAAGTGCTTAATGCTGAAGCTCATTGAACACTTGAACTTGTCAGGGCTTTTTATTCCCGCTCTTGTGCCACAGCCACCTTTTGCAGCTGCATGTTAAATGGGATCAGGCCACTGACTTGGCTGAAGGGGCCTGTGTCTTCTGAGTGCAGTCACAGATGGTGTTCACAGAATTTAGGCCACTGTTTAGATCTGTCGCAATGTTTGAAGTAGGTGCAGGACAGCTTAACTGGCTCTAGCTACATATTACTTAGTAAAGCATCTGCATCTCTTGCATTTGTAATGTAAAATGCTGTGACCCTTTCTTATGTCAGGGTGCCCAGTGCCACTGGCCCACACGAGCAGTGTGAGTGAGGAGTCACTGACTGACTCTTGACCATGAGCAGAAGCCCAGGACCAGCATGTCCTTGGCTTAAGGAAGCACAGCTAGAAGGAATGCTGCTTTGCTGTACCCTCTAGCCACAGCTCTATTTCATTGTATGTTCCAGTACAATGGCTGGAGCTGTGGTTCTGTTGAGAAGCTGAAGAGAAGATGTTCTTGGCCAACATGACAGCAAATGAGTGGATCTGAGGGTGGAGAGTAAATGTTGTGATGTAGGATGATGTGGAGGGCCTGAGGGTGAGATGGTAAAAACCTTAACTGAAATTAAATGTAAAGAGCTTTGCTCAGCTTTCATTTCTTTATTGTCTCATACAAATCATTGTAGTGTTTTCTTACCATATTTCTTCCATTTAGTGGTGAGTAAATTCAAATGATGTAGAGATGCTCAAGTACATATTACATGGATATTCTTTAGTGGATAACTCTGGATTGAGACAAACTGGAGTGAATAATGTTCTACAGTTTGTCATTTTAATATGATATGAAGGGTGAACCATCAGAAAAACTTTCCTTTTATATGAGTGTAATCTTTACAGCTAAACTTTTCAACAGAGATATAAATTTTTGTCAACAGCCCTGAGTTTGTTCAAGAGACACACATACAGCATCTGCCTATTTTCACTGTCCTAGCCCTTTTTCTACTCTGATTAACTCGTATGCTAGGTTAAGAGTCTCTGTTTCCTTTAGAGAAAGAAATTGGTGTGAGATCAGAAACAAATCTTCTTGCTTTCTGACTAAAGAACTGTCAAAGATAAAGAAGAATCCTTAACTGGGCACAGAATTCACTTGCAATTACTAAATGCATGCCTTGTAGCTGAGCTCAGAAGAGTCTTATTATTAAGGTCATGGTCTAGTCTTTGGTAGGCATTAAATACCATTCCATTTGCCAGATTTCTCTTAGCTAAGAGGAGCTTGAATCTCAGCTCTGACCCTCGTTTCTCTCTCTAACTTCACAGAAATTGTGTAACACTACTTTCAGGTTTCTCAGTCTCTCTGAGGTAGTTTTGAGAATATTCATCTATAAAACTTAAGAGACTAGCCTGTATTGGCATTATCAGATGAAACAGAGCACCAGGAAATCAGAGAAAGAAAGGACATCTTGTTCAACGGGTGTAAGGTTATCTGCTAATAATTTTGAGGATAGGAAAAGTCTTTTAATCACCATGGTGCATTTGTTCTGTTTAGCTTTTTTAATATGCCATTTTTGCAGAATAAATTATGTCACCATGACTAACCTTCCTCAAGGTCTATGAATGACCTTCTCTCTTGGAAGTTTTTGTTATACTGTATTTGAAAAACCTCTTTGTGGGTCATATTGGAACAAAAATGAAAACTAAATTTAGCTTTTATTGGTGGAATTGGGGCTTGCATACTTAAATTTTTGCACAGAAGTTTTAACAAAACTCATCTTGACTATGCACTGGAACTTTGCTAATGTGCCAAGGTAAAAATGAAGATTTTAAGGGCAAAATCGCTTAGTGTAAAAACTTGGAGCTTGACTTTTTATTTTGGGGTGGGGTTTTTTTTGTTTGTTTTTTTGTTTGTTCATTTTTATTTGTTTGTTTTGCTAAAGAACATGAAGTAAAATCATAGAAGTTGGAAGGGACCCATCAGGATCATCAAGTGCAACTCCTGGCCCTGCACAGGACACCCTAAGAGTCACACCATGTGCTTGAGAGCTGTCCAAATGCTTCTTGAACTTGAACAGGCTTGGTGCCGTAACCACTTCCCTGTGTTTACTATTTGGTTACACAGAAGACTAGGAAATATATTACCAGATAATATCTGTTCTAAATTGCAGTTTTGCTAACTGGAATTCATTTGGCTTCTACTGGATAATCAAACCCAAATTGTAAAATGAAGAGCTGTGTAGTCACATGCATTATTTAGTGCTGGTCCTGATTTAAAAGTTGGGAGCTGTTCTAGTGAAGAGCAAGTTCATTCCAATAGTCAGGATAGCCTTCCTCACCAAGAGGCACCTTGTTCTTTTCAAGAGCCATTTTAAGAGGAAGTTGAATTTCTTTTTGCCTGCTAAATTTGCCTTGCTGCTTTCTTTGAATGAGTAAATGGCTTTAACCCAGGGAACAAGAGAAAGAGCCCCACTTCTGTGCATATCTTGGTGATATCTGTACCAAAATGTATGTATAGAGCACTGACACACAACTACAGCTCTTCCTGCGTTACGGTTTAAGGTATAGCTTCCAGTGACTTCTGGAATCAGGGCTTATACTTTATAGATACAGCATTTTGCCCTACTTCAAACCTGAATAATGTGGTCAGAAATAAACATGTATATGTTTGGTGGGATCAGGTCCCTAATCTCATATGTGATGGGTTTTAGATTTGGAGATATTGGAGATATGCAAAAACCTAACTGGGCAGTGTCCTGATCAACCTGCTATCTTTGACCCTCCTTTGACAAGTAGGGTTGAGCTACATGATCTCCAGATCATCTCGGCCCTTCTGTGACAGTGTTACCTCTTAGGCAGCTTTCAACATGCCAAAGATAGACATAGGAAAAATGGAAGTTAAGCTAATGCTTTCCACTAAGACACCAGTTCAGTAGGAAACAAACACTATTAAAAGCCACTGGAAGTGACTGACAGATTCAATCCTATCAGTTATTGTGTGGGCTCCTGTTTATTCATTTACATTGGTTCCACCAGGAAATACTGTGTGTATCAGGCAATATTCTAATGTTTAGAAATTTTGGTCAGAACTTGTGTACACTTTTAAATTTTAGCTAAATCAGAACTACATTTGACAGATTATTTTAGTTTCAAATAATCATTTGATATTAAGAATGTCTTTGAAGAATATTCAAAATAACTCCTGTATCTACACATGATTGGGTAGGGAGTCAAATATGACAGAAATATGGCCACTGGATTATTGAGGGAGATTTTATGTCCTTGTACAGATCACTTTATCTTACTGAGTTTCAATTTCTTGCTCTTTGAAGGTGGCCATCCTACAACTCTCCATAAAATTCTTCTGTAAACACAGACCTGCTAAGAGCTGCAATATGATTAATAATGTTAACTATTGAGAAAGAACTAGGCTTTCAAGGAAATCTAACAGAAGTTTCATTAAGCTCTGTAACAGGATTATATAGAGCAGAAATAAGCCTAAAACCTTGGGTGTTAGAGTAAAATAGTTTATTTTTAAATGTGTTAATAAGGGTACTAAACTTTAGAGCACTAGTTATTTCAAAAAGCTTGTAAACAACGTAGATAGAATGTTTTAGAATAAAATGTACTTTAAAGACATTAAAAAAATCAAGCTGTATTTTAACATTTTGCAGTTTATTTGCTGGTGTTACAATTCCATTACTGTAATGTAGTTAAATTTAATGTTAATATATAGAATAAAGTGTTCAAAGTAAGTTGTGGAGAACATCACTGGTAATTACAGCTCAGTGGTATGTACATTGTTTCACAGATCTTAGGGAAAAAGAGAACATACTTGAATGTTTAATGAAAGGAGGAGCTGTACCTGTCTAGTTTGAGTGGGGATTTTTTGCCAGGCCAGGAGATCAGGAGTGTGATAATGACCACAGATTTACTTTATCACAATTTTTGCTGGGTTTTCTTTACATTTTCTTCACATTGTTTAAGAGTACTTTAGTACTTCAGTAATCTTCAGTCTTTTAATAGATTCACTTAACCAACAGGCTTGATATTCTGAAATAGCTGTAAAAGTTCCCATGTGAGCCCTATAGGGCCCACTGAATCAATAGAACATACTGCACTAATCTGTTTTTCCAAGAGTCAAAACTTGTACAATTCTCTTTTACACTAGAATTTTGTAATAAAGATTTACTTAAAGTTAACAATTTCAATTCCTATTTCTGGAGTTGCTAACTAGTGCCATTAACAATTAATGAGGAAATGCTTCATGTATTTGGATACAATGAGGAGGAATATTCTCCAAGCTCCTACTACAGCCTTCGTACATCTGGTTTGTATGATTCACAGTAAAAGTGGCAGATGCTGGAGATGCTTATAGAAGTGCTGCTTGAATAAGCTTAAAATTTAATCTCTTTACCTAAAGACAGAATTGGGGAGCTTGTTTGAATTGTATTTATTTTTAAACTTCCTCTTTTGGGTGTAGAGTGAAGCTTTCCCTGCTGCAATTTAAGGAAATCTAGCAATGGGGCAGTATGCTGAATGAAACACATCATTTCCCTGAAGCAGAGGAGTATATTTTGAAATGTCAGTTTACTACAATGTTTGTTTCACTTCTTGGATGTGATTGTATCCATATGAATGTACGTAGTCTAATTTGCCAATGTTTTGAATACTATGGACAGTAAGATCAAAAAGCCTTCCAGAAAGAATAGGAAATTAGAAGGGCATCATTCTTTTTTTAGCCACTAGATCCCAGTTAGAACCTTACACAGGTAAAAGCAGAAAAATTAGGTAGGCTAGAGCAGTTAGAAAGAAAGAATTCATATGCAGAGACTGCAATGTAATAAAATGTCAGCTATAAAACGCCAGGGAGTTTACATCTTGCCACATTCCTTAGACAGAAGAAACTAAAGGCAGAGATAAGATGGCAAAGTAAGAAGAGATTGTTTCATTATTCCCATCCTCACATTAAAGACTGATTCCCACATACTGTGCTGAAAGAAGTAAGCTTTTCCATGTTTAAGCTAATTTTGCAGAGCTTCCAAAGCTTAATTGGCTTTGCTGCATTACCAGCTTGGTCATTTCTACACTTTATTGTTTTGGGAAGCGTGGAGCATGACAGTCAGCAACTTCAGAGCAAGTTGTGGGTGGCACACTGCTGAAAGCCTCTGGGAGCAGATGTTGAACCACAGGCCCCAAACCTGACATTCTTTAAAATTTGGGACTCTTTAATATAGAAAAGTGCCTTTGTTAAGTGGTTATTTTTTCCTTATCTGTTCTCAGGGTTGCTCTTGTGGAAAATATTCCTGAAGGGATCAACTATTCAGACAGTGCACCATCCCATTTGTCTCTTTTCCAAGGCTGGATGAATTTGCTTAATATGGCTGAAAAGTCTGTTGACATAGTATCTTCCCAGTGGGACCTCAATCACAGTCATCCATCAGCATGCCAGGTATGTTCTAGCCTAACAAAAGAGTGGGACTTCAACAGTCTGTTCTTGTTGTTACACTATTCATTTTATAGAAGTACAACCTTTCCCTATAGCAGACCTATTTGTCTCAGTAGTCTAAAAAATAATTTTTAATGGGGATTTTCCTGCCAGTAAAATAGATTTCTGAGAGTGATGGTATGCTTGGGCTAGATAACATTCAACACATACTCATATCACTTCCATCTTAGGAAAGGATGTAATTGTGTAATCTTAAGAAAGCTGCCAAATTGTACCTATATTAGCACATCCATATTTGGGAATATTCATAAAGCTATGCAGTTATTATCTATTTAATGCAACCGATTAAATAAAAGAGCAAGTATGGGGATTAATTCTGCAGCCAAATAGATGAATAGAATTACACTTTAAAGAATAAGTATCAGATGATTCATAGCTTTTCAAAATTAATCTTGGGAGGCAGTGGTATTCAAGACTTCTGCAATTAAGAACAATAGGAAAAATCATAAAACATAGCGAATAAGACAGACATGCATTACAATTATGCTGTGCCAACAAAAATTTTATTCTTGAGAGCAATCCTCTTACAAACATGGTTAGGGCAGGTTTCCGTTTAATATCACTTGTGAAACTAAGATATCATGGAATTCATGGGCTGAGAGTATCTTCTCTTTTCCACTAAATAGATTCTTAGCTGAAAGAAGCAGCTCAGCTGACATGAAATGGGGTTAAAATGACAGCCAGAGAACTGTAATAAATCAACGCTATTATACTATGTCATAAACTCTTGGCTTCCCTCTCTACTTCTGTTGATGCTGTGCAGTAAAAAAAAAAAGCCCAATAATAGACAAAGCCTCTTATTCTGAGCCACTGAATTCTACTTCTTTTGAAAGTGCTTGTAGCCTAGTTGCACAGCATACATTAACTTTTCTTCAGAATAAATTTGCTGCATGTCCATTTAAAATAGTGAAAATCTGAGGTGGGCAGACAAATAGAAAATGGAACGCAAACCCTTCTTTTTATAGTGCTTATAAATACTGGAATACGGCTTGTGAATAACTTATGGAATATAAAAATATTGACTTTTTCACAGTGTAATTATGTAGCTAAACTTTATTTAAATTTTGCCTTAGTAACTTCAAACCCATGTACTGTCATTCAAGCAAATGTATTCAAAACAGTGCCTCAGATGTTTCCAGGATGTGCATGAATTGATATGTGCATGAATCTTTTAAAAATGTTTTGTCTGAAAAAAAATTCAACATGTCATTTGCTTCAAAACCAGCAGAGCCTAAAAAATCCCAAACAAAGGGCAAAAAGTAGCAAACTGGAAGTTGGGATTTCAATGGTTAAGCATCAAATCCATTCACTGTTCCACATTCGCATGCAAAGTAAAAAATGTAAGGTATTATTCAGCAGGAAAAGGAAGAAGCAGCATCTAAGAAGTGGATTTGCTCTTTCATTCTCAATTGCACCGTTAAAGCCAGAAAAATGAAGCATTTTTCATAATATTCTATTCTAGTTATCTATTTCTGTCTGCTAGTAGTCTTACAAAAGTGAGTAATTACTTCTGTTTAAAGGCAATTAATATTCCAGTCATCTCCTCATTTGTACAGCAGTGTGGGCTGAACAGCTGATAGATCTTTCTGTCAAGCTTGTCTATTCATGCTAAAACACTATGTTGTTATTGGCTGGTCTGATTGCTAAAAAATTGCCAAGAGGCAGTGTTTCTTAGCAAATCGCTGCCCCGGAGAATGTACACAAAGCTCAGTCTGTGAAAGGGAAGAGAGAAAACTTGGATTGTTACATCTGCTTTCTCCACTTGTGAAATGAAAGTGAAATTTCAGAGAAGCGTCAATATCTATAGTCTAGTTATTGTCTGAAGAATAAATCAAATGTTCTTAAGCCTTTACCATTTATGGGGAAATTTGCCCCAAAGTAGCAGAAGCATTATGAAAGGTCGGGGTGAGATGCAAAATGTCCAGGTAGTACAGTGCTTAGTAAGTTTTAGTTGTTCCTTGAGTTATTCTTGTTTTTTTAGAAACTAGGGATATAACCGTTTTCCATATGGACCCACATCCTGCTCTATAACTAGTAAGTTCCATTTATGAATATTCAAGACCTATATTGCAAAGCAAGGTTCTCCACAAGAGTATGTGAACAGTCATGGATTTTTGAAGAAGAAAAGCAGAGTAGGCTAGATTGCTTTCTCTCAATTACTTACAAGGTTTACTACATTCTCTGTATGTGTTTGTGTAGTCACATGCATATGGCCATTATATATACTGAAGAAAAATACAGCAGAAAACTCTGCAAATCTATATACACACATACATATATATGCCCAATGTACATATCATCCATATGTATGCATATTGTCCATCTTGCCTAAATGTATATTGGACATATGTGTGTGTGTATATATATATGTGTGTGTGTATATATATATATGTATATATGTGTGTATATATATATATGCATATGTATACATCTGCATATACAAAATTGCAGAAATTCATACACTGTTTTTCTTCATTTTTGTTTGTGGGTACATTGCCTAGGGTCCTTGACTCTTGCCTGTCCATATTTTGTTGCTATAAATCTAAATAAGCATTCATTGCTGACTGAGCTGTGCAGGTCACACCACCATGCTCAGTCATCTGAGGTCATGAGTCTTGCTAAATTGGACTCTGTACAGACAGACAGATGATGAAACAGTGTTTTTGGGCTTCTACAGCTTAAGCATCAAGTAAACAAATATTTGTTTGGCAAAGTAGTGAATAGGCTTTCTACACCTGCTTTTCTCATTCAGAAGAAAACCTCATACTTTGGTGACTTTGTGTTGTCATTTGTGTGTTTTCAAGATAGGGTAGTTGT
This sequence comes from Hafferia zeledoni, assembly GCA_035583235.1. NCBI lineage: Eukaryota > Metazoa > Chordata > Aves > Passeriformes > Thamnophilidae > Hafferia > Hafferia zeledoni. Next base: position 38,198,672 of record JAWWEV010000115.1, read on the forward strand.
CATGTAGAAGCATTGAGGTGCTTGTGGAATGTGAATGTGTGACTCCTCCTGTGGCAAGCTGAAGTTTAGAGATATTAGAGGATAATGGAAACAATTTTTGAGGATAGTTTTGAATTCATTTGCAGTGAAAAGAGAGGTGAATACAAGATCATGCCAGTTTCATAATTTTCACAGTTCATTTCCTCTGGCTTATCTCATGTTTAGAAACTTTAATTTACAATGACCTTTCAGATTTCCAGCAAGTCCTTCCCAAACTTTGGTTTATTTTTCACAAATAAGAGTTAATGCCATTGTGGCTTATTGGTACTGCCATGAGCATTGCACAGTTCTCCCTGGATGGCTATTTGGATGAACATAAGATGATCAAAGAGTAGGTCTGCATCTAAGTTTTACAATTATCACATAAAACCCAGATGTTTCTGACTTTGTTTGCCTACCTACAGTGCATCTCCCAAATGGTTTGATGGGGGAAGTCCCCCACTCTGTCTCATGTAAGCCAGCTGTCCAGCTTTGTAATGAATCTCTAATGACAAGTCATGTGTCACACATGCATTGGCCAAGGATTTTCAGTGATTTGTTTGGTTGAACAAATTTTAGTGCAAGAGGTTAAGTTCCCTTCCTTGACAATTATTAAAAAATGCAAATGAACACAAAGAGCACATCTCCAAAGCTAGCAGCTACCAGCAGAAATTTGCCATGATCAGCTGTAGAGATTGCCGTGTATTTTCTTTTCCATAAGCTCATCTTTACATAAACCTCTCTCTTCTTCAAGTGGTGGCATTTCCCTGATGCAGTTAGTACAGACTGAGGCATAGAAAAATAAGTTAAAAAAAAAAAGAAGTTCTTAAAATGAAAGCACATTCCCTCCCTTTGCATTAGCTGTTTGGTTAGAACAAATGAGGAGAGCATTTAAGTTTCTCTGGTCTATATTAAATAGAAGCAGTTAAAGATTTCTTAATTTATTGATTTGATTGGTTTCTGCCAGCATGCTCTGATTTTTAGTAATGTTTTAAAATATACCCAGAGGTTTGATTATAGGAAAATTTTTAAAAAAATATTAGTACAACTATAGAGAAATAATGCAAAAGTCTATGAAATGACGTGGTTTATTTCTGTGGAAAGAAAATGCTAAACATTGTCTAAAGTGTAGGAATCTAAGTTACAGAAGAGCACAATAAGTAAATTTTAAAGTACTTCAATAAATACAGCATTTTCATGTTTGTGTCTCCCCATTTTATTTCTAATAAGGAATGCATGCTGATAGAGACAAGAAGAGGCAAGGGAAATCAGCTGGGCTAGAATCAGCCTGTCTAGAGACTGCCAATAAATTGCTTTGGGAGCAATTTCAGGACCTTTTGGTAATGACAGCTTTCTCATTTTTTAAATTCACCAGTTTGCTGTGGCAGGTGTACAGTTGGGATTCACGTTTGAGATGTATGGTAGTTTAAAGCTACCATGCAAATGTCAGTTTGTTCATGTTATAAATACTTTTTACATCCTATTTTGTCACTTTCGGTAGGTTTTTTGAAACAGCCCAGTGAAAAGCGCAAGAGAATATTTTATCAGGATAAGCAGATTTCTGGTGCTAATGTTTGTTAAAATGCAGACATTCTATAAGGTAGCGTGCCAGTTTCCTAGCAGTTGGCTGCTGCTGTTTCTCAGTCCTCACAAGCTGGCTATATAGAAATGACTCTGATCACTGTCACGTAGTTGTGCAGCAGCCTGGTATTGTCTCGCAAAGGGAATGTGGTCTGAATGACAGCATGAGGGTTTGTATTCAGCAGAAGCATTTCAAATGTGCTGACAGCAGTGACAAAACTCTTTAGACCTTCCATCCCATCTTTTTTCCTTTTCATAGGCAAAACCAGTAACATTGCAAGTAAACATGTCAGAAAGTACAGAAACTGAGTTTCCAATTAATATTAATAAGAAGTCCAGGTTCTTCAGCAATGAGGAAGAGTTTCTAGCACCCTATCCACTACAGTGTGTACAGATTTTTAAAAGCAAGTTGTGAATGTTTCATAGTTTAGAGTGTCTAGATTAAGCCTTGGTGAGGAAATGAATGCCTGCTGAGAGATGATGCAGTGAGAGATGAGATAGAGGGAATTCTTTCCAATTCTGTCACTGGGTGGTGGTGTTTTGTGTACCTGTATAAACACAAATATTTGTGGTGATGGCAGTCCTGGTCTTAACCATCATTACTTAGAGATGCTTTAAATGTTGAATCACTTTTGAGGTTTTACCATTTATGAACATAATTGGGGAAAAAAGAGAATGTTATAAATCCATAGCTTGTAGTGTCCCTGATGGGAAAATGTATTTTCAGAGAAGATGGCTTCATTAGAATGCAGGGCTGCACTCCAAGTGATCTATTCACCCATAGGATGGACTGTTCAGCAGGCAGCATGGTCTGTAAGAGACAGCTGTGTTGGTCACATCAGGGCATACTAAGATTGAGTAAAACTCAGGAAGAGATGCCAGGAAGAGATACAGGCTTATTTATCAAAGCTTTTGTAAATCATATGTAAATATAATCTCATGCAGGTAGAAGTGGCCATAATGTCCAAAAATAATTACCATAAGGAAAAACAGTAAGAACCATCCCCTGAAGCAATTAATTTTATCAGTTTGAGACATTAACTTTCTAAACATTCTTCAGCAGAACAGTTAATTAATTTGTATTGATAATGCTGAGCCCTTTCCCTTAAATTTATAAATGCATTTTCTATGTTTATTTATGTGCTAGAGCTTTATATCATGCTTCTAGACAAAATAAGTTTTTTACGGATAACCTAAACAAAAACAGTGTTTATCTTTCTACTTAGTAAATTAAATAGCGAGAGTAGCTGTTTCTACCTATATGGATATTAATTAATTTGTCTAATGAAAACCTTTTAGTTCTTAATTTTCCCAGATCACTTTTGCAAAGGTACAGTTAATGAAAATCAAAAGTGGTGGGGACCTGTATGAAGGCTGGCTGAGCTCTGGCATGCCAGGAGCCTCTCACTTTGGAGGATAGGCCAAGGCATGGATTGGGAATTGGGCAGACAATAGGTCAGTGATTGCTGTTCCCAGATTTTGTTAGAGTTTGACAGTGCCAGACTGCAGAAACTGTAGGATAAACACTCTTGGAGGGAGCACTCTGGTCAGTGCACCTCGGCTCCCCCAGAATTGTGCTGGAGCTGCTGCGTAGCTCTATGTGCAGTATCCATCTCCCCCATGCTATTATCTCATTAATTCTTACATTTTCTAGTAACATCTGTCCTTCTTTTTAAAAAGACTCAACACAATCTGTGGTGTGAGAATTAAGGATTCTTGTAGCTTCATGAGATATGCGAGGGAAAGCCACTTCTTGACTTGCACAGAAACTCAGTAATGTTTTTCGGATGTGTGAGTTAAATTCATGGATGTCATTTCTTAAATGTGGAACCACCTAGTCACCTTAAAAAATACTGAATCTAATTGTAATAAACATTTGGAACTTCATGCTAGTAATGTTTTTGTTTTCCTGTTCTGTTAGCTATTCTCTAATGCTTTCATTATGGCAGCATTGTGTTAACTGCAGAGTTCTTGTGATCCCTGGGATGAGCAGGGAGCTATGTTGTGGATTTGAGTGAGTAAACAGGCACACCTTGCAAAAGTAAAATGTAAGCAGTAGTTCTATTTCCATTGCAGCCTCTGACTGCTTGGTAGTTTGAGAAAGCTGTTTAGGAGGATGGGTACTTTTATTTTGCCACATGCATTCAAAATAAGTGAATATTGAAAAATAGGTCTATACTGTAGACAGAGGAAGCACTACTTTCTGTGGCTGCCTCATGTTCAAGGCCCAACAAGGCTCAAAGTGTCAATCTGTGCAGGCAATTACAAGGCAAAGGTTGGCTTTCCACTGTCTGCTGCTTTTGGGTTTTCAACATGTGGAGAGGGGTTGTCTGGGGTTTTGTTGGTCCATGCCACATCAGATTGTATCATCCCAAACTGCTTTTGGTTTGGTCATTTTGTTAAATAGAAAGATCCTTTCAAGATTATCGGAGTAATAGATTGTACAGAGAATTATGTAAAATAGTGAAGAGCTTTATCTTCTACCTGTTTGTTTGAAAGTTGATATGTGATTGTTGCTTTTTTTGTTGTAGCTTTACCTTGCAGCCAGCATTACATTGAACCTGAAGTGAAGTGTGTAGTCAGGGCAGCACTTTGTCAGCCACATAAACCCAAAGTCTTTGCCTATTGGACTGCTACTTGAAAGTGGTGTGTCCTGTAGTAAGCTAGAAGGGCAGCAAGGAAATGAGATTTGGCTGTGGTTGTATGAACAGCACAGTAGTGATACCCTGGAGAGTTTATTTCTGATATCACCTAGTTAGCTGTTTCTAACTAAACTTTTTTACTTAACTTAAAATACTGAATCTAAAAATTAAACATTTACTATGCAAACAGAAGTTCTACTTTTTCTTTGTTTCTTGGATATGGAAAAATGGGGCAATTTAAAATGTTGTTTTTCATGTGAAACAAACATCTTGATTTCTGTTTTGACATATATCCAGCTCAGTATGAGATTCCCTTTTTTGTTCTGTGTTAGAAATATGGCTGTATGGGCTGTCCCGTGGTGTAATGGAGAGCACTCTGGACTCTGATCCCAGGGACCTGAGTTCGAGTCTCAGTGGGACCATCCCCTGGCAGTTCAAGCCTCCCTGCCATCCCATCCCGTCACATCTCG
>JAWWEV010000115.1:38209882-38253660 GCA_035583235.1 Hafferia zeledoni
ATTGAATGTCGAATGTTCAATAAAGGATTCCAGTTTTCTTCCCCATAACTGGGATCGTCTAGTTTTTGACCGTCTCAACAGACAGCAATGGTGAATATGATTTATATATCAAATGAATTGTGTTGAAGTCCATATTCTGCCTGCTTCTGTTGGCACACTTAAGGTGCTGCATAGCTTTAGAGCTGTGGTGCTTGTGGGACCTGAGTTTTTACTTCTGCCCACAATCATGTTCCATTTCCCTGTCTACTTGTAGGGAAATGGAAAAATTATGTCATTTTTAACATATTGTAGAAGAACTGAGAAACATTTATGTCATAGAAAAGATGGAGATCACTGGGAACTACAGAGCAGTTTCTCCTCACAAAACAAGCTGAGAGTTAAGCACTTTTTTTAACCTAGAGCCTTTTGTATCCTGCAAACCCTGGGAATCTAGAGTTGACCATTTGGGGAAAACTGCAGTTTTCTCTGGAAAACTTAAAACTATAGGAGGGCATTTCCTGATAAGTTTTGGGCAACTTGAGTTTTTGTGAAAACTGTTGGTAGGGTAAACCATGATGGCATTGCTTTACACTCAGCCCAGAATATTTGTTTTCTGTACTAGTGAAAATTCCAGTGGACATTAAACATATTAGAAAACAGCTATCACTGGCAATTTTAAGAAGAAAGCGGATAAGCTCCAGTGAGGAGTGGCCTCATAGTTCTGGTGCATGGGAAAGGTCTAGCGAGGTTTCAAAGCTGGGTGTAATAGTTCCATAATGATTTGGAAGGAGAACATACATAAACTTATGTGCTTAAGGACATTCATCTCAACGGAAGAAAAAAAAGAATTTTTTTATAGTGAGAACAATCACTGACTGGAACAACCATCCTCAGGGACATGGGAGAGTCCTTGACGCTGAGGATTTCCAAGATGTGACTGGACAGGCTGTTGGATAATCTCATACAGACTCCCTTTTCCACAAAATACTGGGCCAGATGATCTAACCTGGGTCTTTCTATTCTAATTAAGCCTTTAATTCCTCTTCATGAGAAGATGTTGAAAGTTAATGTAAAAAGACTGCAAAGACTAAAAAGAAAGCACCCTCCATTCACCTAATGAGAAGCAAGAATTCTGAAGCTGGGTCTTGAAGAAATTTATGCCTGTCCAGATGGCCAGTTTCTGCACAATATACCATAGAAATTATATTATCTGGTGCATGTTCCATTGGAATGTAAAGAGTGCTCTTGACAGATGAAGTTCAGTTGTTGGTTTTATGTAAGGTGGTGTTGTACCTCCACTGCTTTCTTCATCACTTTCCTAGGCTGGATTCTCCAAGACTGTGAGAGGAAAGAGGCATGAAGGTGGGATAAGTTCCTGCTACAGTACCAAAAATAGACTATTTTTCCCCTATGATTTTTCAGAAACAAGTAAGCAGGATCCTATAGTTTATTTATCAATAGACTAGGGTAGGTCCTACTGAAAGAATCAAGTAATTTGGATCTGAGTTTCACAGATTTAAAGGTGGATGTAAATAGGGGGAAAGAAATCTCTTCCATTCCTTTCAAATTTCAAATGTTCACATTTTTCTAAAACTCTACCTAAGACACACTTGAAAATATGAGAAGTGTACAAATAGCAGCTAGTGAAAGTTGCACTAGCAAGGCTTTTGACATCTGATTTTAAATTCATCTTCATATTTTTATTTATTATGAATGAGGCCTTGTTCATTTGTTATTATTATTTTAAATTCCTTGGGTACCCATAACAGAGTAGACATATGATTTGATTTAGTTTTTATTCGTTGCTGCTGAAGAATGTTTCCTGATATTTTCTCAACAACTTTAAGCCTGTGACAAGCAATCTTAAAGCTAATTCCAAGATGGAAGATCTCCTTATGTTCTTAGAATGCATAGTAACTTTGTCAGAGTTCTGTACAGTGAGGGTTACTGAGCTGAATTTCCAAAACTAGTTGCATCCTGTCTTAGAAAGAAAGAAGTAAGTACCAGTTTTGCATCAGAAATTCAAGCATCCAGGTATCTACGTGACATCTAGGCAACACTAACATGCAGGAACTCCTGCTAGGTTTTTCTTTTGGAGAAATATCTTTCTGTTTAGGCACCTGAGCTCTCTTACCTCAGTTTATGTTGCAAAGTGTGCAGTCATCCACTAAAACCTTGATAGCAAGGAAATTTTCAGCACTGGTTTTCTTCCTAAATTTCGTGAGAAGTTATATGCAATGTTTCTTATTTGCTTAAGTTGGGGAGCTAGATCCTGCAACATGACATAAGCCACATCCAACCTTAAGAAACATGGCTGAAAGGAGCAGGTGGGGGGTATTTTGGCAGACATGTATCAATGCACCCAATGTCTTTGACACAGAGCATCTGCCTGAGTTGAAGAAGATAGTGTTGAAAATCCTGCTCTTTCTCAAGTTTTTTAAATTGCCAACTTAAAGAAGAGCTGTCTACCTTATCAGGTACCTTAGAGAAAGCAAATTGTCTAGGCTAGCATTGAACATCTTAAACTGATTAAAACAGAGGTGATCACAAGGGTTTGGGAAGAACAGAGGATATTCTATAATGGTGCCACCTTGGTTCTTCCTATTTGAGTTCTAATAGTTTGCAGGAAATCTTTTAATCTCTCTCTGCATTCAAAGATGGCTGTAGTGATCACACATTCATTTGGAATGGAAGAATCCGATCTTCCAGTCACTAGTCGTCTTTTGCTCCTTCTACTGCCACCAGATCTATTTTGTAAGAAATGTATTGCCCTTATTTGTGAAACAATTATTTTAAGGTTCTGATTGTAGGACAGGATTTTGTAACTTTGGAGAGCTGATCCTTCTCTGCAATTCCAAATGAGAGGCTGAGGTAATCAACATACTTTCCATTAGCATTGTCAGCTGCTTAGTTTCTATGACTCTTAGCTAAACAAAAAAAAAAAAGCTGATGAAAGTCCAGTTGTTATTGTAGGTTCTACAGGAAACTAGATACCTAATCTGGGAATAAAATTTCCACTGAACATGAAAATATCTCTGTATTAGACACTATAATTGATTATTATTTTCTCTTATGAGTTTGAAGTGCACTAACTTTAAAAATATTTGGGCATGGCCTGCCTCACAGAATTCTCTAGCATGAGAGAACTAGTGGTATGAGGCTGTCACATCCACAGCAAGCAGAGGGAAAACACTAAACCAAAAGAACCCTCACTGTAATTTAAATTCTGAAGGCAGCCAGGGCCTTGGGTTGTACTGACTTGTTTTGCAAAGAGGGAGAGGGGAAAAGGTTCACTTAAGCCAAAAATCTGTGTCTAATAGAGCCAGATATACAAACAATAAATTCTAACTCTAAGCTCTACAGCATCTGTGTCTGTAGATTTAGAAAGTAATACCTTTGCTGAGAGGAATAGCTGTGTACCCAAGGACAGTCCCTTCCAATTGATAACGTGCACTTTTGCATCATGAGATATCGGTCACGTGCTTTTCAGTATCTGTAGTCACTCTTTCAAAGATGCCTAGGTAAAAAATAATATTTTTTTTCCTGATAAGGCTAGATGTACTGTGAGGCATGTTCAAGATGTTAGGTGTTTAGTAGAAACAATATCATAATTCTTCTGCTTTGAAATTTGTTATTAATGTGCGTGTATTAATGGATTTGACAGAAATGAGCACTTTTCTATTTATTAAGCTCCAGCACAGCTATGAGTGTTTGTAATCCAGCCATCTTGTGAACAGCCAAAGTGCCCTTGTCTGGTAGTAATTAGTCAGGTCCAACACAGCAGGTTAATACCACAGGGATCATCTCCAAATCTTGCTTGATAGTTTACATGCTGAAATGGATTTTTCCTGTAAGGCAGTAGTTGGTGTGATTTGCTGACACTTTTTAGTACAGAGAAACCAATAACGGATGGCATTAGCAGAAATCAGTTGTGACATTTTTAAAACATATGGATAGCATGCAAGTTCCTACCTACAGTTACTGGAAGAGCTGGTAAGAGCTGGCAGGGCCATCTGAGCTCAGAAAGCATTCATTGGGTAGCTGCGCTCCCTTTGCAGAAATTTTGGCACACCATGCTTTCTCTTGTATGCTGAAGCACTAACTTTGTCTCATCCTGAAAAGAAATGAATGGTCCTACAAAGGAGTCCAAGGACAGCAGGTGAATTTATTTTAAGTCAGTTTTGTTTTGTCCATTCATGTAATTTCCATGTTTCATATCCACTTGAAGCCTAACTGTCTTCCTAGAACTGTGTTTTCCTGAGTCACAGCAGTCTTGCTGGTATGATTTGGTATACTTTTGATTGCTCCTGTTTTGCAAGGAGGCTTCAGCCTTAGCAGTGACACTGTTTTGTCTCTCACCTTGCTCAAGTTTTTTATGTCATCTAGACTGAAGTGTAACTTCAAACCCAGGGAGTTCTGAGAAGATCATCATCTGAAGTGATATGAGACAGGCACTTGAATTGTATTCTTTTAGCTTCTTCACTGCTTAAGTCAATCAATATAATAATTCTGCTTCAAACTTGTGATTAAATTATTGTGGGCTCAAAGTTGCCAGAAGCATCCAAGAGCGTTCATAAATGCCCAAACCAAACTGGCTCTCTTTGACTGACACCATTTGATTTTCATTTGATGAACAGTTTGGAAAGGCTACTCATCTGTGCCTACCCTTGGGTTGTTGCATGCAGCACAATTGTAGCATTGGGTAAACCTATGTGGTCAAATCTTGCTGGTTTGTACAGCATCAGTTACCAAGCGTAATCTTTGTAACAAGGATTTGCCACTGTGATGCTGATACTGACCTTTCTGGTAATCTCTTAGAGCAGTTTTCAAATTAACCAAATTAACCTTAGGCTTCTACAGCACTTTGGTGTCTTACGAATTTTTACACAGCTTAATGGATGGAAAGCTGAATTTAAGCTTCTTCTAAAGGAATGCAACTGCAAGCGAAGTTCCCAGATTGATATCTTTGCGATACTCTCCATCATTTCCACCTTCTACTGTATGTCCTTATAGAGTCATTGTTTCTAATGCTTATGCTCAAGAACAGAGTGCATTCAGCCTATTTTCCTTCCTTTGGACAGAATATTAACTATATACAGTGTGTAAATATTACATAGTGCAGGAATAGATGGTGACTTCAGTGACTCCAAACAAAACAGATCCCTGCTTTTGATGCTTTTAATCTCAGTAGCCTTCTTTGCATAAAATGATGGAGAAGAGTGCCAGCAGAGTTTTATGGCTACATAATATGTATACTAAGCTTCAAAATCATGTCAAAAGAACAATATGATGGTTGTAATGAGAGGCTTTTAAAAATAACCATTCTTAAGCAAAAGATCACAGAGCAGCTGTTCCCAGCCATATAACAAGGGATTGTCATAAAGTCCATGATGTGATTACTGGGACTTGAAGTTCATGTGCTACCTTCTGGTCTCGCTTTCATAGAGGTCTCAGTGGGCAGCTGCAAGCAGTCCAGCTACACAGCCCCTGTCCTGTACCTGCTGTCATCCCAGATGGCTCTGAACTGGCCTATCTCTGTCTTGCTATCCTCGAGCTAATTCTCTGTCCTGTGTGGTTTGGAGAAGGCAAAGAAGTCCTACAGACCTGTTCTCCACCAGTTCAAAACGTCACAGGGGAGTAATATACCTGTATTGCTGTCCCTCACAGAGAGTTGCTGATACTTTCTCTGGAGAAATGAGCCATTATTTGTAATCTAGTCCCTCTGGAACACTAAAATCCTCCGTGATTTCAGTGTGCTGTCACTTTTATTGACTGTATATTGTGTGTGTCCTTCACCTGGCTAATAACATAGAATCTGTGGAGTTGTAGCTTCCTTTTATTTTGCTTTCTGCATTTCAAATAGGCTGTTTGGAGGAAAGTCAATCTGTGTTAAATGGCTGCTAACTGACAAGCTATTGATTTGTATCCCCTACGTATTGCTTCACATTAAAGCATTCTTTCCCCACATACTTTTTACTTTTTGTCAAAAAAAAAAAAAAATCCAGTGTGGATTTTTCTGCTTTTGACATCAGGCCATGTTAATTTGCCTCTTTAAAATGCCTCCATTTTAATATATGAAGTATCTGGGTGACCAAACCAGAATGCTGAAGCCCTCCAAAATGCATCTGACAGGCTGGTCAGAACAAGAGTGAACAAAGTGTGAGACTCTTCAGTGTGCTACAGCAATGCTGTAGTATCTATTCTACATGCTTACTTGATAAAAGAAGAGGCTGTAGAAGTGTCTTGTTCTTTCAAGAGCTTTAGAGCCATGGTAACCAAAAAAAAAAAAAAAAAAAAGCGGTTATCTTCCTTTCTTCTGTGGACTAGGAAAGCAAGTAGAAATTCCCAGAGTTCCAATCTGCAACGACCATCAGTAATCTTTGTCTACTTTTGGGCTGTAGATCACGAGTTAATACCTGCAGAAGTTCTAGCACATGCTAAATAAAATTAAATTAAGACAAATCTGGGTATCCCAAAACTGTGGTTAGCCTCAAAATTCTTAAGAAAATATATTTTTCCTTTACATAAATTTATTTTTAAAAGCTTGGAGACTATATCATAATGCTTATATGGGTAGAAAATAAAATATGTTCCTCAAGTAACTGGAAAGTGGGGAAGTGAATGAAAACCTGAGTGAATATATATGATGAATGAAACAATGAATGAGTAGGCAAGGGCAAGAGTAAAGTTATGAACTGAGTATGAAGTGGAAGAGAGTGAAGGAGAGGGAAGAAGAATGATTCCAAGGGAAAGTAGTGCAGAAAATGAAATAGAAGGGAGGAATGAATCAGATGAAAGAGAAGGGCAGAAACTGAAAACTAAGTAATTAATTTAGAAAAAGGTCAGAACTGTATGTTGTCATAAGGTGAAGCATGTTCTTGCTGGGCTTGTGACAACATAGATGGAGAGAAAAATAATTGCAATTGAGACAGGAATGAGCTGGGGAAAAAATGGGAAAAGTCAGAGGTGTACATGCCAGGACAACAGGATAGAATCAAAGGAAAGAGGTGAGAAAAGACGGTGAGAGACAAGGGAGAAGAAGTCTACCACTGGCAGACCGGGGTCCTCTGCCTGCGTCTCTGTTTTTCTTGTACGGTCATGGCCAGGTCAGCCAGCACTCTTGGCTTTTTGGTAGCCTGCAGATAATAATCTGGGGCTGCTTGGACAATCAGCTACTGAAAGTGCAGAAAAAAAATTCTGTTATGAAGGTACTGTAAAAATTAAAAGCAGTAGCTATCTGAGGAGGCATAGTCCATCCTCACTTCTTTGCCTGCCCTGCAGTATGCTTTCTCACCTTCCAGAACTGAGATTTCTTCTTCATGGGAAGGAAACCAAAAGACTCCAAAGCAGAGCTCCAAATGTTTGAGGATCACATTTAGAGAATGATACACAAGTGTTGTTATTGCTAGTCAGCACATTTAGAAGTGACTGGTTGCCAATACTGATGGCTTTAGAATATATAAATATCAGAATGAGATCATGTTGCTAAGTTAAAAAGAGAGATTGGGATAAATAGTCACTGCATTTTTTCTTGGTAGGGGTTTAGCCTTGTTCATTCATAGAAGGTTGTTATTCTAATTCCTTATATATTAGGATGAAAAAATGTCCCTGAATTCTTGCATGTTTTATCTAAGAAGCGTATAAATAAATGGAGTGCTTCATAATGCTAATCCAAGTAAAGAAAAGAGTCTTTGAAGAGAGGTGGAGTAAGTCTTGTGCAAGTTTACTAATCTCTCTATTATATTTAAAATAGCTTTCTTTTATAGTAAAAACGTATGCAATTATAATTAGGCAAAGAAAGAAGGCCACAATCCAGCTTTATTAATGCTTTTACTGACTGTATTATAGTCTTCTTTAAGCAGTAATATGCTTTGTCGCCTGAATCAACTAAGTGAGAAAATTACTTTCTCCAATCTCTGAAGCAATCACTTTTATAGCTTCGTCTGGTAAATGAGCAGCCTACTTTCCAATAATGAAGGGCAAAAAAAAGATGGGGAAATTTTTTTAAAATATTCTAGCAAACTTACGTTAGTTCTTTTACAGACTCATCAGACTCTCAAAACAGATCTGTACTCAGAAAATTCTATTTAGAGGAATGCTGAGTTCTGCTAAGGGGAAAGAATGGAACTGATCATCAGTGCTCTCATTATTCAAAATTTTATTCAAAATAATCTATGAGTATTGATATGAAATACCTCAAATAGCTCAAAAAGAAGTAAAAATTTGATTGAAAAATACTGATATCAGAGTCAAGGAAGTATAAAATGAGGATTTTTCTCAGGTTTGCAACATCAGGCAGCAAACCATGTTAAAAGAGGAAAGAAAATGTTTGCTACTTTCAATAAAATTATTAGAAGGAAAGGAAAAGCTGTTTGGAGCTTTTAAGTTACACCAAATTCTTATGCACAGACTCAATTATTTTGTTTTTAAAGATAAACTAAAATGGGAGTCCTAAACTTTGGCCCAAAACAGTAAGGGATTCTACAGCAAATACAGTACAGAAGTTACTGACTTTAAAGGGCAAATCTAGGTGGGAAAGTGTGCAGTTGAAGCATGTCTGCTTTCCTGTCTTGTTCCATGTAGTGAGGTGTAGTGTTGGCTGCCTCCACGTTCTACTGGGTGACAGCCTGTGCTTCTCCAGGATGTGATGATGCTCTGGATATTCATCTTTGGAAGGACCAGAGATCGGTAGTCACATGAGTTTATTCCCTTTTTGCAGTCTAAAATTCTGTCCACATGCAAAAACACACCCACACAACCATAAGGGTTGGCACTGGAACAGGTTGCCCAGAGAAGCTGCAGATGTTCCAACACTGGAAGTGCTCATGGCCAGGTTGGATGGAGCTTTGGGCAAGCTGGTCAAGCACAAAGTGTCCCTGTCCACAGAAGGGAGGTTGGAACTCAGTGACCTTTAAGGTCTCTTTCAGCCCAAACCGTTCTATGATTCTATTCACAGGGAAGCTCAAATAAAGTGTGCCCGTGTGTTATCTATTCTGTGAGTAAAAAGGAGACTTTTTATCTCTCTGCTGTCAAATTTGTGATTTACCTTTGGATTTTTGCCAATGAATCAGAAATGGGGTGTAGTTGGGTGGGTAAGTATTACAAGGAAATACCATCAGACCTCTTTTTTGTTTCTCCTGTGAGATGGGATGGGAAACATTTTGGTTATATTTCTGGGGGTTTTCTGCTGAGTAAATCAAAAGGGCCCAGCAGGCAGCACAAAATGCATTCACAAGGGTGAGAGCTGTAAGGCTCCTGTGCTGAACTCCAGATACACCTGGGTAAGTAGCTGAGAAACTGGTGTTTTGGTTACTTGGACTACCAACAAAGACCAACACTTGACACCTTCAAAACCACTGTAAGGGCATGTTTAGATAAATGTTACTGTGGGAACTCACTAGGTCCCAAGATGTCATTGAAGTTAAACAAGCAATTGGAAGAAATTAATTCTGACCTTTCCTTTGTTCTGAAAAATTTTCCATTCTGCATCCAGTGAGCAAACTCTGCATACACAAGGGTCCCCTGATGGGTCTTTTCTGGATCTCCTGTGTCACTGTGGACCCCTGTGTAAGCACATGGGAAATGTCATCCCAAGCAAATGACAGCATTGCCCTCCTATCTGCTTTGTTTGCACAAGGCAAATGGTTATACAAGATAAAAGGCAAACAAATACTGGAGCTTGCCACCTGGAATTTCTGAGGCCTGATTTAGAGACCAGTGGGGGCTGAGAGTATGTAGGTGTACCTTTTAATGGCAGCACTGGTATAAGTAGTTCCTGCATCTTGTTGCACCCAGCCACAGCCACACATTCCCACACTTGCACTGTGCCTTCAGTTGTCTTGGAAAAATTGTTTACTGCCATGTGGTGAGCTGGACTAGTGAATTGCTCTGTGTTTGAAGCAACCTACTTATTTTTATTTATTTTTAACCTGTATCAATTTTCTTATCTAGCTCCTTCCCTAGACCCTGAAAAAGCTACTTTGGCACAGTTGAGGAGGTGGTGGAGGGAAGGAGAAGGGTTGCTGAAGATGAGATCTGTTCATGCTATTATTACTGGGGAGGATCTGGTGTTGGTTTGGGGGTTTTTTTTCCATTTTTTAATCATGCCAGTTGTAACTCGACAATACTTAGGTTTCAGTCAGAGAGTTGGGGTTTTTAATGCTTACTTCATATTATTTCTTTCTCTTCCTGCTCTTTCCTATCCTCATACTCAGCTCTTGGCTTCCACAGCTGTGTGGATAGAGCAGTTTCTGGGGTTGTACTGCCCCACATAAATAATTGTAATCCACCAAATGAGAGAAAACAAAGCAAAAAACCAATGGTTGAATGTAGAGGGTATTTTTTCCCCCTGATCATGCAGAGAAGAGCCCAACAGTGTGTTTACAGTCTGCTGGGAAGGGAAGGGAGCCAGGCAAGGAGCTGGCTCAGTGCCTGGAGAGGGGGCTGGGAAGTCAGCTGGCAGCAATGGAGACCTTTCTCTTCTCTCATCCTCAGCTCCACGGGGAGATGAGATCCTTGACTGCAGCCTGTCTGCTTAGGGGAGCTCTCTTGTAGCAGCCCTTCTTCCAAGCTCCAGCTAGACACAGACACGTGAGCTGGCTGGGGAGTGTGCCAGTGGAGATGTGCAGTGGCAGCACGGAGGAGGCAGAGTGTGACTGCAGGTTGTCCCTGAACCACCCACGCCACAGCCTCAAGTGTGTGAGCCCATCCAATGCAATTCCAGTGGGTGCTGCAGGCACCTGTGTCTACAGAGAGAGAGACTAGAGAGGCTCATGCAACTTCAGTTTCCTCTCCTGGGCATTGATTTCCCCGAAATTATCTTTGTGTCAGTGACCTCTGATGCTCTAAAATAATACAGTCAGCATCACAGTAAATTTTCATGAAAAATAGCCACATCAGAAACAGTCCAGTTTTCTTAAAGGCAGCATAAACTTTGGGGGCCAGTGCTGTTTTGAGAAGCTGCATGTGCTCATAGATTTATGGCTGTTTGTACATTGGGAGTGAGTGTTTGTCATGCAGGTAGTTTGAGTGCAACTGTTTAAGGCAGGCCAAGGTGGTGTGAACATAAATTATATTGCAAAAACTTTCTGGGGATTACTTGGACTGTTCTGGAATGTAATCTCTTTGAGTAAGTATGATTTCATTTTTTGCATGTGTGACAGTTGAATATGGATCTGCTAAAGAAAAGACAGCAAGGATTTTATTCTACGCTGTTTCTTTTTAAAATTACTGTGTGCTTAGCCTGATGAATAGCACATAATCCCAGAGTGGCAGGATTCAGTCCTGGTAGTTTTTAAAATGACAGAGGGGTGCGTGTGAGAAAGGCAGAAGGCAATATAAACAAAACAGCTGATTCAAAGTTAAGATATTACCATCAGAGATTTCCCTAAAAGTCCTTGAGTGTTGTCTTTTTAAAATAAGTCTGAATCATTAATCTTTCTGTGGGCAGGCAGACTTTCAAATTGCATTTCAAACCCAATATTCCAGAAGGAGCACAGGAATAGCAGAGAGTCTAGTTTGTCTTTTAATAATTCAGAGACTTAGTAAAAATAACGTTGTTGTCAAGTTGTGTGTTCTGCTTTTGTACTTGTCCTCCTCTGAGTGCTGACAGGTCACACTAGTGGGGCTTCTGGAACAACTACACACTTTTTGCAATCAGTTGAGAAAAAGCATGACAATTCATGGAGAGATGATCCTCTACCCGGGTCACTTGTGTCTACCCTGAAGGAGATAGCTACTCTGCCACTTGTGCCCACTTGTATTGAAAACTCTGGATTTTTCTCTCAGTGGAAGAAAAATTGTTTTTATTCATGGGTGTACTTTGTGCTTAAGGCTTGTTATCAAAAGCAAATAAATAAAATGAAATCATATGTTGCAAAATGTAGGGAAGGAGCTGTTCACTTTATGTATCTATATGTGGACACTTCCATATCCTAGTGAGCAAACTGTACCTTAAAAAGTAAGCTTGAGACCTAAAGGATCTTTTGTTGAATTTGCTGACTAAGCACATGGTGATTAACTGCACCTGTACTGATCTGAAAAGGCAGTTTAGCTGAAAGAATACAAAAGGTATGTCACAATGGCAAGTGCTGCTTCCTACCCATGTGGTAGCCCCCCAGAGAGGCCATGTAAGATGTCATGCAGGCTGCTTGAGCACTGGCTGTTCTCAGGTGGGCACGAGCTTGTGCTCTAGGGCTCATGGTATGGTTTGTTCAAGTCTGCTCTTGACTTTAACTTCAGGCTACCCTCCAGAGTATAGATAAAAATATGTATCTGTGAGTGCCAAGTGACTGTCATCAGTGAGGTGAAACAATGAATCCAGAGCTCACATTCTCAGACTCCTTTTCCAGTCTTTTTACTTAGAGCATTTGCTTGAGAACACACAGAATTAGGAGAGGGGAAAAACCTGCTGTGGGCAGGGTGTACAGACATGGTGATGAGGAGCATGAAGAGATGACAAGAATGGGGTAAGCAGGGGAGGGCAGATGTTCCTACTGTGGCCAGTTTTGTGATGACATGGGGAGCAGCACCTGGAAGATGCACAATGGATTGGATATGCATGCACATTTGTCAGGTTCAAACTGCATATACATGAGAGCTGTAAGCTGTGGTGCTTTCACTGACCAGACTCGTTTCCTATATCAGTGCTTCCTTGTGCCCTGCTGTCCCTTCTCCTTTGTGATTCCTCTACAACATTCCCACTCCCCTGTCCTAGCTCCCCCTGTGCCAATGCGTTCCCCTTCAATCGTCTGCTGTGCCTCTCAAGCCTGCACTTGACAAGCTCTATTTTCTCAGAACGGGAAAGGGGAGACATTCAAAAGCCCTCCACCTTTACAGCTTTCCTGTTCCTAGCAGGAGGTAGCAGAGCCCTGCCTGGCTCTGTGACCTTTCTCCTAGGGCTCTGTGCAATGCACTCCCAACATGTGGCATCAGATGATGTATCTGCTTCTTTCTCCGTGCTCTTTTCTGCTGCAGCACTGCTTCCTACTGTCAGGGCTAATGAGGTCAGGGCTCTTGGTGCTTTTTTCATCCTCACTCTGCCTGTGGTGTGTTGCCCATCACTGTTGCTGCAACTTCCCAAACAACTCTGGCTCTCCTTTCACTCTTTAAGTTCTTCCCCTTATTTTTCTTTCTCTCTGGTTTTAAAAACACTATAGTGGAAGTAAGAAAGTTGTGAAGAAAGAAGACCAATTTTAGCCATGGTAAAAGGAAATGCAGCTTCTGTTTCTTGGGCGTTATGTTTGCTAACTCCAGAGTGAGTCTAGCCTGTAACTGGTGCTGTTGAAAACTGTGGCAGGCAGAATTTGCATGTTTGCTTTCAAGGCAGCTGTGATAATAGCAGCCTAAACAGTTGCTCTTTCTGTGTCTTTTTTAGAAAAATTATTTACTGCACCCACCAGAGAGGTGATTTACCACAGTGATGTTGTTTCTGTACAAGGACAATCTCCCAGGCTGTTCACAGGCATCGGAAGCAAAGCCTTGTGGGTGCCCCTTGTCCAGACTGTTGCATAAACTCAGATATGGAGGACAAGTGACAGCACTGTGCATTCCAGCCTCCCGCAGTCTCACATGAAGAAGAGCCTCCCAGTTTGTGTAGATACCTGGTGACCTTACTTGAGCAGCAGTAGAATCCACAGCTAGTATATGCCACACCAAGTGTGCCAAGAATGTGTCTCAACGACATAGAGTTTTTCATGACAGTGTGTATGTGTGATATGCTCTTGATTAAAGGCTCCTGCTAACAGCTTAGTGCTTTGACTCAAACACATAAAAAATGTCCTAGCCTTGGATTCATAGAATCATAGAGTGGTTTGGGTCAGAAGGGACCTTAAAGATCATCTAGTTCCAGTCCCCCTTCCATGGGCAGGGTCACCTTCCACTAGAACAGGTTGCTCAGAGCCTCATACAATCTGGCCTTGAACACTGACAGGGATGGGGCATCCACAACTTCTCTGGGCAACCTGCTTCAGTATCTCACCATCCTTGCAGCAGGGTTTCCTCCTAATTATCTAATCTAAACCTACTCTCTTTCAGTCTGAAGACATTCTCCCTTGTCCTTCCCCCTTTCCAACATGCCCTTGGAATAAGTCTCCATTTTTCTTGTGGGCTCCTTTCAAGCACTGGAAGGCCACAGTTAGGTCATCTCGAAGCCTTCTCTTCTCCAGGCTGAAGAATCCCAGTTCTCTTCAAGTTCCTATTCTTGAAGTCAAGCTTGCCCTGTAGCCTTCATGACATTGTTAGCAGTGTATCTGAGAGCTGACAGGATGTTGAAAGGCTAGAAATGGTAAAAGGCATTTGCTTGTGCCATCCTTCTTTGGGATTGCTTTGGGAATTGGATTTTTTTTTTTTTTAATGGATGAAAAGTCAGTCTTTTTTGCAATACTACTGATATCTTCTGTTCTCTCCCTCCATTATGAGACAAAGCAAGAGGCTAAGTAGTAGCCTGGTACTTCCCAGTGGCTGTGTTCACATTACATGGAGAAGGTCCAGGCTCTCAGTGGCAGGCTCCCCTCTGTACATCTCAGACTGCGTCCCAGACTCATTTATACAGTGTGCAAAACCTTCCCACCTAGAAGAAAAAGTTAAATTACTGTTTCTTAAACCATTCTTTGATCCCTACAGTGGTCTTTTTTCTTTTTTCCTGCAAAAAGTGTGTAATCTGTCCTAGCCTGTAAAAAGCACAATTTTAAGGAACAGACAAATCTACTTGAGTTTCAAGTGACAGCAGTGTTTTTCTTTAAGTTCTCACCTTGCATTTTAATCTCCAGTGAAACAAAATAGTTAGATTTATTTGGCATGTTTATTAGGAATCAAGTCTACAAATGTGCCTTCTGGTTGAACTCAGTAGACCCACAGCTTTGTGTAATTGAGCCTGCAGCATGATAGAGAGTTCTGTTATGGCTTCACATATTGATCAGTCCGATTTAATTTCCTCATGGGACCTGGACCATGCTAGGTATGGTGGATTGTGTTGAAGGCTTGATAAGCCTATTTTAACCAAGCATCTCAAGGGCTTCTGCAACAGAAGCAATTATCAATACTGATATATGTTTCCTTTCATCAAAAGGTAGGGCTCATTAATAGGCTGCACAACAGCTGCTGTTTGCAATACATGACTTTTTTTTTAATTAACTTGGAGGTACTGCTTCATCAGCTTTACCTGCTTTCGAAAGGAAAAGAAATTGGGTTCCAGGTTTTGATGTTAGTGGTATATGTAATAGCAGTATCTTCTGCATTTCTATATTCACTATTTTGGTAATTGAAGCCTAGATTATATTTTAGAGTGGTAGTCCCATCCCACTGTGCTCATGTCTGAATGAACCACACCAACAAATTCTGGTGTTTTGCAACTTCTGAACTGTGTGTTAATTTACTGATGATGTCTACTATTTTTATTGTTAGTATTACTGGTTAAATAGTATCCTGTTATAACTTTGGCAGTCATCATTTTTGTTTGTAATTGGGTATTTAAAAAATATTTTTAAACTGTTTTTATTTTAGGCTCTCAGTTATGAGAAGGAAGTTCATTGTTGCTTCCTTCTCTTTTACCCTTCCTGTGCAAAAATCCCAACATTTCATTTATAACCTATTTGGTGTAGGTATGTTGTGGGTGTTAAATTCATACTGCTATTTAATGTTGCAAATTGGATGTGTGGAAAGAAAACATCATCAAGGCAAACTTCTATGTTAAACTTGATTTTAAACACAGTTTTGAGATAAGTAGAAGTTTAGTGCCTTACAGAATGGTTATCCTTAGCTAATAGTAGTTGCTTTTGTTTTGTTTATTCACCAGAAAACAATTTAAACCATTTAACACCTGCTGTAGTGTTTTCTGATTTCTTTTCCATTTCACACATATTATCTCAATAATTAGCACAGTTCTGCTCATTAATGCATGGATTGAAAGTAGCAGGAATAGGTTTCAAGGAAATTAGAAAAAACCCTTTATTTATAAGCATAGATCAGTGTGAATGAGTGAAACAGAAAACATTGGAAAGGTAGCTGGGTTACACCAAATGAACCAATTTCTGTAATGTGCTCAAAATCCCGTGTTGCATGTTTGGTGCATCACAGTAAGTGGCACCTTGCCTGATTTTTCTTCTTTTCTTGATGTCTGAACTTCGAGAACCATTTGTTCAAGGGAAAATTAGAGTTTTCATAATAAAATAGAACTATTTAGGACTGGTAACTGTTGCCTAAAATTGCAAGACAAGTGTTTCTTAAAGGGTCAGAAATAGGAAGCTAGATGAAAAGAAACAATTTTAGTTTTTCATATATCCTAGAATTCTTTAAAAGTTGTGATTCATATTCAATCATTCCTGGAATTCATGACACAAGGTCCCATGAATGTTTAGTGGCAAATGGCTGTACCATTACTGCCCCCCAGGCTGCTGTTCACTGTCACTTTTCTTCCCTAGTTAGTCATGACTGAAATGTGAAGATGAGTGGGTAAATTACCTTCAGCAATGATTAATTCAGATTAATCACCTAATTTTGCAAACACTGGAGCAGTGAAAGAACAATAATGATGAGAGAAATACCCTAAACTTACTGAATATTAGTTCTGCAAACATACTGATGTAGTCAATTCAGACATTCTTAGTCATGTGATGAAGCCAGGGTGCCTGTACCTGACAAGTAGCTCCTTTGATTTCAGTGGCAGATAATCCTAATCAAAACTGAGCAGTTCAAAGTGTTAGTTGAATGTCACAGATTAGCAAAATTAAAAGCAGTTTCACCACACTTCAGGCCTTTGCCTACTTCCTTACTCCTTAATTCTCCACCCACCTGTGTTCCTCTCACCGGAGTCTGTTCCGTGCCCCAGCCACTGTAGCTACCTGCTCAAACCATAGCACAGGGCAAAGGAGCAGAGTCTTTTTAGGAGGCGATTTCACTGCCATTCATATTTTAAAGGTCATTACTGCAATATGTAGTTGGTTTGTGCTACAGAATACACATTTAAAAATGAACTATTTTTAGGAATATATGGTGCTGGAAAAGTATGGAAAAAATGCTGGAAAAAAAGTAAATTATTTGATTCTAAAATGGAAGAAAATTAGATAAACATTATAATGTATGGGGATGTTCCCTATACATGGAACATATGTTAAATAAATGCTTTTTTGTAGAACTGGAATATATGTTAATTAAATTCTTAAATAGTGAGACAGTAACACTGTTTATCATTTTTTTAAGCCTTGATGTAATGTTTAATTACATCCCTCACTAGTTTTGGAAAATGACGCTGTGAAATGTGAAATTCTTTCTTTTTTTAATAATGTAAATTAGATTAACTAATGCTATTTATTATTTTATCCTTAAATCTCTAGGTGCTGAAGTGTTGTACATGAACATGTCAGCATACAATGAAGGTCGGCTTCAATCATCTTTCTGGATTGTTGATAAGCAGCACGTGTACATTGGAAGTGCCAGCCTAGACTGGAGATCGCTGGGACAGGTAATTTAGTTGAAAAAGTAATCCTATACCCTTTGAGGCTATAGTGAGGGGAAAAAAGATAATATTTGGAAGCCATTTGGATAGCTCTATTTTCTGATAGTTTACTGGCAAAGGTGCCAGCATCACAAACTGTATTGCACAGTTTGGTGACTCTTCTGTGTTGGCGAAAAAAGGTGTTATTACTATGAATTTTGCTTTTTTCATTGTGACAGCTATCTTGCATGGTTATGCATAAACTTTAAAGATTTGATTGCTTTCTTTGATTTCTGTGATGGTCATTGTAAGTTCCAGTTTGCTTATTTAAAAAAAAAAATAAATAAAAAACCAATATTTGGAAATACTTCCAAATGGTTAATGGGTACTACCCTAGAATACCCACTACCCTTGGAGAGGGGGAGATTTATGGGTACAGAAATTCAAATAGTGTAACATTTTTGAAGGCTGTATGTGTTAGAGAGAAGTCCTTATTTTTATTCTTCACAAACATGAGAGTTAAAGGATGTACACGAAGGCCTCTGTCAACCAGTAGTGCTGAGAACTTTCTATAGTCTGCAACCATTTTGAACAAGTAATTTATCAGTAATGCAGCTTATTTGCCTGTTTGTAGTTGTCCATTTTTCTTTCTGCAGTAGTCTCAGGATCATTATGGCTGTCATGTTCATTTTTGCTATGTACTGCTGACTGTGAGGCTGCTGTCAGTCACATTTATGGAGTAAAACCTGTGCTTTTAGATCTCAGTAACTGAAATGCGCAACAGAGGGGAGAAAGAAGCAGTCGTAGGTAGTTACTAGTTGCAGTAAAAGTGCTTACTTTCTGAATATGAGCAGAATCTCAGAAACACAGGAATAATTGTGAACATGGGTTCTAATGATTTTGTAAAGAAGAATGTGCATGTTGGTTGTGTTGAATTTTTTTAAGCTAAGAGAATGAAAGTCTGAATGAGAATAAATCAGCCATTTTGGTAAAGAAAGAGTGGATACATGCATTTTTGCTGTTCCTATGCTATTAATATGTTTAAAAGCTAACCTTTTGAATGTTTACAAAGGAATCTGGAGTACTGGTAGAAAAGATGATGATGTTAGCAAACCAGAGAAAGTCTTGGCCGGGAGGATGTTGTTTTTTCAGTCAATGTAAGAACATACAGTTTGGGCTATTGGATAGTTAAGAAGATATTTGCAAATTGTCTGTGCCTCCTGAGCTAAACTGTTCTCATGTCATAGCAAAATTGCTCTTCACAGGATTTATTTAGCTTATAAGTAGTTTAGCTTTGAAGCCTCTTCTAATTGGGGGTTTAAATACTGGCAAAAATAATAAATGTGGAGAAAAGAAGCACATTTGCCACACAGATTATTATATTATTTATCTATTTATGATTTTTATTACAGATGCTACAATTCCATATAAGATTGGTCTTCTCATGCTGAAGTAAATCTTAAACCTTGTAATATATCTATGTTAAACTTTGGTGCCAGTTACTTGTGGGCCAATGTCTCAAATGTGATTCCTCACTGTTAATTTTATCACACTTATCTGCATGCATTTTTTTTATCTTGTTGTCATGTAACAGTATATTTTTATATGTAGTTATAAGATGAATCTCAGAAAAATATCTGTACAGAGCAAAAAGAAATCTCTCTGAATTACAGTACAAGAGAATCTGCTTTCAATTAGTTGAGAAATGTATGCTGGGGTTTCAGAATAGCCTAAGGAAATTAGATGCTTGGCTCCTGTTGACATTAGATATGAGTATCCAATTCCCTTACTCCAGAGTTACAGGTTAATAAATCAGGGCAACTGTCAAAGAGATCTGATATGCTGTCCTAAAATAATAATCTGTCTTGAACTTTTCACATAAAAAGGAAAATAAGCACAGAACTCTGTAATTTTACTCTGAGTGCTTTCCTCCAGCAAAATGCTTTGCACATGTGTGGGACCTAATCTTAAAACCCACGATGAGCCGAGCCCCTCCTGGGGAAACACATCTCCCCAGGGTTCTCATTACCAGAGTCCCGGTGTAGCTGCAAATAAGGGATCAGGTTCCTCTTTTCTCCTCTCAAAGCAGCCTCAATGAGTAAGGACTGAGCATACCTTGTAAGTAGCAGAGCAGACAGTGCCTGTCCTGACCCACGTCCTTGCACTTGCACTGCCTGCAGTAGTGGGGTAAGGCTTCTGTAGTTCTGCAGCAAGGGTAGGGGAGTCGCTGCAGATGCCACTGCATGTTTCCCATTACATCCTGCTTTACCTGCAGGCAAGAGACCGTGAAAAGGCAGCCCGGGCTGTTGATTACTTGCATATGGTCTCTGACTCACAGTGTCAGTACTGAGGGTTATTGAATCTGCAAGCCACTTTGGCCAGTATTACTAGGTCTTGACAGCAAACCACAGAATAAAGTAGGTCCCTCCTATTCTAGAAACATATGGTACTTTGGCCTGTCAAGCACAGCAGTCATCTTCTCACTCAACAAAATATCCAGTGTGAGTCAGTCACCTCGTAGCTAACAGCATCGCATTATTTAGCAGCACACTTCCACTGCAAATTATGTCAGTGCATCCATTTTCACATCTAATAATATATAAAATGTAATGAAAAGCTTCAGATTTTAACTGGACATGGTTGTCATATCTTTTTGCACACCTTCCCTTGTATTTTCTACATGTAGTGCCTCCTCGTGCTGAAGCTTTGCATACATTGAGGCAAGTACACTGCATAATTCATACAGCAGCACTTACCTGCTTCACTGCTGTGCCAGCTGCCCTGGAGAGGCAGCAGGTCTCTGTAGTACCTCCCCCAGGCTATAGTCCCAGAGTAGACCTACCTCTTGCTTGCTAAGGGCCTAAAGGTGTAGAAATGCTTCTGTGCCAGGGCAGTACAGAGCATTTGACATATGAGCACACTAGAGACTATTTACACAAAGTTACTGCAGGAGATACGACTTGGGTTTATTGCTATTTTGTCCCTTTGCCTGGGGCTAAAAAGAAAATAACTAAGTCTGTTAGCGTCATTTGTCTCTTAGGAGGCTGGATCTAAAGCTCAAACAGTAATTTAACTTTTAACAGCCCCTTGGAAAACAACATCAGGACTTACATGCTTTGGGTTTGCAATATTTGTGGATATTTCTTCTCTGTGTTTATAAGGTGGACACTAGAAATTAATCTTGTATGCAGTTACTGAGTTTAGTTGCCATTTTCTTGACCTGCCAGCACTGACAAGAACCAATACAAATATTTTCTTTAAAAGTAGATTTTTTGCAACAAGGAGTTTTTTTTCACTTGGTGCATATATTACTTAGGAATTATCTTTGAAGTTGCATATATCCTTGTGCTTCCATTGTCAAAGTTTTAATACTTCCCAGAGTCTCAGCTTTTAAATTATGGGCACGGCTGAGAACACATCATTACTTTTCAAGCAAAACTGTATTTCGGTTAGATTGCAAGTTTGTCAAAACTCTGATAACTCTGGCTGAAATCGTCTGTGTCAGCTATCTGCTTCAATCGGAAATCAAACCCCACAGGCAAATACAAAGGACTGTTTAGAATCCCCAAAAACAGGATTTTACAAAAACTGGATGTTTTTTAATTCACAGAGAAATATTTTGGTCTTTTCTTCAATTAAGTCTCGATTTTGTATCAGGGATGCATCTTTTTCATGGTTATCAATATATCCAAATATTGCACAATTACATAATCTGCTGAAGATTGAGGATTATGAACAATCAGAGTTTTTAACATTTTTTTAGATACAGTAAGTTGTGTAAGATTTAATCTAATCTAGTGTCATGCTGGCAAATTTTTATAAACTGACAAAATTTGTATAAACAGTGTGTATTACACGTTTACCAGCTTGATGAAGGACATCTGGAGAGATGAGCTCTTGTTCTTTGTGGTGCTATTCTGACTTCATAATGTGATTTACAGGGGTACTAGAAGAGGAAAATTACTAAGATAACATTTCAAATTACATTTTGCACTTTTTATTTCATGTAGGAGAAGTATGTGATCAACTGTACTTGCATTTCACTGACATGCATTTGGTAATGGATGCAACTGATAAAATATTTTCTCAGAGTTCCAAGACTCTCACTTACTAGGAATTTATTCTTATGACCATTGAACAAGCCACGGAACATCTCTGGGCCATAGCTGTGCAACCTTCTTAAGTATATATTTAAGATAATGATATTGAAGTCTTTTTTTTTCTGCAAAATGTGTGCATCTATGTTAAAATGCTTTGCCAAAAAGTGAGGTCACTCAAAAATGTCTAAGATTGGGTGTGTATACTCCTTAATTTTTGCCTATGGCTTGAAGTAATAATAATTGAGATGGCGATTGTTCTGCATTCCAGTTAGTAGTTCCTTCACCAGGTTATATAACAATTGTTATAAACCATAATATTAATGCAGAGCAAGAGCTAACAAAAAGTGTCATATATTTCTTTTGTTCCATGACTACCTCCAGCAAAGCTTGAAAATGCATTTAGCTCCTTAATTCTGTTAAGGAAAGTGAAGTTTATAGCACATATCCAATTTTAAACAGCTCAAGAAACACTTCTGGAGCTCTTTATGCTAACAACATTTTTGGAAAAGTTTTATTCACACATGAATAATCGAATCCAGTGGGCAAACAACTGTAATGGATTAGCTGAACCACTTCAGAAAAATGAGTTTATGTGCAAAAAATAGTCAGCTCTTGGAAAATTCTATTACTAAAAGTTAATGACACAAGCAAAATTAATCCAATTGTTTTCACTGGAAGTTAAATCAGGCTAATATTAGCATGTCATACAGGCAAAAAAGAATTATTAAACACTGACAGGTATCAGGTAGCTGTGTGCATGTGTGGAAGTTAGTGACCAGATTTGAATGTTTAAGGTCTCAAGTAGAAGCTTGCTGATTGCTCCTTGGAATTGTGGAGTCTGATGTAAATACCTGGACTGAATGGAAGTAGAATGTCTGGAGTCGTGCAGTTACTGGAGACATGAGACAGAACCAGAGACAGAGTTAGGAAGCTGGTCAGGCCTTGTGCTCATGTGTGGAAACTGCTTGGACTGGGGGATGAGTTTTGGGGTACAAGAAAGAAGTGGTCTTGAAGCAAAGAAGGGCACCTGAACAGAAGGTGAAGTTCTTGGCTGTGGGAAAAGGCCTTGAAATGGGAGACATCCTGGAGGTTAGAGAGCTATGGGGAAGATGGAAGCCATGGGATGCACCAAAAGCACTGGCTGGTGATTCCTGAGACAGGTAGCAGTGAGCAGCCATGCAGCAGGGACAGACCCCACTTTCTGCACAGCAGCTGGGGCAGCAGCCACATCCCTGCAGGAATGAAAGGTATGGATGGGAAGTGTGAAATATAGTCAAGTACTTGCAAAAGCTGCCATCTTATTGGTTCTCAAACAAACCCCGATATCCAGATCCACTGCAGTCATTTACTCTGTCTTGCCTGGGACATCTTAAAAGCATTATCTCAGTAGTTTTTGCTTAAATTTGGGGTCATCTGATATAAAAGTTCCTAAGCAGACCCATTATTTTTTTCTCTTAGCAGTGTAAAAACTACTAGCAGAGGCATCTTATGCCCATGAAGTCCATATATTTTCTGGATTGTTCATTCTTCCAATTGTTTTAAATTCAGATCAGTTTAAGCTGAATGGCTGCAAGATGTCATTTTTTAATTGGCAAAAAAACAACCAGGTTGTAAAAGTTATTATTTTTAAAGGACAAAAAACCAACCAGGCCAGAAAACTTACATTTTTAAGGACAAAAAAATAATAACCTTTTGAACTTGTTCTCATTTTCCCATTAATTTTATGTCTCTCTTGGAATTTGTGTGATTTGTTTCACCAATACATATTAAGGTTTCAGAAAGGCATTTGATTTCTCTTCATCTTAAAGATTTATCTCTAGGAAGACTGGAAAGTAATACCTGATGTTTTCACCTGTGTATTTATTTACGAAGTTATATTAATTCTTGGTAAATTAGGCTTGGTTTTATGAGCAGAATTTTTTTACCTTATTTCATGAAATGAATTAGTAGAAGTTTATCTAATCATCTGTGTTTCAAAGGATCAATGATTTGTTCCTGCTGACGCTCAGCAGTGCCTTGGAGCACTTTCTAAAGTGTCCCGTGTAACAGCTGGGTACCTGACAGGACTATTAAACAACAGTATTTCCTTTTCAGGCAGTTCCTCTCCATCCTCTGACACTCTTGTTGTTACAAGTTAGAAACTGGTGATTGTATCTACATAATTTAAGGTAATTAGAAAATTAGATAAAGTGTCCCAACACTTTTTATCAGGTTGGAGACAGAGACCTGTTTTATCTTAAAAGATAAGTTTTTATTTGATGGACCTAAGACGCTAAATAAATACCCAAAAGGGCCGAAATACCTTAGAAGGTGAGACATGTGACAGTGAATGAGAAACTCTATGGACTGTTTGTTCATTATGGTTATTAGTATGTAAAATGTACTTGTCTCTTTAGGATTGACTTCTACAGCACATGAAAGTTGTACCAATTATGAATTATCAATGACATTTGAAGAGTAAGGAATAAGTTGCCCAATTAATTTATTCTGTTAATAATTCAGT
The DNA here is from genome assembly GCA_035583235.1 of Hafferia zeledoni. Taxonomy (NCBI): domain Eukaryota; kingdom Metazoa; phylum Chordata; class Aves; order Passeriformes; family Thamnophilidae; genus Hafferia; species Hafferia zeledoni. Next base: position 38,233,896 of record JAWWEV010000115.1, read on the forward strand.
TGAATCAACCGTCAGATTAGCTGAGATGGAGAGCTATGAGACTTATTCAAAAAAAGATGCATCAAGCATCTGTAGATACAATAGATAAACAAAGTTATGCTTTCAATGATAAATATGAATAACCTAGGGCATATTTACAGTGAAAGTATATTGGATACAGAATTTTCTGAGATTAATAACCCTCTAGTCATTAGAAAAATAAAGAAAAAAAAAAGGAAAAAAAATGCAAAATGTCAGTTGATCAATGTGTATCTCCATTTTAAGTAAAAACTGATGAGCTAATATTTTATTTGTTGAGTATGAATTAGTTTTTTGAGTTTAGCTATAGGAAGGCTTGCAGCTGGATGTCCCCAAGAGTGCTTAAAATGTTGCTGCATGTCTTGCCTGTTATCACCACACAGGACAGAATTGGTTTGAGAAATAATGAGGGTTTCAATGTAGTTGTTCAGGCTCTCCTGCTTGTAACAGAGAAAAAAGGAGACAAAAGCAAATGTCTGAATTTATCTGTACCTCATCTGTATCACTTTCCCCTCCTCTTGCCTTTTTGGAAAAAAAGACTGATAAAACCTAAACTCCTTCTCTTCCTACTCTTAGATGACAAAAGTTGGTAGATGGTGGTTTCTCACGTATTAAGACCTGCATCTGAAAGGGCAGATCTGGGGCAATTTAGGATTATGGGAATATTGAAGGAGCAACCTTTTGACTGCTTGTGGTGGGTAAAATCAATTGGAAGCAATCCACGTGGTTCTTTACTCAAAAGTCTCATATCAATTATATTTAGGAGGCATAGCTCAAAGGCCACACTTACAAATGACAAAACTCATCCCAGAATTATCCCTTCTTCTCTTGGTTTTAATTTCTGTGGATATAGGTCCTAATAAAAGCTTTCCCAGAATTCAAGAATCTCTGGAATGCTGCCAGAAGTAAATGCAGATAAGTTTCTTTTTTATGTATCTCTCTCAGGGAAAGGGGAATGACGATTTCCTCAAATTATATATATATCCTTGAAAACTCTATTTTCTATTTATTTATGTGAGCAAAATTATCCTCCCATAAAACCAACATGTGATAAATACTGGATTTCTGTATGTCTCAAACTACATCATGATTATCCTATTTGTTTCCAGTTTCCCCAAAATCTTGCTATAACAATGTCTCAAAACTGATCATTGAGGCAGGATCTGCACATTTGCTGTTTCTGTTGATGAGAGCTGCATCCCCTCTTTACAGAACTGCATGGCAAAAGCACACTATAATCAGTCAGTAATTTTTTTCAACTTCTATCTAAATGAGTCTCTTGAAGTTATGTAATGACGCATCTGGTCCTTTTGAGATAAGATGCTTTGTCTGACAGTAGAATTACATCTTTTTAGTCAAGCAAAACTTATATTGAGAGTTTCCACTTGATATAATGTTGTTCTAGTTTGATTTGTCTCTAATGTGTGCTTTGTCAGTCTTTGCCATCTTCTTCTAATAATTGGCTTAATTGTCTTACTATCCCAGGGGTGTTCAGTGCGATATTGCTATTAGTAGATGAAGCACGGGCCTGTTACATGACACAAGGCTCTTCCAACTTCATTGTCCATGAAGGTTCAATCAAGCTCAGATGGGTAAACACTAGACTGAAAGTAAGGCCACATAGCACCGCTGTATTCCATCTAAATTCATATTCCTGTGTTAAGAAAGCTCTCTTATATAAAAGAATAAAGAATACATGCTTCTGAAAAGCTTTGATGTGCCATTATCCATGTGATCCAATCCTTAAAAAAACCCCAGACTTCATGCGATTTATTTCTGTGGGATTATATCCCGAACTACCCAATACTATAAAGGTAACATAAAAGTGCAACCCAGATCTTCAAGCATAGATGGATGAAGTCAATATGTGAAGAAAACAGGTATATGAAGATCTTAAAGAACTGTATTGACAATTAATTCCTTTTTCAGTAATTTATTACTTAGCAAATTTATTACTTTTTTCTATATTGTACTGCACAGTAAGCTGGTTGTAGTTTCAGAACTCTGCTGTGATGCTATTACAACTTGTCCTTCAAAGGACAGGCTGAAAATACATTTATTATTTTCACTAAGAGCTTTTGGCTAGGGTTTCTATCTTTGACCAAATCTAGAGCAGTTTAGTGGCTGATACGTATCTCCAAAATTGATGCTTTTCTATTTTCTTTCCTCTTTTTTGGGGGCGGGAGGGGGGCAGAATGTGGGGGGAGGTGGCAGGGGAAGATGTGTTGCCTTTGAAAATGTGCAGAACTCACAGCATGCATTTATCACGGTGTAAAGTTTGTATTTTTGGAAGTATGATGTTTTCCTTGATTCTTTAACTGAGACAGGCCGCTTTTTCTCTGTTACTTCCAGTAAATCAGGACAGTCAGTGTTGCCCATTAGGCTTACTCTGCTTGAAAGTTATTATCTGTGCATCCAGTATTTACAAATAAATACCAGTGAAGCAAATGGACTGTTCATCTCTCACTTGCCATTGCTATGCACTGTTGACAGAGAGCGGGCTAAAGCTGGACAGGAACATGGGTAATGTGCTTGCTCCACTTGGGTCTTGTGTGTGCTTTGTTACTGTCTGGTAGTCCCCTTGACTCCTCCTTACTCCTGTGGGCTTCTGGTTTTGTGATTTAGCAACTGAAAATAGCATGGGACTATATATTCACCTTGCACTTGGAGCCAAAAATCTTCTCATCCTCCTCAGCTTGGTTAGTTTGTCTTGATGCAGAGCTGATTCCCAACTCCAAGGTGCTAGGAAGCTATTCCTGTTTGTCATACATCTCCCACTGTTGTACTCCATTCTCACATGCATCATCTGCATTATGTGTTTGTATTTAGTGTAAGAGAGGGCAAAATATAGCAACAGCTTGCTGCATATTTTTGATTTCTGTTGACTGTAGGAGTATGCTCCTCACTCTGTTTCTGACCTCTGAAACTACACATCTTCTCTCTTTTTTTTTTTTTTCAGTTGCTATGAAAGTTCTGTAGAACAGGTTTACCTCCCACTAGAGTAATCAATAATAAATTTTAAATCAATTAGTAATGAACCTGCAGAACAAAATGCTGGAATATTCAGTCTGAACAGATAAACTCATTTCCTGCCAAAGCAGCATGGCATGTTCAGGTAGTTGGATACCTGAATACACTGCCGAAAGAAGGTAGTTTTAGATTGGATATTAGGAAGAAATTATTTACTCTGAGGGTAACAGGTTGCCCAGAGAAGTTGTGGATGCCCCACCCTGGAAGTGTTCAAGGCCAGAATGAACGGGGTCCTAAGCAATCTGACCTAGTGAATGGCAGGGAGGTTGGAACTAGATGATCTTTATGGTTGCTTCCAACCCAAAGCATTCTGTGGTTCTATTTTCTTCTTTCTATTTTTGGGTTTTTTTTTCTTTTGTTTTGTTATTTTTTCTTTCTTTTTGTTTTGGTTTTTTTGTTTTTCTGGTTTTTTGGTTTTTTGTTGCTGTGGAAGTTCTGTAGAAATGGTTTACCAGCCATTGGAGTAATGAATAATAAATTGTAAATCAGTAATAACACTGCAGAGCGAAATGATGGAATATCCAGTTTGAATAGATAAACTCACTTCTTTCCAAAGCAGCATGGGGTATTGAGATAGTTGGATCTCCAAAATCCAGAGGCAAAGAGTTCTTTCTCCAGTAAAAACTAAAACCTCATAATAATTTCCTTGCTTTTTAATACTTGCCATACCATCACTATGTCTTAATTAAGAGTCATAAATGTCACAAAGGGAGCGTTACCAGAGATTCTGGTTTATGACTGGTCTCGGATACTTGATAAATATTATATTAGGATTATTAGATTCCAGAGTTTTGGATGGGTTCTGGAAGTGTTTAGGGAACTGGAGGCATGCAGGAACTTCACACACTGTACAACACTGCACCCAGGATAGAAAAACATCCATACAAGTGTGTGCAAACAAGACAGCTTTAAAGACACATTCTGCTATCTGGAAGCAGCAGGCAGGCAGCGTGGTGAACAGACAGCACTGGTGAGGTGTGCTCGCCTGAGTCCATGGTCTAGGGAGAAGACTAAGTACCCTAAAAGGTAAGCAGTTGAAATTTGCACAAACTGTTTGGGAGGATCTCCCAGAGACTGCATCACAAAAGCTTATCCAGCAATTTTCTCAACTTTAAAAAAAAATAATAAAAACAGGTATTGGTCACAGTGATGAGAATGGTCTCCAGGCACACCTCTATAAAGTATAAAGCCTGTCTGCAGCGATCAGGAAAACAGAAGGGCTCAAACTGAATTTATAGATCCTCCAACTAATTGCACTTGTACATCATGTATTTTCATTTGCCCTGAGTTTCTTAAGAAACCCTGAAATACTAAGATATGCTGAAACAGCAATGTGAATCATTGCAGATGCTGCACTAGAATGTTTTATTGACTTCTATACCAGAGCTGGTTTGCAGACAGCCTGCACAAAGTGGGGACAGCATAACTCAACCTCTTTGCACCTATCTGTCTTGCCCACTGATGTTCTCAAGACCAGGCCAGATTGCACTGGACAGTGTTTGTGCTGCACTTCTGTACCAGAGCCTAATGCTGAAGTTCAGGAGTATAAGGGGTAGGCATGCCCTTCCTTAAGAGTCGTAAGGCTAGTGTGGCCTTTTAGAACTATTGAATCATTTAGATTGGAAAATACCCTTAAGATCTTTGAGTCCAATTGTTAATCATTTTGTTTTTCCCAGATAACAATACAGGCCACATGGTCTCATTCATGGTTCCAGCACTTGATTCAACAGCTGGTAGTAGAGGCTGAAATAACCAGTAAACCTATATGAATATAAGAAAAGAAATAAATCCACCACTTTCCCAAAAATGTGATTTATGTTATGCTGGAAGTGAACTTGTTCCTTAAAACCCAGCTGAATCTCTGAAGGGAAGCTAATCCACCACAGTCTATTCTGACATCTTCCACAAGAACTTGCTGGCAACAAATCTTGGTCAGTGATGTTAATGAATGGAGGCAAATTCCTCTTGGAGGGATTTAGTGATTGTCATACCCCATCAGATTAATTTTGTTCAACTAAACAATTAAAATAACAACATAAAAATAATCATGAATGTGTATTCCCAATATGTGGTTCCACCCATGTGGACACACTGTGAAACTGCACAGATGACAGTTCCCTTCTAGAAAAATGTCTCCGTTCAGAAATGCCTCAACTCCCAAAGGTTCCCAGATGGAGCTCAGTCACCTCCTGCTTTAACACTTCAATCCTTTCATAGAAAACTGGATTTAGTATTGTCATATGAAAAAAACACTCAATAAATCAGGCTGAAATACCATGCCATAAATCTCCATGAGTCAGGGTAAGGAAGGACAATCATTTCAGTCATTCTATAAAAGAAAAATGGTTCTGCAGTTCAGAATAAAATCTCATCTTTCTATACCCATAAGTCATCAAGCAGAACAAAACAGTTTCTGACAAAGCATTCCTTCCATATGAATGTGCAGCATTAATGTCATCACTAACCTTTTCAGATTTTGATATTGTCGTCATAAGCATAAGGTCTGGTTTGGAAGTCATCACACAGTCACCTTTCTTAACTTCTGTAAGTAAACAGTAGTCATCCAAACAGTGGAATCATTGATGTTTCCCTGAAATTGCTCAGTGGCAAACTATTAATCCTTACTTGAGGTAGGTGTATTGGGCAGGCAGTTCATCACAGAATTGTTAAGTGTATCTTCAGAAAACTGCAGAAGTCATGAGAATCACAGTATTGGAGAGGCCAGTTTTTCTAATGAGGTTGATGATTTATTAGGCATTTCTTTCAAATTTAATGCTGGAGCACCTCACAAGAAAAAGCTGAGGAAACTGGGCCTGTTTAGCCTGGAGAAGAGATGATTGAGAGGGGACCTCATCACTGTCTGTAAGTATCTGAAAGGAGCATGTCAAGAGAATGGAACCAGGCACTTCCTGGTGGTGCCAAGCAATTGGACAAGAGGCAATGGGCAGAAACTGATGCACAGGAAATTCCACCTGAACATGAGGAAGAACTTGCTCATCTGTGCTCTGGAACAGATTGCGTGTCTGTGCTCTGGAACAGATTGCCCAGAGAGGTTGTGGAGTCTCCCTCCCTGGAATGTTCCAGAACTGTCTGGACACAATCCTGTGCAATGTGCTTAAGATGACCCTGCTTGAGCAGGGAAGCTGAACTATCTGACCTCCAGTGGTCCCTTCCAGCCTTACCCATTCTGTGATTCTGTTATGGGTTCCAAATTTTACTGTTAGTGTTAGGAGGTGCAAATATGACGTATTAGTTTAATCAAAAGGTTTTTTTCTAGGAGCATATACCAAGACTATATCCTTATAGGAGACATTGTTTCCATTTTGAAGCAGCCAGAAACCCTACAAATACCTAAGATAGCTGCTCAGAAGAAAAGGACAAAGAGTAACAGTGGATTTCTGAAACAGATTGTCCTGGGGCTGCCTGTGTACTGTTTTGCTAAATTGCCTTACCTATCTAAACTGTTTGGATTTCAAGCTTACCTCAAGGTCCTGTACAATGAATTTAATGAAGGTTCAGTCAAAAATTAATTAGCACCTTTGGCCCTCAGAAAAAAGGGTTCTAATTCTGATCAGGTAGTCTGGCCAAGCTCAACAGTTACAGCAATAATTCATATGCAATGTCATTGTCCCAGCTGGTGTCCCCAGCACGCCTGCCACCAATCTCTATTCAGCTTGCAAAAGGAAAACCCACTGTATGTGTCAGCAATGTTATAAATAATGCATCCAATTAGTCAACTGCGTGCTGTTGCATTTCCCTGAAGGCCACGAATCTGAAAGCCCCAAAGAAACTGCGTGCTTTGAGAGAAATGTTTAGATGTAAATATTGCCCTTACTCTGAGGTCAGACCTTTGCACTCTCCTCTCTCTGTTGTACAGCAGGAGACATATGGAGGCTGCCCTTTGCAGCATTACATAGGATGAGAACAAATGCTAAGAGCTCGTGCTGTGATTTCCAGCTGCGTGAAGAGAATGCAAGATAAGGGCTGGCAGGGCAGGTTCCGATGCGGTGAAGATGGAAAGAGGCAGTGGGAGGAACGCGCATGTGTGTGGTCAAGGAGAGTCCAGGCCATCCCAGGATCTTTCACTTCACCTTTTAGATTTTTTATGCTTCCACTGAGGTAGTGAATTTTTTAATGTCATATGAATGACACCAGGACTGAAATGTGATGCAGTTTGCCAGCAGTGAGATGGAGGCCAGCACAACGTGGTCATTTTCTTCCCAGCCTGCACTTTTCTTTGATATAAGGAACAAAAACTGTGTTTCAAAAGAGGAACAGAATCAAATTAGAATTCACATTAATTAGATTTCCTGATGTAAAACAAGAAATAAATCAAATACGATTCTGAAAAAATGTTTTCTTGCAGTTGCAAGTGTGCATTTCCCCTAAAGAGACACTTGTGCTTGCTTTGAGGGGGTAATGAAACTGTAAACTGAAAAGTCATTTGAAAATGATAAATTAGGCCGTGATTATGCCAAGTGATATTAATTATGCTGATAGATTACATAGCAAGGATTTTTTAACTGCTTCAGCTCTGCCTTCTGGCTTGCTCTGACAATTTGCAATGTGTCAGGCTCGATTTGTTAGTGAGCTTCATCAACAGCAGTAAGAAAGAGCAAACTTGCAGTCACAATGCTGTGGTCGGTTCTGTGTGAACATCATCACAGAGTGGTTCATGGTTTAAACAAATTATATTTGAATTGTTTGAACAAACAGATTGATTTTTGCTGAGTTTTTTTATCCATAGATCAGAAGACTGAAAAAGAGAAATCATGATGGGGCTTTTTTCTAATCCAACAAGGATGATTTCTGTTTTTCTGCTTTGAAGATGCATTGCTCCTCTTCCTCACAAAACTCTTTTTAAACCACACCATTTTAAAACAAACTGCCCTTCTGCCTGGATGTCTAGCTTGCTTTTTATCTCAGCAGCCATGCCTTTCAGCAGAAAAGAAATGCTGAACCTTATGTTTTTTCTCAGCATGGTTTTCTTAAGATCAGGGTACTAAGAAAAATAATGCTGGGACTGAAATGAATTGGAAATTAGTAGAGCATCACTGTGCAGTTTTGTGGGTTTGACCTGTGGAGCAGCAGAAAAAGCAAGGAAACACAAAAATTTGCACTTCCTAAAAGATCTCTGCATTATTGTGGCAGCTTTTTACTATTAGATAATATTAGTAAAAATACAAAGTTTTAACTTCTTGCAGTTTTTAATCTGCAAGAACTGCAGACCAAAATCTATCAAATGTACCTTCTAAAGGTGAGAATTAAAGACCAGTGGACTGCTAGTGGCTGCCAATTCAAATGAGCTTTATCAGCTTCAGTGGGGTACAGTAAGTCCACTTATGTCCCTTCCTTTCCTGAAAACATGTCATGGCTTTATGGGACATTCAGTGCCAATGCTGGGTGCACTCTCTATCAAATACATCGTGCCTTCTTGGTCACATGCTCAGATTTCATGGTGGCTTGAGTGACAGTTTTCCATTTTCAGTGATGAAATTGAGTTCCCAGCTCAAGTTTAGACTGCTTTTTTTTTCTCAAGTGGAAGGGACTTTTTTTCAGGTCTATTAGAAATTCTGCATGGTGATTATTTTCAAATCTCTTAAGACCAGGATAATAGAAAATTAACCTTTGGCCTTAGATGACAAAAACATGAAAAGCACAGAAGTGAGGAACATGGGCCAGGCACAACAGAGATCCAAGTGCAAGACTCACTGAATGATTAATTGGAGAATGGTTAGGAGTTGAATGTAGGATTTTCAAAATGCCATTTATTCAATAATGTCTCTAGAAAATAGGAATAGTTACACAATTAAACAATGAGACAGTTAATCTCAAAATTTAATCTGTTTGAATTCTCTAAGTAATCTTTTGTGGTTGTCAAAATAACAGGGAATTCAAGTAAGAACATTTATTATGCCCTGTATGATTTCTGACAGCCGAAAATGCTGTTAATTTAGATTTATTCACTCTCCAATAGTTTAAACTAGACAGGGTTTTGCTGACTTCCTGAGAAAACAGTGCTTTCCCACTTGTATTCAGTATTTCCCAATATCAGTGTAGCTCCCATGTTCCTAGCAACATGGAAGGAAAAAGTAGAAGTCAGAGCAGAAGCAGGACTGTGCTGGATTTGGATTTCACTGAATTACTTTTGATTTTAGCATAACAAAATGTGAAGTCTCTGCACTGTTCTGAGGGAGGATTTTGGCTCAGAACACAAGGGCAGGTTGTATTTGCTCGTGAAGTGTTAGCTGAGGTACATGCTTTTGCTGTTGTGCTGGACTGTAGTACCTGCACAGGTTTTGTGAGAGAGGAGCCAGGCAGTGCCACAGCCTTCTCAGCCTCTTCAGCATCAGGGTGCATTTTTAGTTTACATCAAAATGACGGGTGTGTGAATGGGGTCATTGCGCTGGATGCATTTGTGACGATAACCACCTCTGTCATCCTGTTACAGCAAAGTGTGCTGCCACAGTCACAACGAGCAATACTGCACACAGAAACACTTTTAGCTTGCTTAAATCTCTTTGTCTCTCTCCCTCCACTGCTGATGGTCACTCCCATCAGAAGGCCCTTCTCCTCCTGAACTGCTGCCACAGGCCACCCCTCAGCTGTTACCTGTGCCTGGCATGGGATGGGCATGCACATCTGCCCAGCAAGTTTTGGTGAGCAGGAAAGAATTGCTGCACGGAGGCAGCCTTGAGATGTTACTATTTCTGATTGGGAAATATTCACTTAGTAGTATATGATAGCAGATGAAAACATAAGGGAGGTCTGCAGCAGGGATCAGGTAAGACTGGCAATGAAAAAGAACTTATGTTTGGAGTACAGGCTAACTGGATAATTAGAGCATATTTTAAGAAAAGATGAGTGTGTCACTATAAATATCTGTGAATTGCCTTAAGGTGGTAATGAATGCATTGTATATTATTTTTCTTCAGAAACTATTGGAATCTTAGGTCCTTTTAGGCCTTAGTAAATGATTTATCAGTATAGTATGCTTATTGTTACTCCATTAGTGTACCCTTTTGTGATTCTGGCTTTGCTTAGTCATTCATTTAGAAACTGGTCATTAAAATATCAGGCTAGAAAATAACAATTAAATACATTTTCATATACAAGCAAAGTACAGGTGCACACACATTCCAATATACCAAAAGTCTGTTTAGTAAATTTAGGCTACCTATAGTTAATGCAGAGTTTCTGTAGCACAGGCAGTGGACTCCTGGCACCTGCCAGTGGCCAGAGCTTTTGGTAATGTGGCACTTAATGCCTAAAGAGAGCTGCCTGTTTTTTTCAGGACCACATGCAAGTGTGAACAACTACTAAAAACTTTTTCTTTAAGCAAGAGGTTTTCTAAAGCTTCGTGCTACATTTGCCACAGTTCAGATATTGCAAGCTGTGAACCAGATTGTGCTACGCTTATGTAGGTCAAATAGTACCTTGCCTACTCAGTGGGGTTGTCTCTTGGAGTGTATCTCAAGGTAAATATAAAATGCACTGTCTAGTCTGCACAGTGCAGGGTAAGGACACATTGTACATCCTGTCTGACCCCTGATCCAAACGTACTTGAAAAGTTTTGCTAACACTGTTTTTCAGTTTAGGAATCTTGCAGTGTGGTCTGTGCACAACCGGGGTTGTTCAGATTCTTTCCCCATGTTTTTTTCTTAATTTTGCATACAAACATACACAGGAAAAGAATAAGCGGAAATTCCTGTCTATGAAATCCTGCTTTTTGTCCAGTCTAGTAAGGAATTCCTCCTCCTGTCACAAAAATTACTATTTTTCTAGCTAGGCCATATTTATTACTTTTTGTAGCTTAACTGATTTCTGTGCATCATTGTATGGTGGGTTGAAGCTACATTTCTTGGGTCCAGTGTAGTTATTCACTTTTCTGGTGCTTTAAGAAAGCCCTTACTGGCAAGAAATACAAACAGTAATTAGGTAGTCTTTAATAGTTGCTCTGCAGAAATGTAAACAGCACAAGGAAGAACAAGGATAACCAGCTCCCATGTTTTTTGTTCTTTGAGAAAAGCATGCATGGAGGTTCTTAAAAAAGAGGGGAAGAAACCTGCTCATGAGAGGACACAAAATATTCTGTGCAAATTCCTGTCCCCAGTCCCTAGCACATGCCCTAGAAATGTCACTCACAAGCAACTTTAACATCCAAATATTTCTGTTCCATTTTGAGGTAATCAAATATGAGTCTTTGTTTTCACTTCAGATTTATCTTCCTTAATTTTATTAGGATTTTGATTTCTTGAGATCTTCTTCACTTTGCTTTTCCAATGATGTTTTCCTTACTGTATTAATTGCTCTTAAAACTCAGGATGAAGAAATACTTCCTTTGCCTTAATAGCTCCTGTCCTGAAGGATTTTATCTTAACAGATACCTCAGATGATGCTTAGCAGCAGGTTTCTGTCATGACAAGCTGAGGAGGAACACTCAGATTTTGATTCTTTCCATATAGATGTTTTTTAGTTCTTCTCATCTGAGACTACTGAAAAAAAAAAAGTCAGTAATGACAGCAGCCCTCAAACTGAAGAGAAAGTCTTTTCCCTTATCTAGATGTCATGCCACTTCATACTAAATCTGTCACTAGTATGTCCTTGCTGCCCCCTATGCTTCCAGGATGATATGACTTTGTGATTAATAGGAAAAAGAGCAGTGTCTCCTCATCTGGGAGTATGGGAGTAGAAATGGTCTCAGTGTGGGAGATATTTCTGAAACAGAGGGATTTTTCTGTCTTCAAACATATTTGGGCTGTTGTACAAGAAAGGAGACAGGTAGGGGGTTACTGCAGACACGTATTGTTTGCATTTCAAGGTGATGTATGATACCTAAATGGTCACAAAGGCTGACATCTAACCTGGTTTCTTGAGAAAATTCTGTCTCCACAACAATCATTGGAGTCACTACCTGCCCTCTTCCTATAGCTTTGAATCTGCTTTTCAGGTTCAGTCGAATTTGAACTTAAGTTCATAAAATCTTAATGAAAACAGGCAGCTGGGTGAAGAGGATAACTGTTTTCCCAGCGAGGGAAAGGAGGACCCCTGTCTCTATTGTGTACTAGGGAATATCCATGGGGGGAGAGTTCTTACCATGGCTTTCAGAAGCAGGAAAAGCTTTGATCAGTGTTTGCTGCCAGAGGAGCCAACTGCAAGATGCAACACATTGGGCAGGCAGGGTTCATTTCTGCACTGTAAATACATCTCTTGGAAGGGCTTCATTCCAGCCTGTGGTTCAAGTGTAGCCACTGTGAGTGCGTGAGCAGCAGAGCCTCAGCCAGGGCACCACCTCAGCTCCTGCTCCCACAGGAGGGTCAAGTTGCTGTGCAAAACAGGCTTCTCCCTGCGTGCTGCAGTTCATGGGGAGAGGCTGGCAAAAGGCATGGCTAATGCTTCGGTTTGCAGTCAGACTAGGTGGTGATCTGTAAAAATTGCTTTTAACAAAACCCATTAGTGCCCCTAGCTTCCTCCCTGTCTCTGTACATGAGGAAGCACTTAGGCAGAAGGGCAATCCCTTAATTCACAGGGAGAGGACACACTGCAAGCACTCCTGTTCTAAGGAAAGCTGCTCACGCAGATGCAATCCTGGCAGCTTCTGGTGTGCTGTGAGGACACTATTTTGCCTTTACTTTTAATAGAAGGATAAAGTAGAATAGTAATAATGGGACTGATAAATGAAAGGAAAACTGTAACCACATAATTATGTCAGAATCAGCTAACAGCCATGAAAAGCCCATTAAATCACATTATGCAGATAGATGTAACAGAATACTATTAGTAAGTCCTTTGCAATGGCATGCCTGGCAATTAAAACAGCCGTATTGGCAGCACACAGGGAAAACAGTGATAATGTATAGTTAAAAATGTTTGGAGACAAACAGTCCACAGAGTACAGGGACAGCCTAGAACTGAATACAGGAGCATCCTCAAAGATACCAGCAGCACCCAGGGGAAAACCAAAGATGTTATTCCAAATAGACTCTTTGACTAGGATGTTGGTCATATTTACATTTATCATCAAAATTAATTTACTGGCGTATCCATAAATGAAAGGCTGCAGTGCAGCAAGTAGTCTGTCTTTTCCAAGTGTCCACAAATTTTAGGTTGTGCAGGCTAACAGAGGAATTCCATTTTCTCTTCTGAATTAAAGAAGCTTGTAGCAGTAGTCTGATTGAGGCAGTAAAAATGTAAGGTAATGTTCCCCTAGTCGCAATATTCAGCGAATATTTGGGAATGAAATAGCTCAGTTTTGTGTATTCTTATTTATGTGGTATTTCCAGGTCAGAGACCTGAAGTATGTTTCACCCATGAGTTTCTTTCTCACTGGAGTACTGGTATTTGTTTCCTCTCACCCACCACAGAAAGAGTCAAGGTTCAGTTCTATCCTTTGCTTTCCCTCTGCCCACTCCTGCAGAGCGGTTCTCATCTGCAGTCAGGGAGAATTGCGCAGGAACAAACTCTGAGATAACGTCAGTGCGGGGTTCAGAGTTCCTACAGGCTTTATGGAAAGATACACTTCTACCAGAAATAGTCCATGTGACTGTGGAGATCTCATCTAAGGGAGTAAAACCAGTGGGAATATTTTGGTGTCAAAGGGTAAGTGTGCTGGAGAGTTTGTACTCCCTTTATTTCTTCATCACACCAGGCAGACTTCTCAGGCATGCTACCAAGGGAGTTTGCTTGCAGAAAACCAGCATGGATCCTTGAACTCTTTATCCTACATGTTGTTTTCCAACAGACACACGCAGATTTTCTTCTTGCTTTATTTTAGGAGATGGCTGAACTAGTGTGAAATGCAGATAATGAGACGTCAATAGCATCTGGGCCCACAGCAGTGCTTTCCTGAGCTGTTCCAAAGCAAGAAAAGGGAGAGAGTGTGCATGTGGTTACACTTCAATTACAGAAGCCAGGCAGTACATTTATAAATGAAATTCTGTCAACAACCTAAGTACTAGGGATATACAATTAATGAAATCTCTTCCAAAACAAGATTTATGATGACCAGGAGACATGCCTTTACTTAAACGAAGTGAGACTGTGTCTGTAGAACGCTAAAGAATTTAATTGTACTCTTGATGTCTATAGTTACTTGGACTATTTTTCCTCATAATTTGTAGGTGAGAATGTTGATACTTACAGAATTCTTCTCAGGAGAGATGAGTATCATTATCTCCCTTTTAGCAAGTGAAGAATCTGACACCTAGAAATTTGGGGTACCCTAGCTGAGGTACTATATCATAGCAATGGGGAAGAAGTAAGAACCCAACCTCTCGGTGTCCTAATTGGGTATACTATTTACTGGGTCACACTGGATTAAATAGCAAAGTAAATTTAGCTACTGATAGTATTAAACACGTGTCAGTTCATTCTTTTATTTGAAACTAGAGCATCATTCCTTCTCCAGCAGAGAAATAACTTCAGTCCATTTCTTTTACCATTTGCAGAACTCACAGAAAACAAATTGTTCCTGAAGAAGCTATCACTGATAGTATGTACTTCTACATAATCCAGAAGAAAGGTTGCCTTTCCTCTAAATAAAATATAAAAAGAGTAAATAAAAACTGCTCTAGCCCAGAGTAAAACTTTGAGCAACCCCTATAACAAACATAGTACCTATGACAGATGGGCATCAATCCAAAATTATGTCCATCCACAGGGTGTGTTATATTCTATTAAGACATGCAGCTCAGTCATACATTGAATGTGCAAATCTTGTTACAGCTTTTGCCTCCTCTTGGCTTTGAAGAGCCTGTTTGTTTGCCTGTAGAGGAGTATTGTTAGGTACGTTCTTGTAGTTGACAGTACTGCTGATTAGCTCAAGGCACACTTCTGGAAGAGAACCCCTCAGGCACTCTTACATTCTTGCTTCCACAGATCCATCAACCGAAATATCACTAATGATATAACTTTTAATTTCACAGATGAAGGAACTTGGCGTCATTGTATACAACTGCAGCTGCCTGGTCCTGGATTTACAAAGGATATTTGCCTTGTATAGCTCATTAAGATACAAGAATAAAATACCTCCAAGTTGGTCCAAGAGACTATATGGAGTGTACGATACTCAAAATAAACTGACACTGCAGCTGAACGAGACAAAATCAGAAGCTTTTGTGTCGGTAAGTTCTGAAATGAGTTGCAGAGAGGGAGGGAAGGGAAGAAACTTGTTTAACCCACCAGATTTTTGCAAGACCTGAAAATTTGACAAATCACAGTATTACTTTTTTTTTAGTCTGATTTCTGTAACATTTTTCATACAGGCAGTTTGCCAGGACTGAAGACACTGCAGGATTTCATTTGAGCATTATTCTTTTTCCGTTTCTCTGTAAGGTTCACCACTTTTTCACTTGTGTTCAAAAAGTCATAGGGAGGTCCTTCAAATTAGATTCTTTTATTTACACCAGTGGATAGAATGTGAATGACTTGGGAGTAAATGAACCATTAACTGGACATAAAAAATTATACCGTATAAGCTTGATATCAGAGCTTGCATTTTTATCAATGTAATTTATAAGGATTCACCCTTTTCCATTGAAAGCATTTGTATTTCAGTACAACATCACTATTTCAGCTTTATTTTTAAATGACATTTAAAACTTCTGAAATTCAAGCAGTGATCCCCTTGGAAGCACTGTCTGTGCATGTATTTTTAATGGAAAAAAATAGAGCAGTCCTCCATCTCAGCAGCGATGTAGCAAAACTGGAACAAAATACATGCTGAGATAGAGATGATGAGAGATGTGGAGTATCTTTCATTTTGGAGGTAATTACATGAGTACAAACAAATCCTTCAAAATCAGGAATGTAATGAAGTTGCTAAGAGTTACTTTCCATTCTCTATCAAGCAAGGGGCAAAACCCTCATTGCTTTTTGGCCAGTTACATCTAAAAGAACACAATGCATGTAGCACCCTACTAAGTTGTACAGCCACTAGCACAAGATGTTGTTACAGATGAATGGCTATACAGGGCAGAGTTTATCTTCAGCTGCTGGGAGCCAGGCAATGTTCCTCTGTCCAGGATTTTTCATACTCCTGTGATCAATGGTGAGAGAGAGAACTATTTCAGAGTGGAAATCTGGAAGTGCCTAAGACAGCCAGAATTAATAGCTTTTTGAAAAGATGGACACTTCCATTGATTCTGGAGAATCTTAAGGACTAGCTTAAATGAGATACTGACTTTTGCTCAGTTAGCAAATGCACTGTGAAATGAAATCCTGCTCCTTTCTAAGCAATCTGTAAGAAATGGAGAAATCCTGCTGAAAGTCAGTCCTGGAGGGGCATACAGAATGGAAAACTGGTTAAGGCCAAGTTTAAGAGATCTAGGATCCTAGACAAAGACAGGTGGAGAGAGTCTCTACAAAAGCTGCTTTTCTGCAACTTGCAGAGTGTTCGCTTCCTCCCTGATTTGTATTTTCCTTTTCCTTTTCTTTCTATTCCTGTGGGCAATAGAAGCCTCTTCTCTTGAAATTTCACTTCAGAAAACAAAAGAAAGGAGTCACTGGTACTCAGAAGCTCAGCTCATTTAAGTCCAACTCCAAGAGCTACCAGAATTTGTTGCAACAGCCGCTTGGGCTTTTTCTTCCTTCCTGAAAACAGGCTACTATATTTATACATTTAACTATATTTAAATCACTTTGCACTTTTTTCTTGAGTCGAAATTCATTCTTTGAAAACGTATTTCACTTTCAATGTTTGTGCTGTATAAAACAAGCATGACACGTAGTCATTGAATTTTTTTGTTATACTTGGGAATCAGCGCTTAGGGTTGCTTAGCAACAAAATCATATTCCAGACTGGCTGATAAAGTGTAAAAGGTTTTGGTTGTTTCTTTTAGTGTTCAGGAATGGATCTAGAATATTGGTCTTGAAATCTGACTACAAGTAATTTTCTAGTATTTTTTGTATTTAGTTGTTGCAAATCCTTAGGAACACCTGTCAGTTATAAAGAAACCAGTGACAGGCAGTGTATTGAAATAAAGTAAGACTAATAAAAAACACAGGATCTGTCCCTAAAGGAAACATGCAAGTCTGGGTGTCATCTGTGACCCAAGCACATACCAAAAGTGAGAAGGTGATACAACAGTAGCAAGGCAGTGATCTGGCTGGGCCAGCTGTTAAGAAAAGGACAAGTGGCACCTGCTCCAGCTGGATAAAGGGCCTTCAACAACCTTTGTCCCAGGAACAGTGTTGTTGCCTGCAAGCAACTTGACAAGTAGCTCCACTTTACCCTACCTGCTTGTGCAGAAGAGTAGAAAGTCCTGGGCCTGTCTGCCACAGAAGGGCAATTTCTGCTGGCTTCACCTTGCTGCCTGACACCTTTGACAGCCCTAGATACAAGGCAGAAAAGCAGAAATCTGGGCTTACCACTTACTGGCTCAGTACTGGGTAGTTTATACCTGAAGCTAGGCTTTAAAGATAAGTTTCTTGCAAAGATGCAACAGTGCCTGAGCAAATAGTGACTGTCAGTGGAACTTTAAATAGAGCTGACATAATAGACTTAATTCTTGCTCACAAGTGAAGCATCAGGTTCCTGTGGCAAGAACATATGAAGACTCCAGCTAATAGTAACCAGTCCTGAGGCTCTTCATTCTCTGAAATGTTGTTATGCTCCACTCTGATTGGTGGGTTTACGGGAAGGTTGTTTAGTTTACTCTGGGCAGTGTGTGGGACAAACAACAAAAATTCTCAGAAGGTTAATAACAAACTTCTTCTTGCAAACTTTAGAAGATAGAATAAGGTCTTTGGCAAGTTTTAAAATGTACCCATTTTGGTGCAACAATGCAAAAGCATAAAAATAACATGTACAAAAATGTGTAAGGGAAAAGAAAGAGAAAGAAAGGATAAGAGTAGAAAGGTATATAGTCACCACCCATGGGTCCAGTGAGGAGACTTGATTGTTGCAATTTTGATGTCTGTTGGTTGAAGTGATGGTCACAGTCTTGATCTGTTGGGGATAGGGGAAAGCCCACGAAATACAAACTGCAAAGGCTCGGAGGGAAAGCCCAGGTACCTCCTCTGGGGCTGGGAGTGTTGCACTGGATGATGTAATACTGTGGATCATGGGACACTTCAGGAGTCTTTGATGGTTTATGACACCTTCTAAGATGTTTCAGCACTCTCTTACCTCTTACATCAGCATAGTTTAGCCATAATTATGGCTCACCAGAAGAGATAAATACCTTCAGGCTTACATAAGAATGTCGCTAGGGGTCTTCCTTGAGGGGGGTTTTCACAGTTGAGCCACTTGTGTAGGGGCTTTGGCATGATGAAAAACAGTATCCCGTTTCAAAGGATCTGCTATCAGCCTCTTCCCTTATTTGGCTCAAAACCAAGGTTGTAGCCTCTGATGATGGGTGTGCACCCCCTCTGCACCTGGGCAAGTTACTTTGGACATAGTCAGGAATGCACTCTACTGCTTTTGCAAATGGATGATTGTTTGAGTCATTAAGCATTAACATTCCAGTCTCTCACAAATATGTACCTCAACTAGAGCTTCTTTGATGATGTTTTGAAGAATGTTGTCTGCATTTTACCAAAAGTTAATTCTAAATGGTGAGGCTTTTGAGGGGCAAGTAAGCAAATACATTCCTTTGTAGGTTTGAGTATTCTAGCAGGACATTTGAAGGTATTAGATAATAATCTATACTAAAATAAAGGATACTGCTTGCCATCTGAAGAAGGCTGTGGGGAAAAGAAAACAAATCAATTATTTTAAATGCCATAATTGACCTGTTCATTTCGCAGAATTCACCTAAACTCTTCTGCCCAAAGGACAGAGTCCTGGATATTGAAGCTATATACAGTGTTATCGATGATGCCAAACAGTTTGTATACATTGCTGTCATGGACTACTTGCCAATCGTCATTGACACCAATGCTAAACGGTGAGTGTCCATGTCCAGGACTAGCTGGTTATCATAATGCCAATAAGGTCTGCTGGAGAAAATGAACCCACGGGAGCTTAGTTACTATTGTGCACCAATTTCTTGGGGCCCAATTCTGCTCTTATTGAAATCAGTGAGAGTTTTGCCATTGACTTAAATGGGAGCAGAATTGGGACCTAAGAAGAAATTTCCAGTTCTGGGTCCTGAGCTTTGGATCTGCCTGTTGAAGGAGATCAAAAATTGTCTAGTCTGACCACCTGCAAGTGACTGGGACCCAGGAATATAACAGTCTGATTATACATGAATCCTATTTCTTATACTATTATATTCCGTCTCTTGAGACCACAGCTACTGGCATTTTATGATACAGATGTTCAACATGAGAGAGTGTGCGTGTGTGTGTATGTTAAGAGAGAAATAATATGCTGGGACTTCTTGTTATGCAGTGTGGGAGATGTCATTATTTTATTGACATACACATATACATGCAAATTCCAAATTCAGCACAGATTACATTTGAATTATATCACTTTTTTTAAACTGAGAGTTGCTAAAACCACACAAACCCACATAATTTTTAAACAGCCTGTTTGTATGAACCATTAAAAAGCACTCATGGCCCAAAACTAGAGACACAGTGCAACAAAACCATGTAGCTCAGAAGGCAATTATCCACCGGTCCCTCCAACTCCTGAAAACACTCAGGATGAACTGAGAATCTAGCAAAGCTTGTGTGCTGGTTTAAAGGTAAATCAGCAGGAGAAATGAACTCAACACGAGAGAGATTATAAGTCAGAGCTACAATTTAATAATAATAATACAGTAAATAC
>JAWWEV010000115.1:38253760-38296561 GCA_035583235.1 Hafferia zeledoni
GAATAGAGGGGGTAGAATACACGGCCTTGATCACCCCCACACAGTGCCAACTGGTCCCACCTGCTAAACTGGGACAGCTTGCCATTCCACCTATGCACTTTATTTGAACGCAGTTAAGACATGTGGTTATGCACTTTTTTCCAGTTTTGCATATTTAGAGATGTTTTCTTCAAATTTTTCAAAAAATAACTATCATTTGACTGATATCAAGCATAAGCTGCTTCAAATCTATGAGAGAGTTTTTCCAATAAACGTGTTATGTACAGTCTCCATCACAGTGAAAGAATTATGGGCAGTGCTGTAGGAACCTCAATTTCACAATATGTATCACTCCAGCTTCTCCTTTATGTTGGAAAGGATCTTAATATGTAGAAGCATTACAGTGTTGCAGTTGATGTTATATGTATATACTCCTCCTTACTTTATTCTCATGCTGGAAGAATTCAGAAATCTACTGGATTAGGGAGATCCAGGGAAGCCACCTGTGTGAGTTCTTCAATGTTTTACCTCCAGTATGGCTTTGTGTTTGAGGCACTGCCACAGCTTCTCTACCTTGTCAGCTCCTAGTTCTCACTTGTAAGTTATTTTCCAGCATTGTAGAGCTCAGATTCATTAGTCCCGGTGATTTGATGCTGCTGGAATAAAAAAACCATGCATTTACTTTGCCTAATTCTTCCCGTCCTGACCTGATCCCACCAAAGGTTGGGAACACAAAACTATCATTGTGAGAATAGCATCATGGCAGCCACCATCCCATTCATGGCAGAATTTCTGCAATCCTCATCAGAAAAAAAGGTAGCATCCTCCTTAAGCGGCCCATTTCTTCTGCTAGTGAAAGACACGGGCACCCTGCATAGCAGCTCTCATATCCCAAGGAAGAAATTACAGAAGGCATTCCAGTCCCGTCTGTACGGTCTCAGTTCATAGGCGAGGAAAGGATGGGAGTCAGGGAGAGATCCCAGGATTCAGCGCCTCCTGTCCCTGTGTCTGGGCTGGTCAGCAGCGCCCTCTAGTCGTGGCTCCTTGTGCTGCTGCTGCTCTGGCCGCGGGCAGGGAGGGACACGGGAGCAACTCTCCCAGCCAGGGCTGGACAAGACCACCTGTATTTTATGCAAATATCTTGGCCCCTACACAGGTAGAAGATTTACTCACCCATCCACAACTTCGCTGTCCCCACAGTGACAGCTTTGGTACTGGGCTGAGTGCTGGCACATCTCTTTAGTGAGAATCCCTTTAAATATGAATGGCATTCTTTCAGTGGATAGAAAATAAAATTTGCATGTGTTTTGTTTTCTCTATGATGTCTGGACTTAGCTCTAATTTTTTTTTTTTTAATATCTCTGAATATATTGTATTCTTTCTCCACAGGTACTGGCCATATTTAGATGGGAAGATAAGAGAAGCTTTAGTTTTACGAAGTATTAAAGTACGACTTCTCATAAGTTTCTCAAGAGACACAGATCCCCTTACTTTTAACTTTGTTTCATCTCTGAAAGCTATTTGCACTGAAGTTCCAAGCTGTAGCTTGAAAGTTGTAAGTATAATCTATATTGCTTTAAAATACGATATTTCTCATCCCCCCCAAAAAGAATGAAGAAAACTTAGCAACTGAGAAGCATTTTCTTTTAATATCAAAGTCTTTAATTAAATAACATAGGAAATGTAATATAATGAACTCAATTTACTCCTGGTAGTAACAGAAATAGAAATTAAGACAGAAAAAACAGGTTGATGTCAAAAGGCAGTCTCTGTTGGCAGACAGCCCATGTAAATCACTACATCTAGTCTTTCACAGTCAAGCTAACAGAGTGGACCATAGTCACAGATCATGTTTATACTGGCTCACAAGGAAATCTGACAGCACAAAAATAAGTTTTCATCTGGATACATGTAACCTTACTGTTCAGCTGTATAAGCATCTACTTTTCCTTTAGTCAGGTGCAAAGTACAGGAAATAATAATGAAGATTTTGTATTAAATTAAGACTACAAATTCAGAATTGTGAAGACTAGAACAACCATTATGTGGTCACAATAGATATGCAGTACAGGAAAGTGAGAAATACCGTACATGTTATATTTGTATTAGAGAACAGAGTATGTGATAAGTACTGCTTTCAGTTTGATACAGTTCATTGTTATGAAATTGAGGCATACTGGAAATCAGCAATCTTGGATCAAGTTCTTTTTGTTGTAGTCTTTTTTTATGTGGTTTTTTTTGTTTGTTTGTTTGTTGGGGTTTTTTTTACAGGTAGCTCTTAAATAGTCATCTGAATTATTTGGTTTTCTTAAATTTATAATCTACTAAATCACTTTGGCTTTTTGAAACTGACAACTGTAAAAAACAAATACTATTTGTTATACACATTAAGGGTTATTTATGCATATCTAGAATTTTTTGTTATAGTGTATGTTGTTATAAATTCCTAGGTAAAAAAGCAGCATAAACTGTGATTTTAAGTAAGAAAAAAACATATATGTCTGACACTGCTTAAGCCGCTTCAATTTTGAGTAACGTCTAGCTTGTTTCATATTTGTCACCAAATTCAATTTATGCATTCAAAATTATTTTTTATTTAAGTGGTGCCTAATGCTGAACATACTTATATCCATTTCCACCTCTTTACAGCAGGTAAAATCTTTTGTACAAAATTTATCTTGTTAATAACTACATGATAAAGAAAAAAAAGTACTTTTAGACATTGGGGTAGATAATCTACCTGGAGCATCTGCAGTTAGAAAATACAAATACAACTTCTAGTAAAAAAAAAAATAGGACCACCCCAGCTGTAGATAGTTGTACAGGTATAACACACCTCAGTTACCACCTCAGTGCTGTGTGTCACATGTTCCCTACTGCGGGTAAGTGACTGCCTTAAAGATACCTTGGTATGAGTAATAGCCCAAGGCTCAGAGTTTGCTGATATCTATTTGATTTTGGCTGAGAGCTGTGCCATAGCCTCCATCTCAATAATCTTTTAATTCAAAAAACATGGCAGATGAGCAATAGTTTTTTTAAAGCTGCATTTCTTTTGTATTCATCTGTTATAGCCAGGATCAAAGTGTGTATGGAGGAGAAGCAATAGGCTAACAAGGTAATACTAAACTTAAATCTTCTGAATTATTGGGAAATTCTGCTTTTCCCTTCTGGTTCTACTTCGGCTATGAGAAAACATAAAGTCAAACTAAACTCTGTGCAGAAAATAGTGTCATGCAGACATGTATTGTGTGCTCAAAGGAGCACTTTATATACAAGCTCACTGAATTTGAAGATAAACTTTTTACAAATTCTGATTGACATTACACTTAAAATTGCTAAGCTGTCCCAATACTTCTATATTGTTCTGACCAAAGTGTCAAACACACATGCACCACAGGACCTCCTATCCCCCTGTTGTACTGTTCTTTTGGGGATAATATATCCAAATCTTAAAAAGTATACTCAGTAACTTTTTCATTTTGTTTCTGATCCCTATGATATACCTTGTCATGACTGTTTTCCTTTGGTTTTTTAATCCATGTGGAAAGACCAGTCTGGCTTCAAAGTTCCCAGTGAGTGCCAATGGCTGGCTGCAGCTCCAAGGGACACTGGTTTGCCAATGGCAGCAGCCTGAGGTACAGGGTCACCTTAGGAAAGGTGATGCAGATGTCATTTCTCTATCAGAAGGGAATCTCTTCCAGGTTTTCCCCAGGTCTCTGTGCAGGCTAATGGAAGTTTTGGTATTGCCTAACTGCAAGTATATAGTTAAAAACAAGGCACTGCAACCCTGTTACACTTAGCAGTGTTCTGATCAAAGCCATCCGCTGTGTATGAATTTTTCACTCTGCTGTGGAGGCCAGAGATGGCATGGACTGCAAGGCATGATTTCATACTTGTCAACACTAAGTCGCATCAGTGTGATTTATCTAGAAGCAGGGACTTTTTTCTTTTGCCACAAAACTTTGATAATACTGAACAACTAAAAATGTCAGTGGATTAAAAAAATGCATTATGCATTTCCCAGCATCTCAGAGTCCAATTCACATAAGCATTAATAATTACTCAAGTGAAACTGTTTTGAGAGTGCAAACTCAATACCAGTACTCTGAAGAAAAGGATCACTGGAAAGAACTCACATAGAGAAAGCTATGTTTGAGAACTAAATAAATGCTAGAAGGACACAGCCAAATGGCAAGTAGTAAACTGCATACCAAACAGCTGCTCGGTCAGGGAGTTCTGTCCTGTGCACTGAACCACATGTGGTCATGAAATTAAAGCTTGAATCATAAAGGTGAAGAGCTCACCATTGTGCTTCTTGGGACCTTAATTCCTGTATTCCTTAAGTTTTGTGCACTTGACCCTGTAAATGCATCTTCTGTGCACAAATGCCTAGTCTGACTCTGAGGAGCAGTAGAAAGGGGCCAGCTCTGTTGGGTGCAGCATGGAACGGAGAAAGGTATGTGTTTTTGAAGGGCCTGCAGAAAGTAGGACCCAGAACAAAATGTCTTTAGACAATGGAAAACTACAAAGTAGTGGCATGGAACAGATGTGTATCTACAGCACAAGTTATTCTTGAGCCTCCTTGTGAATCTATTTTTAAGTTGTGCAAGTATATTCCTGCTCAGGTAAGAGGAAGGGAAAAATCAACCTTTTGCTAATTCTCAGAAAGACAGAAATGCCCTATGAGTAAATAGAGTGTTATGAATTAACTATGAAACCTTTGCTTCTAAGCACTAAGTTAATTTTAAAGCTTGAAACTCCTAAAATAAGAATGGAAAAGATGAATGAAATGTTAGTAGTAGGCAGTGTATTATTAACACAGTACTTCTGCTGAAGGCATGTGTCAGAGAACATCACACAGTGCTGCTTTAATGCCAGTGCTGGTTCACTTGTCATCTAAGTGACATTTGTGTGTTCTCTTTGTGAGGGCAGATGAGTTTTCCTGCTGGTGTCCATAGTCTCAAAGAGTTAATGAATTCTCTGCTGTTGCTGGAGAATATCTTACATTTTCAAGCCTTCTATACTTTCCTGATTGAATCTGAAATTTTTTCTCTTGCAAAGTTATTAAACAAACAGAACACTAATGTATGGTATCTCAATTCAGCACATCTGCTCAATCTATCTCCATCTCTAAGCTTATGTTACTATTGTGCTTGACTGTTTTTATATCAAGCTATGTAACTTATTGTGAAGTTTCTTAACACTGGTAAGAAGAGAGCTTGTTATGTTTTGTTTCCTAGCATTGAATATTTTGCCATTTGCCAGTTCTGGACTATTCCCTGTGATATTAATATTATCCACATCTTGTGAAAGGTTACTGCAAGTACCCCTGATGGATACCCTATGGCTGCTGGCTGTCTTCATTCCAATTTTGTTATGCCAGGAGAACCATGAGCATTTTCTTCTGCCTTTATCAAAATATTTAAGACTCTTTCAGAAAGATTCACATCCATTTCTGCCTTGCCAAGTACATACTTTCAGTGTGGGTGCATGTTTGTAGAGCAGTTCTTCAGGCACAGAGTGACAGTCTTGATGTTGTCAAAGAACATAACATCTAGCAAACTTTTCCTTATGGCTGCTAAGGTGATTTTTTCTAATTTTTTTAAAAGTGTGATGCTCTAATTATTATTGATGTTAAAAAACTGTAATTAAAGATACGGTTTCTCAATGCAGCTGAGATAGCTGTGAATATACAATAGAAATCTCATTTAAAGAAAGGATACTGGACTTTTACATAGAATAATCTTTTTTTTAATGTCATTTATAAAGAAATCAGTCAAACAGTTTGCATTGTTGTGCTTGTTTTTAAATTCAAAACAATATCTTTGGAATTTTGTTGTATTTGAACTCATCACAAAAATTAAGCTATGGAAGATAACAATGTCATGTGCAGGTAAGTAAGCATGGAGTGACATACAAAATTCAGAGACTTTAAGGAAAAAGTTGGTGATAGTTAATGGTCACAAAACTGCATCCCAGTGCCATCCACTATTTTGGGCACTGAAAAAATACAGAATTTATTTCTTATGCACTAAAAATGTGCTTCAGTGCTGTTAAGCAAATTTCTTTGCCATAGGTTTCCCGCTGTAAAGTCTCACACAACATCTGATTTCAGGAAAGAATAATAATCGAGAGGTACAGCAACGGGAACACCTCAAGCTAGGTGCCTCCAGAGAGGGTCCCAGAACAAAGGAATCTCTCGGCTTTTATACCCTTACAGTCTATGTACCTGTTTAAGTGCCTTGTACGCACCTCTTGGTCCAATGGTGATTTTTGGTCTGGGGTTTTCCAACATCTTATTGGATTCTTTCTCTGTGCCCAAGCAAGCAGGCTGTTAACTCTTCTTATCTTGTGGATCTGCAGCTTTTGCTGATGACTGCAGCCTCCTTCTCTTCTAGTCATACTTATGCACTAGGTTAGCTGGCAGAGCACAGGAAGCTGAAAAGTCCTTGATGTAGAGTAGGCACTGCTTAGCAATAACTAAAATGTCAGTGTTATCAACATTATTCTCCTGTTAAATTCAAAACACATTTCTGTACCACCTACTAGGAAAATTACTAAGACAATGAACTCTATTCCAGCCAAAAGCTTATATCTAGGTGAAAGTTCACAGCTACTCATGCTAAGCAAGTAAAGCTAAGGAAACAGCATACTAAATCACCCAATATTTTAACTCTGACTTATTTAAAACTTACTTATTAAGCAAAATAATATTTTTCAACAAGCCCTACTAAGCTTCCATCATGGCAGGTAGGGGGGGATACGTGTCACTCCATGCACAGAGACTCTCTTCAGTGCTGCAATCAGCAGGAGCCTGGATTAGTCTTGGTATTTTACACAGAGTCCTTCTAAGCAGTTTTGGTACAACCTCTGACAACACAAAATTGACCCAAATATATTTTCCAATGGGGAGAGATTCTGACAGAGTTCACAGCACAAAGTGTTAGATAAACAGCAGTCTCTGGGCTACTCTACCTTTGGTTTGCAACTAAGTTGGATATCGGGGAAAAATTCTTTACAGAGAGAGTAATCAGGCATTGGAACGGCCTGCCCAGAGAGGTGGTGGATTCCCCATCCCTGGAGGTTTTTCAGCTGAGATTGGACATGGCACTGAGTGCCATGATCTAGTAAAGGGACTGGAGTTGGACCACGGGTTGGACATGATGATCTCAGAGGTCTTTTCCAACCCAATCGATTCTATGATTCTAAACCATTTTAATTAGGTTTGGTAGTACTAATTGCAGATAAGCCTGGTCAGAACTTAAAGGAGAGTTCTCCAAGGAAACCCAAACTAATGATTGTGACTCATGATTAACAATGCAGTTCTGAGGCAACCAGTGTCAAAAAAACCCCCACCTAAAGCTTTTGTTCCTGTTAATTGGTAACAACACATTTTGTAATAGTCAAGCAATTTACTGCAAACAAGCTTGAAACCTACCTACATTATCAGCCTGGTAAAGAAGGCTTTGTGAAACCGAGCACCTTTGAGCTCTGTGTACACTCATATTTGGGTTAATTGAACTGATGATGTGGGGTGCTGCAGAGACCACTGCATTGCCATAATGAGTTTGGTGTTGGACAGCTGAGTTTCCAAATAGTAAGATTATTCTGAAAGGTATCTCCATAACCTGAAATGATTTGTTGAAGGTTTATATTAAAACCAGCACTGGTTTAAGAGATGAATTATGGAAAACAGACCCCCAAGAATTATTAAGGAATTTTTGGGTAGATATTTTGTAATACTATTTTTCCATGTCTGAAGTGCATGCAATATATAGCCAGTTCCTTTCATCAGTAATGTACTGTGAATTATGTTTGTTCTGAGAATCTCACCATTACTTGAATCAAAATTTTCCAGTCAGACAGTAAATATTTAACTTTACTTTCACCTTCATCATGTTATTCTCTGCTTAGGGTTTTGGAATCTATGTCTAGCTATTAACTTACTTGCTGAAACAAACATTACTTATAGTCATATTGGAACTCTTAGTTTTGTCTGGTACGGATCAGACAAGGAGTGCATATAATTCCAAAATGAGAGAGATAGACAGATAGACAGATACATACATACATACATACATACATACATACATACATCTTGCTCAGACTTCACCCTCCATGGTAAAGCACATGCATTTTCCTCTTATTGCTTGGTACATTTGATCTCTTCATATCATATTTAATCCTGAGAAGCTTCTAAGTTTCTGAAATTGGCAAGTGTCCTTTTGGAAACTATGCAATATGTGATATAGAGGCATTAACTCAGCAATTGCTGTGCCTGCCAATCTGGATCCTGAAGCAGACTTCAAACCCCAATGTCCCTTGACAAACGAGGAAAGAAGCTAAAGTTCCTGGCTCCTTGCAGAACACAAAGATGGGGGGCTTTTGTTCGTTTCACAGCCTTTACTACCTGGCACTGTATTACTTTTAGCATGAAGTAGCTATATACTTTGTATAGTTGAGAATGCCAAGGCAAGAGTATCACAACCTATGAGAATTTGCTAAGAAATACAGTGTGCAGGGTTTTATTAAAATTAATGGTTGGCTATAAAAACTCAAGCTGTTCTGTGGCACTAACTCGGTTTCAGTAAAGATTAGAGAGTAGACCATATTTTTTCTGTCATTTATAGAGCAATTCTCATTAACCTGTGCTTCATTCTATTTTATGGCAGAAGTTCTTTGACCTTGAGGAAGAGAGTGCATGCTTTCTTAAAGAACAGAAGAACACTTCCCTTCCCAAATTAAATCGTAACAAATACATGGTGACTGATGGAGCTGCATATATTGGTAAGTAACCACATCTCAAGAAATTTTAGCTAGTACCCAAAAGCCTGAAATAACACCCCTTTGCAGATGAGCCATCTACAGCTGATATGTTTGTTAACAGTTCACTTCTTTGGGAACCTATATGAAGACTGAGCTTTGAGCCTTTTCCCATTTAAAAACTTTGTTTCCCCTATGAATCAGTTTCTTAGGACCAACATTCTGCTTTCAGTATTTTAAAACAGACTGAAAACACAAATATAACACCATTTATGAAGTGGGAATAACTTGGATTATTAGAATATTCTCTTGTTTCTGCAATCCAGTGAAGATGGACTGTTCTCCATTTCCCATGTTATTAGTAAAGCTATGGTCAATCCTGGTAACTACTGTACAGATGCCTTTCGTCCTCATCTTCTGAAGTCTTACTCCATTTCCTATTATGAGATTTCAGACACTCTCCTAACATTAGGTACATATCTAACTGGTATTTGGGGTTAAAAATGTATTTAAGTAAAGTTGCTGCATGGCACCTAGCAAAAGTTCATTACCAGTCAAGTGCTCACTGAATGCAGGCTGAAAAATACCTTTTAAAATATCTCAGTTGTACATAAGCTTACAGGATCAGAAAACCATTAGTGAATTAAAAAGCAACTCATAACATTTTAAAAAGCCAAGGGAAAAAAAACATGCATTCTGATATGCTGCAGATTGATGCTTCAGGGATCTTACTGACTCACTGCAAAGGACTCACAGCCTGTGATGGCAGAGGCACTGGGGGAGGAGGGCAAGGCTGCAGCCCAGAAGCAAAGCACACACACACACCAGCAATGGGGTATCCCAAGCTGTGTTGAGATACAACTAAAATCTACTCTGAAAAAGTCCACCTTGATGGGCTCTGAATACACACACCCCTCCCTATCTTAACCTATCCAAATCTTATTTTTACTTCAAATACTGCAGCTCATTCCTCTATCATCTCCCAAAGGTTTTATGAGCACCCCCCTCCAAAAATAATATTTTTACACTCCATTTTAAACTCCTTCACATAACCAGATCAAATTTCAGTACCTTGGAACTCCTCTGCACAGCATGGATTCTTAGCCAAGTCGGGTTTGTTCTTTCCAATTGTCCTTGAATTGTTAGCTGCACATACATCAAAAAAAAAAAAAAAAAAGAAAGAAAAAGAAATTAGCAGAGATCTGTGAAAGTTGTACAAATACAATGAAGCTTCAATTTACCATTCTTGACAACTTTAGAATTCTTAGCATTTCCTGCTAAGTAGCTGAAATTACACTGAAAAAAGGGTGTAAATGTCTCAGATACCTTCATGTTTTATGTATGTTCAGATACTATTTTAAAATATGATCTCTAGTAATGGCATTATTTCTCCAAAATATTGCATGTGTTTTACATATATCACTTGGAATACTTACAGTTCTAGTGAAATAGAAAGAAGTAACTGCAACGGTTGGTTTTCCATTAGTCCTGTTATTCTCTTTGCCTTGCTATCACCGAGATTTGAAGTGTTCATTTGTTACTTTAGATTTCAACAAAGGTGGTAATAACTGGCATAAAAAAGCAAAACCTATTTTTCTTTCCTGAAATAATATCTATCAAATGGTAACCTGTAAAAGATCTATTGGTTTGGAGCTTTAAATTGTTTATACAGAAAAAAAAAAATAAAAAAAAAAAAAATTCATTCTTGGCACTGGAAAGACTGATGAGGAAAATAAATTGAGTAATAATACAATATATGCAAAAAAAGAAGAGGAAATTAGTTTTGAATAAATAGAAGAACCTGTTTCACTTATGAAGGCTTAGAGCTGTTAAACTTCCTGAAACGACCTTCACTACTTAAGGTATTGTAATGGAATTTTTTTCTTTTCTGTTAATATTAAAAGCTTATTTCTGTCTCTGCACTGGGGGAACTGATAGTGTTTCATGCTGGATTGCCTTTAGGGAGATTAGTTTTTTTGTTTGGCTCTTTGTTTTTAATGTTAGAAACTCATTGTCTATTCCTGCTTTTACTTGTAGGTAATTTTGATTGGGTAGGAAATGCTTTTACGCAGAATGCCGGAGCTGGCCTTGTTATCAACCAAGCAGACACGGGGAACAGCACAAGCATCATTAAGCAACTCAAGGCCGTGTTTGAAAGGGACTGGTACTCACATTATGCCAAAAGTTTACAACCAACAAAAATCCCAAACTGCTTTAATCACAAACTTAATAAAGGAACTTCAAATAAGACTGCCATGAGTAATGTGAATTAGAAAGACTATTTTACTGTTTTAGTATGGCAATGAAGAATTACGTTGGGGTGTAGCCTTCTTTCATATTTACAGACAAAAGACTTAAAAGAAAAAGCAAAAAAAAAGTTTGGTTGGGGGGGTGTTTTTAGGAAAAAGCACACTTATATTAAAACTGTCTAAACTATATTCTCTATATTGAATTATTTAAGACTTTCGAATTTGTTACTTCTGACACTGAATGTCATTTCTGCTTCCATGTTAATTTTAATGTTCTGCATTTGAATTTAACAGCATATGTCAATGTTTCTGTTTTAGGACTTCCCCTAATTGCCAACCTGGCTAGAACAAACCTTGAGGCAAATTGAAGATTCAAGCTATGAATATAAGATCAGTTATTATTGACATACAAATAGATGGTAGGTTTACTATATTAGAAAATATGAAGGAATAAGCAAATTTTCACCCATGTAAGTAATCTTCTTTAAATAACTACTCAGTCATACAAATACTTCCTAGTTTTGAGCATTTAGTTTGAGTATCACTGTTCCATGTCTTCTAACTAGCCTTAAAATACATTAGAGTTACAGGACTGGTAATTCATTCATCTCCTAAAAGAATGAGAAGGTTTTGAGGGATTGGGGTTGGCCTCATCAAATTTGTCATATTCCCTAAAGCCTCTCAGATAGATGGATTTTGTATCAAAGTAATGTGGATTCCTTTCAACATAATAGTTATTCCAGTTACATTAATTTCATCTAACAATGAAAACTTCTGGATTAATAACAAAGATCTAGGACTGATTTTTTTTTTTTTAATTTTTTTGTAATCTCCAGAAAATTTCTTCCCTAAGTTAAATACTTATCAAGTGTGAGTCAGCAGTTGCATGATGACTCATTATCAAACCAATGCACATCTAAAAATCAAGTACTCCTTTTTTAGAAAGGTCGAGGGTTATGCAAAATCATGCAATAATTGTTGATAAATGATCATATAGAAATTTTGTTTCATTTTTACACCTGGAAGTGTTTTCTTTCCTAACTTCTATTTAGAAAAAAATAAAAAATTGTGAAGTGGCATTTTTTGGTTAAATGTCATCCGTGTAGGTAAATACATCTGCATGGACAGAAAAGTGATGCCTTCCCTTAGGCCACAGTTTCAATGGATGTCAATAGTGTGCCTCTGCAATCACAACTCAGTTGCACCAAGAAGCAGCTGAGAAGTTCTGTAAAAATGAGAATTTACTCTTTAAAGAAATACACAGAAATGTTTGACAACAGATTTTTCTCCACTAAGAGATGTAATATAGTAATAAAAATATTTCATTACTATACCCTTGCTTCCATTGAAGAAACACGGCTATGGAAGCAATCTGCATTTCATTAAATATTCACAGAACCTTTTCCAAAATGACAATTTTTCTTTCTCACCTACTGAAGGCGCACTTTGAAAACAGTGGGCAAAAGAGAAGGAAAACCAACCATGTTCCAACATATTATTTTAATCTTAAGAATAAGTTAAAAATCTACCTTGACTTTCAAAACATAGGTGTCACTTATAAGGTAAAAAAATCAAATTTATTTTACAGTCAACACAGCTTAGGAAATTCTAATAAGGCAACCTATGCAAAAATTCAAATGGTCAGCTGGAGACACCCCACAAAACTAAGTATGACCTCAAAAGGCACACTTTTGGAAAAGGATGCTTGTTTCTCTTGCAATTGCAAAGATTTACATCATCTTTCTGAAAATAATGATAAAATAAAAAAATTCTACAGTTGTCAACTTTTGCAGCTCTAATAAACAGTAACATTCTCTTGTATTCAGATAAACACATGCCATGTATTAGTCTCACACATACACATAGAAAAGCGCATATTCTGGTATTCTTATAAGAATGAAATATTTAAAATGAAAACATTTTTCTGAGTTGCTGTGAGGAAAGATCTTTGTGAAGAGAAAGTACTGGATTTTCTTCCTTCTGTATATAACTCAGAATATGCAGAGCAAGTGTGGGAGAGAGATCCTCAGCACTTAACTTACTTGTTCTGTGGTTTTTTTATTTGTTTAAGGAATTAATATTAGTCCAGATTAGTTTATGGTGAAAATTTCAGCCAAGTTATACCACCAATAAATTTCGTCTTAAGAGTCAAAGGTAAAAAAAAATCCCCAAATTAACACACAAAAAAGCCCACCACACTATTAAAAGCCGCTTGAGGTAGTTGTACAGTTTCTGAGGTGCCCACGGATGGGTGATTTTAAAGCTTCAGATAAGCTTCATATGACATCCTTACATAAAGCAGAAAATCATTCAAGCAAACAAAAACCTCCACTGTCTGGAGTTGTTAATTGTAGCACCTAATGGCAATAATATACAGGAATGAATCAATATAGGTTTTTTGCCCTCTTGCATTATGAACACTGGAAATATGTTAAGTTTTTTAAATGACATCATATATATATAATGGAGGATCTGAACGGAACAGAAATTTGTCAGATGACAAAGCTAAGCTGTATGTTTACAAAGCAGGATTTAGTGATGAAATCAGACTGTGGAGTTACCACTGATTGATTTAGTATACCAAATGAATGATTCAGATACAGTAGTTTTACTGGATCGATCCTAGGGAAATACAATCATGAATAGTAACAAGATCTGGTAGTTTACAAATGCATTCTTATCAGCTTGATAAACGAATTCTTGGTGTTTCAATGACCCCCCTCAAAGAGATGATACATTAAAGTAGAACTATGTTTTGGTTTTATGAATGGAAGAATTTGGGTGGTTTTGAATAACTTTTAATGTGAAATACCCACCAGCCATCCTACAAACAGACTAGCAAAATCAAATTTCATTGGGTATAAAATACAGACCGATAGTTTAGTAATTGTTTAGAATGACATCAGCTCCAAAGCTGTACAGAAAGTTTTGGTATATTACATTAGTCAAAAGACAAAGTGCATCCTTGGACTTCAGCAAATAGGAAATTTAGAATATCCAATTCTTTTTTGAAACTGTTTAAGGTTGGTTTGGGTCAGTGCTGTTACTGCTTAACTAGATTTACCAGAACAGCCTCAATTCTGGCTTCAGATCCTTCTACCACTGTAATAAATCTGGAGCAAATCCATTACAGTGATTTTGCACTAGTTTAGCAGGGATTAGAATCTAAACTAGTTTCCTTTTGCTTCAGCTCTCCTGAGTGTCACCAATGCACAAGCTATTTCCAAACTTCATGGAGATTTGCATTCAGTGGTTTCTCACAGACCTCACAGGCATAATCCAAAAGATGCACTTTCTCTAGTCCCTTGTAACTGGCATTGGTAACTGTCATTTTAAAAGCATTTCCTAAACAGAACAGTTTTATTCTTGAAGAATATAGACTGTAATTGTTGTTTGCTGCAAACATTTACTAGTGCCTTATTCATACAAGCCTTTGTTTAACTGTTCCTCACATGAAGTCCTGCTAAAAATCTTGTATCTAGTACTGAAGCATAATGAACTTCCTAAGAAGACTACATATTGTGATGTTTACAGTTTATTACGTAAAACTAGAGTCCCAAAAAGACAAAAACTGACTGCAAGATGTTGGTCCAAACTGCAAGCACATCTAAACTGGAGCATTTTTATCCAATCCTAGAACTGAATTTCATAAATTATTCCTGCCTTCATTATCAATTAACCTACAACACAGTTGAATTATTCTGTCCTGCCAAGGTGTAAAACTAAAATCTGAATTCCCCCAACACCTGGCTGACATCAAAACCGTAACCAGAGATTCCTGTAAGCACAGGCTGAAGTACAAATATCACATAGTGACTACTTTACCGATCTTGCATGTTAAGTCTTGTAGCTTTGGGCCAACTACCACTTTTTTCTTCCTGAAGCATGAACTACTATCTACAACTACTCTCACCTTCTCTTTGAAGACCAGAAAGACATGGATTATGTGCCACAGCACAATGGCTGTAGCTGTAACCTAACAGGAACAGATTTAGGTTTTACACAATCCAGGGCCAGGTGTTCCTTCCAGTAAATTCAGGCTCTGCTGGTGGTTCACAGGAGAACATGAGAAACAAGTTGAAAAGCCTCAGGACGCTACTTTCAAGGCCTACACATTATTTGCTATACTACTAGCTACCTAAATTCTACTACTTTGTTGAGATTTGCATATGTAAAAAACTGAACAACTAAGCTCTGTGTTACCTGCTATTTAACACTAATCTAAGGAAACATCCAGACAAAGAATTCATACAAGGGTTTTTGTTACTGTAGTGTTTACCTGCTGAAAATAGTCTAGGCTTTCTTACCAATACAGTAAAGACATCAGCTGGTTATTCCAGTTCTAAATATCCCTTTTTTGGCATCATGCACTTCACTCCTGAGAATGACCTTACAGAGTGCACTTCGTTATCTTAAAACCATTTTGGTCTTCAAAATTAGCTCTTCATTTTCATACAAATATATTGACCAAATCTATAGTATGTTTCCAAGCGGTAATTTCTGGTACTGTTTTCCTTCCACTCTTACCCTTCCTCTGCATATATATCTCTCATATAGTCAGTCATGGGTTTTTTAGTCACTGTTATTCCAATGCAATCAATGTAAAAAAACCAGAATAAATCCTTGCTATGTTTGAAACTCACAATGATGCCTTCTGAGTTAAAGGCACCAATAAACATACTCCACTTTTAACACTGCAGGGTATAGTAGCTCAACTGATTCTGTAGGATGATTGCTTTTCTTAGCTGTAGTTTTTCACTTTAATTACTGCTGGATGTTATTTATGAATTTCTGAGTATTGAATCAGGTTGCTCTTGCATCATCACTTTGCACAAATGCCTTAGAAGCTTGCCAAACTAGCATGTAAAAGAGACCTCGTTCAAAATAGTTTAGACAAGAAAAGAAGAACTCATGTGCTTTATGCTCTGGATGCTGAAGTCAATAGATAAACTCCATCTGTTTAGATAAGTCCTGCAAGGGCTTCAAAGAAAAAGTCTGTGAGAATTGTGTGTTTGAATTACCTTGTGATCAGGAATTTACAGAGAATCTGAATGAAGGATTCATCTGTATTGAATGGCTCAACACAGTAACTTAAATTGGGTTTTCATATCCTTATGATACATCTGCATTTACATGCTAAAGTTACGTTTTTCCTAAAATTCAGAAAACACGTAGAACAAAAATGAAGCTACTGCAGCCTCTTTCTGAATTAAACTCAGATTTTAAGAGTGTAATTTAATTCTGGCTGCAAATTATTCTGCTATAATAATGGAGTCAGCTGTTTTGTTCATAACAAATTCTACACTGCAATTTTACAGGAAGACTCAATAATTCTTTTTAATCCTGTAAAATGAACATGATCATTTTCCCTTTAAGAACATACCAAAATATAATAAAATGGCTGGCAATTGCAGCATTCCAGAGGATTATTTTGTGTTCTTTTATGTTGTATGGCCACAAACATGAACAATACAAATTACATGTATTGTGATGGTGTTGTGTGAACACATGGTGGGCATTGCAACTCACATAGTGATATCCATTCCTCCTGCAGCAGAATAAAATGTAGTAAGGATAGAGAGGAAGGGGAGGAAAGAGCTAGAGGCAAACTAACTTGGATCAGCCTGAGTTAATGGACTGGGTGCTGGCCTAAAAGCTCCAGGCTGCACTCTTACTTTGTTCTTTTCCCTGCAAAATCCTGTATTTCTTATGCATCTGCCTTGCTTGTCTTTATATGAGTGAACTCCCATGATTGTTTCAGACTGAGGAGGGAACATCTAACACTTACTGACTTAGTGCTTAACAGAAAGGAAGCAGCATGAATAAAACCCAATGATTTCTATGTAGCAGGTACTAAATAGTAAAGCACTATTTGAAAGGGAGCTCTTCCTTGTACTTTAAAACTTTCTAGTGTAATATAAGCAAGGACTTAAACACAGCACATGCCTGCAAATTTCACATCACACACGACCTTTGCGTATGTTCTCTCAATGTGCAAATATAGTCATCAGAGAGATACCATTCTGAACTACTAATAAACTGGTGAAAACTAAGCACAAGTGTGAGGCAATCAAACTTCACAACTTAATCACACTCACGTGAGGAAAAGAATCCTCTCCCCCCCCCCCCCCCCAAAGTGATAACCATATAAAGTTTATAAGTGACAGAAGCTGGAACTATTGTCAAATGTAACTTTGATGGACTTAATCAGGAATTTAATGTGGAAAGAATCTTTTTGTTAAAGACTAAAGGCATGCACCATCATACATAGTGTTGTTTAAGCAAGATAGCATATAAGACATAAAATGAGAAGCTCTTCAAATGAAAGTGTGTTGACCAACATTTTATAAACTGACTTGCTAACTGATATCTTCAAGTCAATGTGCTCAATACTCAATTACTTCTTAAATTGCTATACAAGTATTCCTTATTTGTATTTCTTCAAATGACACTGTGCCTATATTCAGTGTTGTTCTTGAAACTTCATGGAAAAGCAGGATGCTTCTGGAAGTGACAGCTGTATCTTTCTAAAGGTCAGAGGGCTGTTCTTCTCATCTAACTTGTCTTCTTACTGTCTCCTACTTCTTCAGCAACCCAGTCCAGGTTTACACTTGTCACTGCCTGAGGAGCAAAGAAAATGAGGTATTTTCAGCTACCTGCAGTTTCTGAAAACTGCTGGCTGCTTAACATGCTTTTGCCCTGTGAGAGATCTCTCATCTGTTGAGATACAAAAAGTATAAAGAAGGAGGTCAAACACACAATTCCAGGTGCCTCACGTAATTTTTTACCTGGAAAGACACATACGTAAAAGCTGAAAAAAGAGATGGAGGGTGGGGAGAATGCTTGGCAAGCTTTAAATGAGGAAGAGGTTCTTCTGTTCATATAAATACCTCTTCTGGTGAACTAATTTTATTCTAGAGTAAACCATTCTTTACCACACAACCAGATTTGCAATGACTGAAACGTGTGGCTAACTTTAGCATGAAAATGTAAGAGGTCAAATGCCCCTTGTCTTTATGAATTGAACTAATTCCTTCACTGTGTAAGAGAGGTGAAAGAAGTAGGTGAAAAAAAAAATATGTTGTCTCTTTTGAAGGAATAGGTCAGGTTTCTACTAGAAATAGAGCTGATATGGTTTCTTAAAAAAAGCAAAGATCTTATGCATCCATCTTCTATTAATTCTCACAAGATGGTGCATACCTGTGGGAACTTGGGACTCAGCTTAGCACCAACTTCTTTGTGGCAAACTGTCAGACTTCTCAGGAGAGCTCCTTTTCCTCCTTCTCACTATACTCAAGACAGATGTGTCATCTGCTTTTAACAATGTTCAGATTTTTCCAAGACATTTCTAAACTAGATGATAAAAAGTTTCCCTGTGGAAAGAAATAATGAGTGGGACATTCACTGAGGACCTTCTTCATCGAAGAACCTAATACAAATATGAAATTTCATAAGAAATCAGGCTCAAAACCACAAGGCATTCTCATTTTTGTCAACATTTAAAAAAATAAATGAGAATTGGAAAAAGAATAAATGGCTAATGCAGTTCCTCAGATTAATGAAACTGAAATTTATAAACCAAAACGCTGTTATTTTTGTGGATAGTCTCCACATCTAAACTGCTGCTCTCAGTATGACAGAGATGCAGTGAAGAATCAGTGAATAAAGAGCTTTGATATACTGTACAAAGGTTTCACCATTCCAAGTCTTACGACCATCTATCAATGTATACAGCCTCAAAAGTAGACAAAAATGGGATTCTGTTTATACAGACCTTCCTGCCAAATAATCATTAAAAACGAGTCACTTCTCACAGCGTTTGTGTCTTCAAGTGTCACCACAAAGATCTTAGTGAGCAGGTCTGGAGAAAGACAGAAAAGCAACATCTGTGGTGGCAAGTAAGCAAACTAAAATAAACTGTAAGCCCATTTTCCAAGTTGTAGAAGTATTCAGATGCCCCCATATCCGTCTCAGATTCCAGATGTCCTTGTATCAGATTCCAAATACAGAGTTGAGGCTCCTCACACACATATGTACAGAGACACATCCTCAAAGGGAAAGGGAATGTCTATGCCAGGAGAGCTTGGAATATCTGTAGCACAATGACTTCTTCCACTGCTATCCTACTCTTAAATAAGACTGACAGGAAATAGTGCAGCTTTCTGGAAAGGGCTACATATCCTTTACTAGAAAACAGGAATATGGACACAAAGTGACTCAGAATAATGAGTTACAAAACTGAACTCCTGGCTGCAGCACAGAAGTACATCAATGTCACCATTCCTGATAGCACACACCAAAGCCATCTACTCACCTTTTCATTCCCACGTTGCATGTGTGCCAGAGCTCACTGTTTTATAAAACAAAGGGCAGTGTTTCTCTCTGAATTAAACATTCCAAAAAGTATACCTTTTTTTTAACAGAGAGAACAGTGACCACTGCCCAAATTCTCTTAGTTTTCCATGCTTCACTCTTCCATTAACAGATGTTTCTGCCATCTCTTCCTCATTTGTTTTTCCTTTTCAAGCTATTTCATCCATGCTGTTTCTGAATCCCTTGCTGCTTTGTACACAGGGATGAATCCCTGCAGCTTGCATCCTTGGTGCTGTAACATCCTACAAGGTTACTTCCACTAGCTTTACCTGAAGTGCTCAGAAGATGGAAGTGCACGCACACAGTGTTTAAAAACACACGAATTATGATATATGAATACAAGGGAAGTCAGGGCAAAAGCAGAATGTAGGCACTACTGGAAAAATACCTGGATGGGGATTCCTCAATCCAATTTCACCTTGGCACATCCAAAACCTGTATCAGGATGTTGGAGCTCAGTTTTGCAAACCTTGCACAACTAACACAAGCCTTGCCTCCAGAAATTTTGTTTGCTGTTGTCCTGGAGTCACATGGCCAGGTTAATCTGCCAAGCTAGGCAATAACAAGCAAGTCAAAACACAGACAACTTCAAGCCGTATAACCTCAACTTTATCCTCCAGGTGGCATTCAGCCACAGAGGGGGTCTAATCTGGGTACTGTCATCTTGTGATTGTTAAGATTATCCAAGCTCACCATCGTATATAACACGACCACTTTCAAAAGAGCAAATGAAGAAAGAAGATCTCTCTGCAAACATATTTTAAATCTCTGAGTATGACTTTGGTACTGCATTGTATTTCCCTACACAATCTAAATGTAACAGGAGTTCCTTGTAGTTTGCAGAGGAAAAAAGGGTATGTACTATATAAGTTTGCTACTATACCTCTTCTGATGGAATAAATATCAAATAGAAAAATCTGTCTAAACTTATTTTGAAAACTGCATGGCCAGCTTATGCAGTAGCTAGATATGTGGCAAGGTTACAGTGTTACTCTCTAAGGAGAATACAATTAATATGCTTATATATTTTGTTCAATTCAAGCACTGTGTAGTCTCCAAGTTCTGCTATGAGAAGTGTGGATAACTTCTCATTATCCTTCCTATTCCAAAACACAGTATTTATCACAGATATGTACAATACAGCAGCATAGCTTAGGCCTGTTATATAGGTCAGTATCTGCAATGCACATGAGAACATAGTTTGCCACTGCAAAGGAGAGTGGCTGCAAAATCTATTTTGGATAATCCAATTTATATTTGAGGAAATCAGTGTGTGGTCATTTCTAGAACTGTGAATATAAGGCAACTGCTGCATGCTTGTATATTTAATAAGTTTTATTATACTATTTCCTTATATGAATGCCTATGCAGTGTAAATGCTTTAATATAAGATACTGAATGGTTTTTTTACACATTATTTTCTAAAGGTTGCTACATTTTACTGCATGCTTATTCATTTTTTTTTGTGTTGGTACAAAGTGCAAGCAGGAAGACACATGATTTTAATAACTTACACAGCAGCTATTCAAATCCATTATAAAAACATGTTCTTATGTAAATACTTTTAATTTGGCAAGAAATGTGCTTCCTTTAGACAATGGGCTTGGTTCACAGCAATACCTGTATAATTAATGTTTCTTTATTAAAAAAACCCCAACACCTAAGTCTATAAATGGGGCTATTGACCCTGCTGCAAATCACTATGTCAGTATGTTTTGATGCCTTTGAAAATGTAAATCATCTACATTTACTAGGAAAACAGATAACCTGTCCTGATTCAACCTGAAAAACTCTGTTGTAATTGAAAAAGACCATTCTTGAAAAAGAATTGTGTTTGGTGCTGCAGGATTACAATGTAGCAATCTTTTTTTTTCTTTCTCATGACCTTAATACAATGAGTTCATGTTACTTGATTGTGAACTGGGCCCACTGTTTACAGTATTACTACATGTAACCAAAGTTCAGTGTAATTAACAAAAAACTGATGGAATTCATTCTTTTGGAATTAAAAAAAAAAAAAAATAGGCTGACTGATTTTGCTGAGGTTTTGGAGAGCTGGCTTGGTAGAGGGTGTTGCTTCTGTACCAATGCATTTTAAACATACGGAAATCACTGGCTGAAAGAGTGATGGCCAAGACAGCATTGTCAGTGGTAATATCTGATACTGCTGGAAACTACATTAGCAATGATATAACACTAAATCAAGGTAGTAATGCATTAGTTTAAAGCTATGTAAATATTTGTTTAAATGCTGCTGCAGCATCATAGGTATCATTTTTCGATGCTTTGATATCCAAGGATTCCTAATACTACACGAATGTATTTTATCTGCTTCATTTTTTAGTTTCAACACTTTCATTCAAAGCAAATAACTCCCATTTCTTTGTACTGCACTGAAATAAAGACTCCTGTTTCAGTACATAATGCTTTTCTTGTTCTTTCTGGGTTGTCTATGTCAGTGTTTGTTTCTGTGAGCACCAAATCACAGATGCTGGCCCCTAGTGTCTAGCTCCTACTACCCTGTCTCCCAGTCTTCTGTACGTGCACATAGCAAAGGCAAACCAGACAACACTGACAGACTCCTTGGTGCTCTGCAGGGTCTCAGCAGCACTGGCACTGGTAACAGACCACTGTGACTTCTGCAACATGGTTCTCTTTTCTAGTAGATTCAAATTAACATTCTAGTTGGAATTTAGGAAAGTAGGAATTACTCAGGATTTCTCATTTCTCAGGAGAATGCCATAGTAATTGTGATTTTCTGTTGCAGGGACTGCTGTCACATTCTGTTCATACTACAGGAGTCCTAAACAAATGAACACAAATCCCCCTCTGATTTCCATCTGAAAAGCTTTTAAGCAGGTCTACTGCTAAATAATTTGCTCTGTGGAGAGAGATTCATGTTCCCCTAGTTTGAAAATGAGAACACTCAGCAGCAGATAATATTTAAACAGAAAAAGTAAAGATGGACAGGAGATGAGAGAAAGCTGAATCTCCTGAGATAAGCACTGGTCTTAGTAGCATGTGCTTTTCCAAGAGCTGTTTTATGTGTTATACCAGAACATCAGCTTTTGACTGCACAGGTCACAGTGAGGTAAACAATAGCTGGCTGTACTTTGATCCACACTGTTTCACATACAACACCTGAAGAGACTTCAGGTGCAACAGGAATGATGAGTTCAGAAAAAGGAGAAAGAATGAATTCCCATGCAAAGAAGCTTTACCTTAATTCCAAAATTACCTGTGTTCCCATTTTATTCTAACAGTATCAGAGCACCTCACTTTCACAGTTCACATGCTTTTTGCAAGACATCTTTTCTACTTTATTATTTTTGTGCCTGTTTGTACAGAAAACAAAGTATACACTAAACAAAAATCTGCATCTAGGAACTTATTATTCTTTTCACATATGCAGCTTCATAACAGTCATATGCAATAGGAAACAAAATCTTAGTCCTGTTTACAGACAATGAGCAGCTTTAATTACTTACTGTGCACTGTATCACAAAAGGTAGTTTGCAAAATACATAAAATTTAAATGCGGTGTCTGACAACTATTTTCCTGTTAAATTTCCTTTCCAAATATGCATTCTCTCTAGAAAGATATGCACGAAAATGTCCAGAGGCATTCCATGAGAATATAAAAAACCCCTCAATCCCAGTAGCTGACAAGAAACCAGCTGCAGTGTCACAGCTACAATGCAGGTCACAGCCACTGGACGGATTCACTGAGAAAGAAAGGATTTTATCCTCTTCCTACCTTTGATTGCATCCAACAAGGTTTGTGCTCCAGTGGAATGAGATGATGATGGTGACCTTCCATTGGGTCCCTTCCATTGAAAGTCATACACACTAAGATATAATGAACAACTGCTTTTTATGAGACTGGCCACATTTCAAGTAAAACAAATTATACTTACAACACTATAATGTTTTTAATAGGCTATATCCTTTTCAGACTTGATCTCCATCTCCAAAGCAGCACATACCTTTTACCAATTGAAGCAGGGCACTGATGCCAAAGATCTTGACATCTCCAAGTCAGAATTTTGCAGTTCCCTACAAAAAGAGAGGCCCTTCCCAACCACTGATTAGTTTTTGAGTACCAAAACTCATTTCTCACTGAGTGCCACATGCATTCAAGCAATACACTGCAATGAAAGAACCCTACAAGTGACAGCACCTGTAACCTAGTAAAAGCAAATCTGCTGTGATGTGCCCTTGTACTTTGCTAACAACTTTAGTGTCAAGTAATGTAACAAAAAATAAAACAGCCATTTTCTTTCATATACTGATTTCTTAACAGTACTGTCATAATATGGCCTCAGCTGGCAACCAAGCCCCACATTGCCTCCTCACTCACTCACTCTCCCCCCAGTGGGATCAGGGAAAGAATGGGAAGAGTAAAAGCCAGAAAACGCATGGGTTGAGATAAAGACAGTTTAATAGGGAAGTCAAAAGCCGCACACACAAGCAAAGCAAAGGAAGGAATTAATTCCCTGCTTCCCATGGGCAGGCAGGTGTTCAGCCATCCCCAGGAGAGAAGGGTCCCATCACACATAATGGTTACTCAGGAAGACAAGCACCATCACTCTAAACATCACCCCCCCTTCCTCCTTCTTCCTCCCACTTCAAATATTGAGCATAATATCATATGGTCTGGAATATCCCTTTGGGCAGTTTGGGTCACCTGTCCTGGCTGTGTCCCCTCCCAACTTCCCACGCACCCCCAACTTCCATGTCAATGCAGCAGTGTGAAAAGCAGAAAAAGCCTTGGTTCTGTGTAAGCCCTGCTCAGCAATGACAAAAACACCTTTATATTATCATCTCTGTGTTTAGCACAAATCCAAAATGTAGTCCCATAGTAGCCACCAGGAAGAAATTTAACTCTACCCCAGCCAAAACCAGCACAAGTACACCCTTTAAAGTAGCTGAAGTGCATAACATGCAAATAATGTGCTGAGACACACTGTCCCTGGTTAAATAACTCCTGAACAATGTATAGTTGTTAGCCCAACACAAAACTTTAGTCCACTTAGAGAATTCTGCTAAATGTAGCCCAGGTTTTAGAACTGTATTATAGAGAGGAGAATATTCAGAACAGGTGTTTGGCTCATTACAATATATCTTCCAAATCACTTCATTCC
Organism: Hafferia zeledoni; assembly: GCA_035583235.1. Taxonomy (NCBI): domain Eukaryota; kingdom Metazoa; phylum Chordata; class Aves; order Passeriformes; family Thamnophilidae; genus Hafferia; species Hafferia zeledoni. Next base: position 38,278,269 of record JAWWEV010000115.1, read on the forward strand.
TACTGTCTCACAGCCAATGGTGAAACAGTACCCTAAATATGATGCACAGGGAGTCTGAAAGAGTGCACAGAATCACTGAACAGCAATAACCCATTTTGCAGAGCTCCCATGTCTCAACTCTTTCTTCTGAACAAAGTACTATTTTGAGACAGAGAAAGGATGGCTTTCTTCAGCTCTTGCACGGTCTTCTTCAGCCTGCTGTTTAAAACTCAGGATCCATATTCCAGATAATGCAAAGATGAAACCACAAATCATGGTTCAGTACCAAAGAGTCATGTTCCAGTCCCTACCCTGTATTCTCTTTGTGATTATAGCCAGTATTGAACCAGTATGGCAGTAAGCCCTTAGATGGATTTTACTGCTGGTGTAATATTATACTCCCAAAGACTATGTTCAGTCTGCCAACAGCATGCTAACACATCTCTGAGGGGTTTATGAGCTACCAGAAAGGTTATGTCTTCTGTAGCAGAACCAGCTTAGTAAGCTCATTTTACAGGCTTATAAATGCTTAAAGCATCTCAGCTCATGTAGAACTGTTATAAAAGTACAGTCCAAGAATATCTGCACAGCCAAGCTCAAAAGTGAAGGACCTGGCCATGCAAACTCATTTCTAACCAAAAGTGCCATTTAAACCAACAGGATAATCCCAGAAAGCACCAAAGGATCAGCACAGTCATTTCAGTTCATATTGATAGAGTATTTAGAGTTGCAAACACTCAGAATCTTAGGGATGGTCCTTTCAAAATGGACCATGGTTATATTAGCTGCACAGCAAATAGTTTATGGACAAGTAAATAATGAAGTCTACATCCGTGATTTTCAGTCCAAGAACACACTCCCGAAACCCTTCAGTTTTACAAAAAAGGTCTTCTGATCTACCAGCAGAGAAAATGGACATGGGTAAGGCTGTGAAATCAGCTTAAAAAATATTAAATAAATAGGCAACCAAAATAGCATTCCAAGCTGTGGCTACTATAATGTCCTGTAAAGTCCGATCCCCAACTTTAAGTATCAAACTGTCAGCAGAATGATCTTTTAAAAATATGTTCTTGATCACCTGACTTGGAGAAAAAGATTGGTCTAGCTCAATGCAATGGATTCAGCCATGTCATGGAACACCCAAAATAGAATTCTGCAAGCTGACCTCTTAAGATCTGTGATTGCAAGGAAATGGTGCAAAAGAGTGAAAGACTGTACTCCATCACTAACCTATACCTTGAACGAACTCTGAACAGCAGAAGTCAGTTTTCACATGAAGGATGAAATTTATCTGTGTCTCACACTGTTACAATGCCTTGTCAGAATTAATTATTGACTCCACAATGGTTTTATATCCAGAGAGAGCTGCTTGACACACATCCTTTCTCCCAGTGACTTCATAGGAGTCATTTACACAAGTATGAAACTTGTATGTTACAGGGGAGCAAACATGTTACACTTCAGTGAGAGAGCAAGCCAAGGAAATAAACTGAATCCTACACTGCACTGTAAGTGCAAAGGGTGTGGCAGGATAACACAAGCAGGGAAGTGGAAAAAATAACAAACTCAGAGAAAAGAGTTGTATCTTGAAAATTCCTAGCCACAGTCTGTCTGATCTCCTGGTAAGTTTTAGAAGGATTGGAGGTTTCTTCAAACCCTCTTCTAGGAGAGTTCCCATACTGGGAGTCTGATCACAGAAACAGTAGCACAATTGCAAGATGAGGCTCCACAGCCACGGACCAGAAGCAGTAACATTTTGGCTTAATGAACTGACAGCAGCAGCTCCAACCCCGGCAGTGCTGTTTTGGCAGACTTCAGCAAAGACTTCTAGGGATTCCCTCTGCCAGGTTTCAGTCTCAACATGCTTAGAGTCCCAAGCCTTCTCTAAGTATCCTGCAAGCTCTTGAACTCAAATATTTAATGGAATGAGCCATTAGAGATGTAAAATCTTGGTAAGGATGAAACACTCTGAAGATTTTGGCTTATTTACCTTTAAATAGTCAAATGAAAGGTTCAGAACAGCCACTAAAAGCATGCTTTACAGGAAAAGATTTTTAAATGGTCGGTTTTTCCTATGGTAAAAAATATATTGGAATAATCTAAAAATGGGGGGTGGGGGAAGGCGGGGGAGGCAACCAAGGGAAAAATGGTAAAATCTTTAGTTCTTCAAGTCCATATTGTTAGGAATGCACATGGCTGCCTTTGTCACACTGTGGCCAGACACATCACATTAATAATAAATGCAAGGACTAGAACTTCAAACAAGCTGGAACTTGTTCCATTGTCATTTTTATAAGGAAGAAACAGAAAAGTCAGTTGTCACAAGTTTTATTTATATACCCCATACAATTGCTTATTTGCAATTCCACCAAGTTTTGTTAGCCTGCTTTGCATTTCATTAGACTAATAATGGGAGAGAGGGGTTTATTATCATTATGGCTTCTGGAACATGTGCAGGAATTGAACAGAAATTATATTAATAGAGAAGAAATTATTGAGAGGATCAGGAGCTTCTATCTTGAAGTGAAAAGCATTAATTTAAGATACTGCCCAAGTGATCCCTCTTGGTCGACTCCCCACCTGATACTTTGCACCTGTTGTACAGAAAAGCCTCCTTCAGATAAAGCAGATTCTGTAACAAAGGCAAGACCTGAAGAAGGAAGTGCACAGATTACTCCTGACACAAGTTAGCATTTCCACAAGACCCATACGAGTTTACAAGCAACAGAGGAAATTCTCTGCAAAGACCAGAAAGTTTCACTTGCCAGAGTCAGGTATCACAGTGCAGTTCTGCATGGGTGCTGAAGAGCCACCACATGTCATGGCAAAGGGCTCCAGGGGATAGAGTGCAGTCTGGCCAATGACAAAAAGACTAGGTTGTGATGTTAAATTCTCAAAATCTCATTAGGCACAGTTCTTAAAAAGCAGTGGCCAGAGAAGTGCATGTCAGTAATGACTCCCCAAGAGGCACATGGTAACACAATTTGAAACAATTGGTATACTCCACATAACATCCCTCTCTTTGTCTCAATTACTGACATTTCTCCTCAGACCTGCATACAGGCTTCCTGACTTCATAGGCATTGTGCCCATAAATAGGCCTGTCTGACCTCATAGCTAGCAATGTATTAGCAAAACCAACCATTTTAACATTTTAGCTCAGCTCTAAGGTCAAGCCAAAGATCTTCAGAACATCAATCAAAATCAAGTCCCAGGTGCCCAAAATGACCTAAAAAATGTACACAGCAGCTGCAAGCCCCAGTGAGACTGTATACCATCTTGCTAGATCAGGAATCATTTGCTCTGAAAAATTACATTTAAGAGATTACCAAAGATCAGTACTGTCACTGCTAAAGGAGCAATAGCCCACATCAGGAATTTCCATCATGAGAGTACTCCGTGACAAGTCTGAATAAATTTACAGCACATCCTTTAATTTATGTGTTTGTGCTACTTCTGGGCTACAGGAGGTCATAAAAAGCATGAGATCAGAACCCAAACAAGAATTACTACATCTCATGGTAATAGTCATTAGAGATCTGACTGTAATTAGACAGATGGAAGCAGAGAGCAGGCTTTTACTGCTTGTTTAGCCTCTCTCAAGAATACTTCAAGAAATTGTCTCTTCTTTCAAATAAAAAAAAAAAAAAAGAAATGCTTGTACAGTGTGAAAAAGGAATTGTAAAATGGTATCATCAGAAAAATAAACAACTTTTGTGGTAGCAGCAGTGTGTATAAGAATTACATGGATGTCATGGCCAGTACAGGCAGAGCAGTTTAGCATGCTAAAATGTTCAGGGATGGTACAAAGATACTCTTATATCCTTTGCTTTACCCTGAACTAGATGAAGTGGTTTATCTCATTTCAATCTCTTTTTATCTTGACATAGAAAGAGGTACCAATTTTTCTACCAGCTATTCTAGACTTATACATAGATAGCAAAACTTTTCCTCAAATTTGCTGCTGGTGTTCCCAAGCAGGAGCAAACCTACACTTAACCACAATTACTTTGTACCTGTAGAATCATGAGTGATGAGCAAAATATGTATAAAGCCAATAAGTCTCTGAAATATAAATCACCTAATGTATCATGTAGCTTTTAACAGGTCTTTTCCTTCCCTCCCTGGGGAGAGAATTACGACCTCCCTCCTCATCAGAACTTCAATTCAAATCCCACACAATCTGCTAAGACACTTTTAGTTTACAAACACACCTTGTTCCAATGTTTCCCCTCCTTGAAACAAGAATGGAAAATTATGGGGAACTTAACAAAAAGAAACCTGCCAGTTTGAGAAGGATTATGTGACAACTAATCCTGGCATCACATATATTCATATTGCATACAAGATCCAAGTTTAAGCAAAGAAAAAAATCTATTTTTCAGCATTTTATGGTACTTTTCAGCTCACATCTCAGCACACATCCACAGGCCTGAATTAAAGGCTAGAGCCAGCATCAAAATGAACACACTTAGTAAGTGCTATTCCTCAAACTTTTACAACTGTTAGCTCCCAAGACAAAGAAAGGTAGCAATAAAGCAACAAAGATGGGTTCTGACTCAAGATGTTTTCTGATCACAGTTAGCACATAGGGGTACCAACCAGAATGTGCCTACACAAGAAGAAAGGCTGAAAGTCAGTCCATGTGGCATCAGTCTCTGAACCATTGCATATCTCCATGAAAGGGCTTTACCATTTCTGTGTAAATTAAATTGTCAAATATTATGTGGAAACCTGGGAGTGGAGGGGGAAACTGAAGGGGGCACCCAACCTTAGTTTGTTTCCATTTGAAATGCACTGCTTCCTGGGTATCAGCAATGCATTCCTAATTCCTCCAAAGCAACCAGAAGAGCAAAGTGCCAGGTGGTGGTGCTTCTGAACATGACAAAAGAATGCCTCTCAAAAGAAACCTCACATTTTTCAGCACCACTGCTCCACTTAGTCCATAACCACTGTGAACTGAGGAAATAATCACAGGCACCACACTGATGGTCAGCAATAGAGGCCTAGGCTTACTCTTGTGCAGAGGTCAGTTACTGCTCCAAATGTAAAACCAGTGCAGTTTCTTGACTCTAAAACAGAAGTGCTAAATTGCTTTGACGCAGATGAAACTGCATTGGCAAAATGAAGGAAGCAAAGACAGCAACATTAGAAGTCAGTTTAGACACAGTACCTTAATATTAGAACAGTTCAATTCAAGAGATTTGGTATTTTTAGTTAAAGCCCAGATTAGTGCAAATTAGGCTCATAAAAGTCTGCAATGCTCCTGAAAGAATATTCTGCACTGAATGATCTTCTAGTGCATCAGCTCTACTACAACAGAAACACTCAGAATATTAAACCTGCAGATTTAGAAGGCAAACAACCTCTCCCCCGGGGTATGGCTGATTACCACTGCCAGGCAAAATGTGCACATTACAAACCCCAGCCCTTCTAGCTCCCTCTCACTCGCATGCAGAGCTGCTGGGGCCAGCCAGGCACCCACCCCTGCCTGCTCCCCCACTATGTGGCACAGACAAAAACTGCTGACAGGAGCCAGGGCCTGTCCAGCTCTGTTTCTCGTTACCATTACACACAGAGCAGACTAACTCACCGTGCCATCCCACATCAGGCTCTGGAAGATTCTGTGGTCATGCTGCAAAGCTGCAGCACTGCATGAGGCCACTGCCATGTTACACAGCCCACCATGGCATCCCCCATGCAGGATGCTGAAATGACAGCAGGTGACTCTAGTGGCTGTCACTATGTACACTGATGCTTTTCAGCCACAGTTACGGAGCTCCAGGAGAGCTTTTGGCTTCTCAGGTATTTCCTGAGAAAACCCACAAGTATTCTGAGAAGTAGTTCTCAAGCCATATTAAAAAACAGACTGGTGTCACCCGTACACCAGCCTTTTCCTTCTCCTGCCAAGCTGGTGAAAACTGGCTTTTTACAGCAGAAATTTTGTGTAGAAAATAAATGATTCTCACAGCATGGTTATTTGCCATACAGAAGAGCAGCTTGTGCAGTCTCACCAACCCAGGTACACATCACTGTAATAAAGAAATTCATGCTAGGGAAAGCTTGGGATTTGAATCAGAAATGTAAAGAAAGTCTGCATTTCAGGGTGAGGGTAATGGCCACTTGGCTTCCACACTCCCTTCAGTGCCCAGTGAGGGCACAAAGAGCAAGGCACTTTGCTTTTCATACCCTGGTGTCTTGCAGTCTGAAGCTGCATCCAGTCCTCTTATGCCCCTTTGGAGAGAGACAGAGCACTGTCATTTCTCTGTGGGGCAGGTTCTTTTGTTTCTGGCAAAGATATATTCATATTTCATTTCTCTTGGAAAAAAACAAAGGCAGTTTCTCTGCAGGGATTTAATTTTAGATCTTTTCAGTCCCCAGACTTTTTCAGGCTATTGCTTTGGGCAACAAATTAGTCTATGGGCGAGAGTGTAATGAAAAGCTGGCATTGGTGAGGTCTACTACAACAAACAGGAGGCTCTGGAGGAACACAGCAAAAGGTGAACAAAGCACAGGAGAAACACTGAAAGGAAAAAATCTTTTGTTGGCCAAGATAACACCATATGTCATTTGCACTTATAAATCTGTGGCCTGTGCAGTCCTGATGCACAGGGGATAACATCATAGTTAAGCCTGGAAGGCAACTCAATAGATTATCTATGGCATTCTTCTCCTTTGCAGGATTAAAAGTCCCTTCAATTCCCATGTACAGGGTCAGAACTCAGTACCCCTTCCTTTACCACAACAGTGACCAAGCCAATTCCTGCTTATTCACACCCCTCAGAGTCTTGAGACAATTTGAAAGATTTAACAGAAATTGGATTGAATTTGCTTTGTTAAGTAATTGTAGAAAGTTCAACCTGAGTTTGTAAACTCCTTTAACGATGCTAATCACCTTCTTATTGCCATCTGGGTTCACAGAATCACAGAATACGCTGAACTGGAAGGGACCCATGAGGATCATTGAGTCCAACCCTTAGCCCTGCTGAGGACCATCCCCAAGAGTCACACCATGCGCCTGAGAGTATCATTCAAACGCTTCTTGAACTCTGTCAGGCTTGTGCTGTGCTGTTTGTCAGTGCTGTGTCCACTGCCCTGGGGAACCTGTTCCAGTGCCCAACCACCCTCTGGGTGAAACACCTTTTTCTAGTACCCAACCTAAGGCTCCCCTGGCACAACTCCAGGCCACTCCCTCGGGTCCTGTCACTGGTCACCACAGAGAAGAGATCAGTGCCTGCCCCTCCTCTTCCCCTCACAAGGAAGTTGTAACTGCAGTGAGGTCTCCCCTCAATCTCCTCTTCTCCAGGCTGAACAGACCAAGTGCCCTCAGCTGCTCCTCATATGGCTTCCCCTCAAGGCCCTTCACCATCTTCACTGCCCTCCTTTGGATGCTTTCCAAACAGCTTATATTATGGTGACCAAAATTGCACACAATATTCAAGGTGAGGCCTCACCAGTGCAGAACAGAGTGGGGCAATCACACTTGCTTTGCTCATCATTTAAATGCACAGAGTGACTTGCCTCCAGGTGAAGTAAAGTCTGCACAGTACATGCCTCAAATCAAAGAATGAGGGTTACAAAACTGATGAATCCTCAGACATTGCTACTAACTAGGTGCAGCCTTTCTGCCGCATTCCCTGCAGCTGTCTCAGGACAGTTACAGGAAAATAATCTCAATGGCAGATCTGCCGTCTACAAGAATCTATACTAAGCTGAATGCCCTCTGCAATCCTGAGAGGGAAGCCCAGGAGCCCTGAATGCTTTTCTTTCATGTACATGTGTTGTCCAGCCTTGAAAATAGCGAGGTATTAGCAGAACTGAACTTGAGACAGTGCCACTTTTAAATTTCTGAGCAAAATTCTCTCCAACTCACTGAGCAGACTCATGTTTCGTCCTCCTCAAGCATCTGAAAGGGCTTTTCTATCTGGAATGTATGTGTGCATGCCCTATAAGGGACAAAACAAAGGCTCCTACCACTACGCAATTTTGAGTTGAAGTTAGCACATTAAAAAGAAGAAAGCTGTTCACAAGATATAAGAGGTTTCTCTTGGCAGTAGATCTTTTCCTTTAACCTTTTTGGTTTTATACCTTGCTTCTCTTCACACTGATGCAGAGACACCCACAGATGGTCACAGTGCTGCTGTGATACAGACCATAGCCAGCAGAAAAATGAGCTTTCAGAGTGGGTTCACTGCAAACCTGTGCTGTGTTATGTGTAACTCTGCAAATGATCCTTAATAGTCATGGAAATGAGTTCCATTTGGCATGAATCACAAGAGCTGCTAAGTGAGGGCTTCTAAAATGGGCTTGTTAGGAAAGAGAAATAATGAGCTGTTGTACTTTTTTAACATTCATTAAAGTGGGACAGCTGTTGTTTAACAGATAACTGCAGGAAATAAATGCCAAGAGTAATAGATACTGCAGGTAACTAAGGTTACCTGCCCTTTATCTGAGCAATTTGCATCTCATACCTAAAGTATCACACAATCGAAGGTTGGCATTTTTCGAAAAATATCTCCTAACAACAGGAATCTGGTAGGGCTGTTACTAAGAAGTTAGCAAATGGGTCATATTAAGGACTCCAAAAGTTCTCATGGAGAATTTCCAGCCAGGCAGGCACACTACAGCTAAGGTATCATGCTGTGTGCTGTTTCAGACCCAATATAATCACCATGGCTGGAACCTCTAAAGTGACAGTCCCTAAAGCATACGCAACACGCTGCTCATAATCCCTTACCACATGTCCCTTGCCACAGGAAGCTTCTGCTGCAGGTGGACAAACACTGCACCTTGTTGCTTTTATTGCAAGTCAAGTCTGTGTGCTGTTGGGGATTGCCTCCTTTACTTTCTTGGCGAATGATGAACATAAGGCTGATTTATCTTCATAATATATCACCTTCAATTCCAGCTATAGCTGGGAGGCAGGAGCTGTGATTTGAATCCCTGTAGGCAACGGCGAGAACCACAGCCAGACCTTCTCTGCTGCTTATTGTCTTGAACTAGAGTGTGCAGGAAGAGGCAGCATTCCCCTGCCAGCAGCTGTTAGCAGAAGCAGCAGGAGCTCTGTTCTGCACGAAGCACAGTGCAATCTGAGCATCCTTTCTAGGTCAGCCCTCTGAGGAGGGAGAGTATCTAGTCTGAGACGTTTGTATGTGTGCAATAATGACTAAGCTATTCCTCCCTAACAAAACTCAGGCAGCTGAGGCAACAAAAACCATGAATTTATAAACCAAGAAAACTTCATAGGTGTTTTTAGAGAGGGGCCAGGCATTTTGAGGATCATGTTGCACAAACAAGCTGTTCTTTAAACCAAAAAATTAAATAGTTTGTAAAACTGGTGTGCCCTACTGGGTATGTTTCATCAGGGCTCAGCTTAATCCTCGCTGATTTAATAGTTGAGGAACAGTAAGGAAAGGCTTAGTGTATGACTTTTAAACTGTGAGAGACACTGGACAATTATTTGCTAGGACCAGTTCAAGGGGAGTGGGAGGAGGAAGGGACAAATCGAATTTCAGGGAGGTGAATTCCCACACCTCAGCCCCTTGGAGTCTCCTTGGGCAGCCACAGATCAGCTGCCAGTCCCTGGACTCCAGGAGCATCCCCCCATCCCATGGCCCAGAGCCCTGGCCCAGCCCGAGACTGGCTGGCACAGTGGAAATCCTGCCTAGGGAGTGCTGGGGTGTGTGGCCATGAGCAAATAAAACCAGGAACATGTGCTCTCCACATTGGTTCAAAGCCTCCATCTTCTGGACTGTTGTAGCAAGATCTACGCTGGATCTGGGGGTGATACTCATAATTCTCTTTCTCTCTATCCTTCTGTACTTTTTCTTCTCCTAAACGCCTTTCTCAATATTTTAGGTAGCTTGAGGCTGGATGTGTTGGATTTTGCCAAGTTGTATGGTTTAGCATGTGCTACATCAATGCTTTGTGGGATGTTTTATTGTGGTTGAAAGTTACCCTTTAAACTTTTGCCAGATACTCTTATTTTCTAAAGTTTACCAGTAAAAGTACCTGCTGAGAATAGGTGTGCAGCTTTTCTCCTTTGTGCTCTCTCTTAAGGTGTTAAAAGCTCTTCTAACAATCCAAAGGGTGGACATTGTTGGAGCCTTGTATATTTTTAAATTAAACCCCCTTTGGACAGCTCTTAGCTCGGGGCCTGGGGTCTTACAAGCTGCTACAATTACTTCTGACTCATACAATTTGCGTGAAAAAACAGGCGTTTTGCCACCTCTGTCCTTTGGTAGATGCTATCCCACCAGTACTGCCTAAATGAAGTGGCGAAGAGGTGCCTTTCGTAAGGACCTAAAAAAAATAACAGTGCTGCTATAGAGTGGAGAAATTTGTTTGTAGGGAAACACCAGTATATTAGGCCCTGCTCTTTGCTCTGCCCACCACATTTACAGTATGATTAAAACAGCATTGTCTAAAGGAAAAATTGTTTGAAAATTGTTTAAAGATTCTTTGCAATGACTCAGAAACCTGACCTAGACCTTGGAAATCTTAAGCAAATTGGAACTCTAATGAATGCAGTTTCACACACTCATATGTTAACATTGACTGTTAGCTTGTAATAAATGACAAGTAAATGTCATTTATAAATTGCTTTGGTCCCTGCATGGCCACAAAACAGAAATAAGCCTGGTATACATTCACCATACACCACGACCAAAAAATGGTCCAAACCAATACTCCAAACCAATACAGTGCTCTGTGTCTTAGTATAATGAAACCATGTTTGTCTAGGCAGGAGCAAGCTGTATGGTAGCTATCAGCATTCTTGGCGAGTAAATGCTCTAGAGCATAATACTCAGTTTAATTCACCAAAGTACATGAAGTCATCACTCCTGAATCAAATGTAGTTGTGCCTCCAACAAAATGCTTACACTGAATGCTGTTATGGGTTAAACAGTGTTTTGGATCTATTCAACATCAGATCTCTACAAAGAAATTCAGCAAGTCTGTTTAAATTTAACATTTGTGATGACAGATGAATTCCTACACACACCTGTAACCATGTCAGAGAAATGTAGATGGTCTAGACAAGATGCTATAAGTATTTTTTTCTTAATGATCTCTAGCTCAGAATGGCTGTCATCAAGCAACCGATTAGCCATCCTGAAACAACGAATCTAATCAACTTGAAGCATTCAGCATAAGAAGTCACTAAAGCATATCCTTCCCATAGGATTTGCAGAGTACAAAGATATTTCAATCCCAGAAAGATGCACAGCTGCCCCAAGCTTATTTTAAAAAAACCTGTCAAATTTGCAGGCAATATTAACACATCCATTACTGGAATTAAACCATTTTTTTCTAGCACATACTGCCTGTGAATATTCTGTGTGGTAGGCATCATGTGCCAGGAATAGGATTCAAAGTCCTCTTTTTGAAAGAGACTGAAAGCTCTACAGAGCGTATTAGACTATTCAGTCATGCTCTGAAGCACTCAGCATCACTCCAGCCACCCCGAAATGAATCTCATAGGGCACACCAATGTGAAAGCATGTTCCAGAACAGGAAAAAGAACATATTTCAGCCAACTGAAACAATTGGACACTTAGAAAACCCCTAAAACCCCAAACATCCAGGTTGCTTAAAACATGCCTCCTCAGCAACAAAAAGAACTAAAAATACACCACCTCCATTCAGAGTAGTTTCCTCCCAGTTTGTAGCTATCAAACACAATCTATATGAGCAAACCTCTTTCAGGAACAGTTGAGGGAAGTTCTCAGCTCCTCATCTGTTGTCATGCTACATGGCAGTCACATGTTACGATAGAATTGGAGCTCAGACAAGTCTGGCACCGGCATCTAAGTGATCTCACCTCAACCAGCAAACAAGTCACAAAAAGGCCTCCAGGATCACACCTTTGGGTATTCCAGTGACTAGGAAATCCTACTTGCTAGTCAGAACATCAATTTCATGGACAAGTCTATCCTATCACTGTCTGTCCACTGCAGGAATGACAAATGCTGTGTTCAAGGCATCCTTGACTTAAAAATAGCACAGCAATGAATCCAGCAAGTATCAATTTCTCTGTCATGACACTACTAACATCTTTGGTTTTCAAGAGGTAAAAGCCTACAGCAGTAATAGCCAGTCTGAATGTTGTGTAGGATGTATATACACTGTCATACTCCATGCCAATGTATTAGTAATGAAAAAAAAAAATCTCTAAAACCTGCAATTTTTAAACCATACCTTGTTTCTAGTGGCAGATGTGATCACATTCAGCCTGTGCTGACATGGCTGTGAGGCAGCATGCATTTTCTACCCTTACTGGACTTCTCTATCCCAAGTTAATTTGCCCTGCCTCATCTGCTATAGCAAGTCCCAGCAGATGGCATTGCGTTACAAGGAAACATTACGCTGGTGCCAGTTGCCTTCTCCTCGGCTCTGCAAGTTCAGAGGGGAGTCTCAAACTTCTCTTTCCTTGGGCATATCCTTACCTTCTTGCTCCTGTGGTTTTGCCAAGCCTAGCATACAGTTACGACATTCAGCTGGGTGGAAACACAGAGGAACAAAGTCAGAAAGAGATAGGAAAGCTTTATGTGACTTCTATCTTCATTCTTATAGCTCTCTTTCAAAATCCCTCACCTCACTGTGCACCCTGAGGCCAGAATAATCTTGATGTCAGCCCTGGCACTGATAGTAACTATTGTCTCTACTCATATGCTGTAGTCTGCCTTCTCTAGGAGACAGGCACTAAGGCAAGAGTAAATTCCGTGCTGAAATACCTCTGAATTCAGGTGCCAGGGAGTCTCAAAAGATTTAAGCACAGGGCTGTGAATGCAGTTGTCTGTAGTTCAGTGAGAAATAATGCAGAACAGCAGATTGAAACAGTGAGAGCTTCCAGATCTGTTAAATAATGAGATGTGGGCGTGCAGGTAGAGCAGCCTTTCAGAAGTAGTACTCAGTTCATTCTCATCTGCCCTTCCATCCATTTTCCCAATTCCCTGCTGAACTAACTCTTCAGGGCTTCTGCATGGCTGCCTTTGTTCCTAAAATTAGAAATCATATCATGCAGATGGAGCAAAGCCCTGCTGCGATTCAAGCTACAGAGGTTACAACAGCAGTCCTTAACTCAGTCCATTCTCTTGTATGCTACTGACTCATGCTGAACTGTTGTGCCCAATCACATAAAGCTGGACTTAGAAGTATGAAAACCTGCTGAAAACTCCTGTGGCGCAGTAGTTCAGGGCCATACAGGTCTAATTCCTTCGTCTTTAGTACAGACCTGGTACCCATTAAGCATCTAGCTCCCTCGTGACTGTAAGCCAGGTAAAATCAATGAGAAGCAGGCATCAGCAAAGAACTGGAATAAGTGAAATCATTTAAAAAGGAAGATATTTGAGTGTAATCAATCTGTTTGACTGTGGAAGATGCATAGAAGCAATGACATCAAGTTAATTCTGGTTTAGATAGAGCTTCCTCAGCATCTGCTTTACTTAGTACCCTGCCTAGGTTTCATGTCCAGCTGTATCACTGCATTTATGCATTTGGTGGGAGCCCATATTCAATATGTCACTGTTTCCTGTTTAATGGCTGGAAGGGCACCATTTCTGTGCATGAGATTCTGACTTCTGATAATTACTGACACGAGCAGGAGTTCTGCTATCACTCTGTTGCCTGCAAAAGAGTTGGCATTTCAGTACCTTTCTCCTTGACCCTGCTATTACCCAGTCACAGTCCGATGCATAATCATTTTGTGTGTGTATAAAGAAGCATCACTATTGTGCCATTAGAAGTTTGGAGAACCTTCGTTCCTGATGGGATTTACCCCGACGGTGTCGGAGCACAGGCTCGCCACGGCAGGCCAGGCATTTGATGCAGTGGGTTCATTTCCCTCTCGGCGGTGCGGGCAGCCCGCGCAGTCTCTTGTGCCACGTGCTGGCAAGAGCCGCGAATTACAGCTTCCCTACACAGGGACACGGTCAGTTTGTAGCTGGAATGTGGAACGCAAGTGCGCAGGCTGGTGGGAGTGTCCCGGCAGCAGAGGTAAGGCAGGATGTGCTGGCACAGCGCGGAGCTGGGCAGGGCATCTGGCACGCCCGGAGCTCACACCGATACAGGTTATGCACTCCAGTGTCCGCACTGTGCTCTGCAGTGTGCTGGCAGAGTGTGGTTGCTCGTATATAACACTACAAAACCATGGTTTTCTGAAGCCTGTGCACACTTTGGCTGGCTCCTTGGAGGCCCACAGTCTTGTCAGTGTGGTGGTCTCTGCTCTGGTGCTACAAGTGGTCATGGCTTGTTTTCTTGGGCTATACAGGCTGTGGACAGGTGCTTGTCTTTTCCTATTCTTCAGGTTTCCCCTTTGAGGCAATGCATTGCTTCCAAACAGGATTTAGCACAAGCTGAAGAGCGTCACCTCTTCTCAAAATCTGTGCAGTATACCGCTTTTATATGTTACAGATCAACATCTGAAACAGATAAACAAACATAGTGTATTATTAGCAAGTGCTTGATATGCTAGGACTTGATCCAGAACCCACTGAAATTGGAATTTTTTTCCTAGGCATTTAGAGAAAACAGTTGGGTAGCCAAAAACAAAAATCAAGATTATGTCTAACATCTACTCAGTGTCTGTGACATGCTGTGTCACAGAACTATTTCCTAACTGATTAACAAGTTCCCAAATCTATGTGAAAAAGGCAGATAGAGGTTTGATATCAAGACATTCTCTCCCCTCTCCAAGCTGTAAGTAGGTAAGGAACACACCTTCTAGTTTGCAGCCTCCTTACCAGAAGGACAGTCACAGGAATTCACTAGAGAAAACCCTGGCATTTCTTTCTTCTTCTTCAAGTAATTTTTTGGCAAGGACATAAAGTCATGAGTGATTATAAGAGGATAGGTAGCAATTGCTGTGGGTGAGAAGAGAGGGTCTATTGCACCAAGTTTCCAAAGGTTATAACAAAACGGTTTACAAAAAATCCTCATTCAGCACCCTGCTGTGTCTCCATTTCTGATATGTGAAAGATTGGACTGAGCTTTGAGTAGCACCAAAAGACAAAATTCAGTGTTTCAGGGTGTACAAAGAGGCAATGCTAGAGGAAGGTATTACGTTTCTGCTTAATTTCAAGGAATATGTAGCAGCTAAGAGGTAACAGAAATTCTGGTACAGTGAAGGGGCAAGCTGCTGTTTCTTTAAGATGTACAGATATTTTTTCCCCACATAATATTCCTTCCTCCTACATGCACACACACACTTGTACATAATCTGAACACCCACAGCCCTTTTGGTACCCAGTTAGATGGCACTAGGTAGGGTTAACATCTGTGCATCCTTCTCTCCCGCATTAGGCTTCAATACAGCTCCCATCCTCCCTAAAATACTTTGAAAGCTGTAGGTGGGCAGATCACAGTCAGAGTTTCTCCTCTAGTTGCATGATCTCTCAGCTCATACAAAAAAATCTGATGGCAAAGAGGAGACAGGAAGAAAGAGCAGAATTGTTAGCGATTCACTTTGCTCCTTACCTCATCTTTGAGCCTGTGCCTTCCTTTCCACCTTCTGTTTCTCACCTCCATCTAAGCATGTAAGTGGCTAATGGTGGACATCCTGTCACACTCAGAGACAGTGCTGAAGGTCAGGGTCACTCCTGGGGTTGCCCACAATAAAAAGCAGTTATACATGCTAGAGCCACATGCTGTGCTTTATGCTCGTTGCTCCTCCTGCATGTATCACAGCAGGATGTCGTTTCAGCAAAACTGTCAGTCAGCAGGAACAGGGAAAAAAACCCTTTATTCTCTCTCTAAAGTTTCTGCTTCATAAGCTCTCTGGGACAAGGACTGTGTTTTTTATTACCTGACTGGGAGGAAGTGGCCTTGATTTCTCAAGGCAAATTTAGACACTAAAAAAAGAACAAGTACTGAACATCAGCAACTTTACAGGTATGGGCAGCCAGAGGCAAGCAGGTGTTCACCTCACATGGCAGGTATGAAACATGTCCTCTGACTAAATGTAAAAATCCTTGGCAGGTGGTGGCTGACAGTAAACAATCCCAGGAAATTCAAGTTTTATGTTGTATTTAACCTAATGCCTTCCGGAGAAAGTCAGTGAAGATGGTAAGATTTTAAACTTGGAGCACCAGGTGGATATGGTGTGGTGATGCTTTCCCTTTCCTCCTCCTCAAGCCACACCTTGATCTCAGAAATGTTGATTAGGCCTCAGCCTTGATGAACAGCACCTGGGCTAAGCTCCTCTTGAGCTTATCAGAAACACTGTCTACTCCCAGGACCTTGAGCTGTCAAATAAGCTCCTGGTTTTTAACAAACAGCCTTGAAAACTTAGTTTTCTTGTCTGAAAAACAACACAAGTGGAACAACATTTTTGTTATTGAACTTTCAAAGAGAGTTACTGCCCCAGATTGTGGCCAGGATTAAAAATTACTATGACTGAAGCCAACTCTCTTGCGATTCTATGAGCAGCAGTCCCAAGTGAGACCCTCTGAGCTCTCCTGGACCACAGGAGGCTGCAGCCAGCAATATTCCTCTGAATGGGACTCTTCTTGAGCTAGCAGACTCTCAAGTTTGTAATATTTGGAGGATCACCACCAAACACTGAGGGCAGAGCCTGGGCTGATACCCTTCATCCGTTGGGAAGATACAAAGGCATCCGACATGGGTCCTTCAGTGAATTTAAGGGGAATTTTTCCTAGGTGTATACTTTGCACATAATCTTTGGGTCTATGTTCACAGGAGTGTGAATATCCTATAGCAAAGGTACTACGAAGGTTGTTCTTTTACATTCAAAAGTACATTAGATTTGTAACTAAGTTAGGCCTATAAGTGAGTTGCTGTTGTGCTGCAGTAAATTCTATATGAAACTGTTGTTAAATTGTTTAAGCTATTGATTATGTGCTGTTAAGTCCTGTTGAACTTTTAGGCCTAAACCATTGGTTAAGTCTGGGGCCAAGTTTGGCAAGGGAGTCCACTGTGAACCCAGCAGAAGGGTCTCCCTTATTCATCTTTATCCTTATTCATTTATTCAAGTGCTTTCTGGCACTGTTCCCGGTGTGGTTGAGCACTGGGGAGCACAGACCCCTGTCACAGAATAGTTTGGGTTGGAAGGGGCCTCTGGAGATCATCCAGTCCAATCTCCCTGCCAGGGCAGGGTCACCTAGAGCAGGTGACACAGGAACACATCCTGATGGGTTTTGAATGTTTCCAGAGAGGAAATTCCACAGCCTCCCTGGGCAGGCTGCTCCAGTGCTCTGACACCCCCGGTGTGTCGGGGAGTTGCCTGATGGCGATGCCTGGTCAGCCCCCGG
This sequence comes from Hafferia zeledoni, assembly GCA_035583235.1. Classification (NCBI taxonomy): domain Eukaryota; kingdom Metazoa; phylum Chordata; class Aves; order Passeriformes; family Thamnophilidae; genus Hafferia; species Hafferia zeledoni. The sequence continues at coordinate 38,295,518 of JAWWEV010000115.1, forward strand.
GGGAGGCCCCTGTGTCTGGTCCTGTACACCACAGTGTCAGTGACTGCTGGCCCAGGGCTGGAGAAATGTCTGGGACTCGGGAGAGCAGCACCCCTGGCCTTGAGCCTTTCTTCAGCACAGGGGCTGTGGGATGGGCTGGGGCAGCTCCAGCCTGCTGGGGATGGAGGGCTCTGCACTCACCAGTGCTGCAAGTGGGGTGGGTTTGTTTTTCCTCTGAGTCATGACCACTGCCTGGCAGTGGGGAGGAAACAGCACTGAGGAAAGGCCAGGAGGGAGGTTTGGGCCTGGTGACATCTCCCCTCTGGACCCAGTGAGAGCCCGGCTGGAGAATGAGGATGTTTGAAGGAGCACCGAGGTGCCCTGGTCACTGGAGAACTGCAGCCAAGCTGTGCTGTGTGGTGGGCTCAGGGGGGACCTCCGGGGCTCCCATGGGAAAGGTGGGGGTGAGCCACAGGGAGAGCTGCCATGCCTGAGTAGTGGGGACCCATCAGCTGGGGCCCTGCAGAGCCAGAGGGACTGAAAGGTTTGGGGACACAAGGGCCAGAGCCATGGTACAGATGGTGCAAAGGGCCCTGTCCTGCAGGGGCACAGATGGCGGGCAGGCCCAGATGGCGGGCAGGCCCAGATGGTGGGCAGGCACAGCCATGCGGGCACCGGGTGTCACCAGAGTGGCTGCAGAAGGTTCTGGAGGGTGGTGGCGGTTTCGGCCGTTGCCGCTGCAGTTGCTGCAGCAGTCGAAGGTGGCTCCTCCAGCCTGGCACTGCGCTGGCGGTGATGGTAACTAAGCCTCTCCCCTTCTCCCATCCCCACACCCTGCACCAGCCGTGCTGGGAAAGGCAGAGTTTGAGCACAGCCTGGGGGCCTGGGGGGTTTTGTGGCTCTGTGTGACCCGGCAGACACTGCTTGGGGTAGAAGCTGCTGGGGAAGGAGGGAGTGTTACACAGCAGGGCCTGGTGCCAGCAGGAAATGAAGGGACTGGAGCACAAGTCCTATGGGGAGAGGCTGAGGGAGCTGGGGTTGTTTAGCCTGGAGAAGAGGAGGCTC
>JAWWEV010000115.1:38296661-38329743 GCA_035583235.1 Hafferia zeledoni
GGACTGGAGTTGGCCCAAGGGTTGGACTTGATGATCTCGGAGGTCTTTTCCAACCCAATCGATTCTATGATTCTGTGAAAGTCTGTAAAAACTTTCTAACTGGTAACTGCTACAGTTTTGTCACAGCGACACCCTTTGTGGTCTGCACTCTGCTGAAGAGCTTCACTTCTGTTTGGATATCCTTGGGTTTAAGAAGGTTATACCCAAAGATGTGTAAAGTAGAGGCAACTTTGCACACAGTTCAATCTTAAAATGTTTCAGATCTTTGAGCTTGTGTTGTTTTGTAACTTTGTGCTATGTGTCAATATGCCACACCTCTTTGTGAAAGTCAGAAATGAGCCAGCTCACATTTGATTTAGAATTTATGGTACCAAATGTGTAACAAATGACTCTCTGCATAGGAAAGGTAGACTGGTTCAGTCCACAAAAAAAGAGACTCTCCCGTTTGTTTGTATGATCTGTGGCTTGGAGAAGTCCACTCAAACATTTTTCCAGTCAGCCTCTCTTAGAGTTATCTTAACATACCAGCTGTCAGGAGGTACTTGGTTTCAAGTACTGGTCTCCAAAATCCTTCCTCAGGTTTGTGCTTAACTGTTGTAGTTCTTAGTTTAACCTTCAGCAAGCTGTATCCTTCCTAATTCAGTTTAAACTACTGTCTTGGATATGCCCATAATTTTCAGTTTTGTTTTTACTGAACTGAGCCACAGATAACATTTGGTTGGCAGATAAATATATAGACCTGTATTTTGATCAGAAGACTGTTTGGTGCTTTGATATGTATGCATTGTCTTGGTTGCAAGCGACCTTATGTGAACTATAGATTCAAAAGAAAAGTGACCCTTAACTATATTTATCAAAAGCAAGTAAGAACTTTTTTGTTGTTGTTATAGTTGCTGCTGTAATCGATCTAAATCTTTATAGAGGCAGATGTTTGAATCTCACTTGCAAATCTGTCTTGCCCCTGCCACTTCATTACCTGTTAAAGGCATTTAGATTAGGGTCCTTGGCAAAGTTCTCCTTGTAGTAGCGCATTGAGGACACAATGGAGGATGTCACCCAGTAAATCATCACATTGGTCAAAAGCTCATCAAGAGAGTATTTGCTGTTGAGAGAGAAGGATGAAGAAATTTAACTGTAAGCTGTTTTTCAATGCACTGTATTGAGCTCATGTCCTCAAGAAGAGTTGTTCCTCTTGTTCTCCACTCATTTTCAAGCCACAAATTAATCGGTGCCCGTGTGCCCAGACTGAAGTTGCCTGGTTCTGAAGCCGTAGTTTGCAGGCAATCTGCTCTAAGTTTAAACTACTGCTTGTCATGTGTAATCTTTCATCCTTAAATTTCAGTTTTGGCCAGTCTTTTACCTGTATCCTCATATTGGTTGTCATCACTCAATTCTTTCAGTGAGACTTGACATGGAATAACATCTGTTTTCTTACCTTTCCAAGCCTCCATCATCTTTATGCAAGAATGATTTATCTGTCCAGGTAGAGAATTTCTCCAAAATATACGCAGCAAGCCCCACGGGGGAGTCATTCAGTCCACAACCTAATTCAGGAGAACAGAAGAGCTATTTCAGTTGCCTGGCATTGCTGTACTTCAGTGGGAGTTAAACTGCACTTCCATAAGTTATCTATGAGAATTCAGTGGAGAGCCTATTTTGCTATCCCTGATAGTACTTTATTCGTGGCAAATTCCCCCCAAAGGAATTCCAGCTGTCACTGATGGCACTACAGACTCAGGTGATTCCTATACAAAAGAAGCTAGGAGCTTAGAAACTCCTGTTGGCTTCTTGATAATATGTGGCAGAAGGAAGGAGCAAATTCAAATGTAAAGAGATGACACTCTGAAAAGAAATTTCAGATAAAATAATTGCAAGCACTCTCCTGCTTTGAATGGACAACCAGAACTGTTAGTGCTGATCATCACTTTTCATCTAATTTAAACAGTGGAGTGTTTATCTGTTATCTGTTCTTCCCTTGGGGAACATTAGCAAACATGATAAATATAGAAATATAATATGAAGTATCCTAGACTATTAGAAGCTTCCATACAGTCACTTTGGTCTTTCTCTTCTCCCCTTTGTGTATTCTTCTGATTCTAAAATATATTTATGAAACAAGGTTAACAGGGATGCAACAGATTCAGAATATCATGGATTTAGTGTTTTTCTCTTTTTACTTTCTTGAAGAGTTTGTAGGATTCTCTCAAACTCTGAGCCAGCTGAGGTTTCTCATGGATTCTCTCATGTGGCAGAAGTTAAACTTGAGCCCATTGTGATTTTCTTTCTCTACTTAAATTACTTTGGACTTTGTTAACATCAGTTTTTATTGGCTGGTTGTATCAACCAGTCACTTAAATGTTTTTGCAACTCTAAAGTTATCTTTAGATTAAACCAACCCTTGGATAGCTGTCAATTTTTCACCTAATCATTAACTTTTATTTGAAGAGAAATCAGGATCATATTGAAGTGATAGGTGCCAGCACAGATTTTTGTGATACTCTCCATCCCCTGGAACTTGTTTATTTCTATGCTTGGATTCTCATGTTAACTGGTTTTAAGCCTTTTCTTAAGGCTGTTTAATTTCTTAAGAACACCGAAGGATTCTCAACAAAATGGGGCTTTTTGCAAGTTATATAAGTTCTGTTACTGGATCCACAGCTCTTTGGTTCTGCCAGAGCTCTGATTTCTGAATTATGACTTCCCTGTGAAGTTATCACCTGTAAATAAATTCTCCTCTTTAAAACAGCTCTGCTAGCTTTCTGATCAGAGACTAGACATACTACTCTTCATTTTTCTGGGGCTACAAAACACCCGAACAACCCCAAACACCACCACCACAACGCCCCTCCAACCTGGTATCTTATTTTTCTCCTTTTATTTCTTTGATACTGTGACAACTTCAAGCAACAGACTAGACATTAGTTGACATTTCAGGGTGAGCTCTTCAGTGCCTTGCTAGGATGGGGTGCTATTTGTTCTATGGTCTCCACATCTGGTACCTGCCTGAGACAGCTCTGCTCTTTCCTGATGATGGGTTATTTCAATAAAGCAATACCCCAGAATCCTCTCTAGTGGGGACTGATGCAAATAACTTACTTAAGTTTTATGAAATGGCCCTATCTTTCTTCATACTCCTTATTTGTTGGCTCAAGTATGTCAGGCTTCTGGCTTTTCAGGTGTTAGGGCTGTGTCTCTTTCTGCAAGTTTCACATTGCACTTAATTGCTTTGGACATTTTTCTTGTTATCGACCACATTTATTTCTTGAAGCTTCAATTTCAGGAGTCTGTGCTTTACTTTCAGAGACTTTTTGGAAAGGGGCTCTGTGCCCCAGAGAAGTGGCATGCTACTTAAAGAACCTTGAAAAGTGATATTTGAAATCTTCATTGTTTTTTGAGCTGTTCCTTTTAATTTCCTTTTACATAGTTCTTGTCCCCATGAACTCACATGGGTCTTGCACTCAGTCACCAAAACTTACTGCTTCTCAATCTTGGTTGGCCTTTGTTATTGTAAGTTTTTATATACCATAAGCAGTTAGCACACAATGTTAATGGTGATACAGAGAAGGTACATTACCTGCAGTGTCTGGTTTGGTGGCTTGGAGGTGCAAGTATCCAGACTCTCGCAGAACATGATACACGTTCTTCTGCATGAAAGGGTAGATACGTCGAGCATCTTCCCTACTGAGGCCTACGAGCCATGGTACATAAGCCCCAAGCACTATAGAAATTAACCTTCCCAAGCCTTGTTTGTTGATGAAGACAACATTCAGATGAAGTCCTCTCACAGATCTAAAATTAAGTTAATGAATAGAAGATTAAATAAAGTGATTTTCTGTCTCTAGATTTTCAAGTAAAAACATGTCTGACTAGAGCTGTGATAGAAGCATTTCACTGTGCCAAATAAAAACCTTCAGGTTCATCATGAGTCAGAAAAAAATCTATGGGAGTTGGAAATGGTGCCATCTCCATCCAGCTGTGCCATTGGTATACTGTTAGCTATAGCTAATTGGTTTCTGGATGTGGCAAATCCATGCTGGTAGCTCTGGATGTTGATCTTGTGTATGTTCCATGCTGTAGGGAACAGGCTGTGCTGCGTATTTTCTGAAAAGTTTGAGTAGACCTCATGTGGCCACAGTGCTCTGGGTGCTGAGCAGCACAATACAACTCGGAACAGTGAACTGCTCAGCCTGAAATCTAACTGCTGCCGCTTGATCTGCCCTCTGAACCAAGCGTGGCTGTGGCTCCTGCAGAGCATTAAATGCCTCTTTAGCATTAAGCTGTGATGTTCTCTTCTGAGGAAGGTATCGTGCTTCTTTTCCAATCACTCTCAACTCTGCATTTTACATAGGTTAGTCCTATACTTTGTGTGTTCAGCTGCTGAAAGGCTGAGCTCCTCCCTTCCTTTTCTTTGTGTTGACTTTATCTTTCTCATTTAGAATGATGATCTGTCTCCCTGAGGTCTCAAATCAAAATGCAGCAGAGTTTATTTCCACATCTAGTGAAAGAGAAGCCAAACAGCAAATGAAATTTAGAAAGCATGAGAACTGTGCCAATATCAGTACAATTGAATATGCGGAGTGGGTTTGTCCATGAAGGAAACAAAGCAGAAGGGGACGAGAGGCAGGGAAAGCAGAAGGCAGGACTAAAGAGCCAGAAGGTAGTGTAAGAACTGGAGGCGGTTATTCTGCACTGATTTCCTTTGCTACTTACTGTGGCAGCATCTGGGCCATGTTTGTGGTAATACGAGATCCCCAGTCTCCTCCCTGTAGGTAGTATTCCTTGAAGCCCAATCTGTTCATCAGTTTATGAAATATCCTAGCAGTTGCCACAGAGTCAAAGCCTTTAGGTAAAGAGAAACACATGAGACCTGTTTGTCCTAGTATTCTTCCCCTGGCCAAAGATTGTGACCTGATGGAGGCAGGTGAGTATGGGGCTGTGGGAAGGCACAGTGTGCAATGCTGCTCTGCCTCACTCCTTGGAAATAAAGTGAACACAAGATGATAGAAAGTAAATGGGAAATGGAGAAAGTGGAAAGCAGAGCTGGCTTCCAGCCACTGTTGTGCTCCAAATCTCCATAGCCAGCCCCAGAGCCTCAGTCATGTGGGCATTAGTGAAGAGCCAGACATCTGCATTCACAAACTGCAGTGCCTGGGGGGCCGGCAATGGCTGAGGGATTACTCCAAAAACTGCGATTCCAACAGAGCCTTTACATCACTTACCTTGCTGGTGAGGGGCCTCTGAGAAGGCATAGCCTGGGATGGATGGGCAGATAACCTCAAACACCACGTCACCCTCGTTCAGGCCATGCCTGGCTGGCTCCGTGAGCAGAGGGATGATCTTGTAGAACTCGTAGAAGGAGCCAGGCCAGCCATGGACCATCAGCAGAGGTTGGACAGCTCGACCATGAGGAACATAGGACGGCTTCACATGGATGAAATGGATATCAATCCCTGCCACATATGCAAGACAGATAAATTAAAGCTCTGGTTACATCACAGTTTCTGCTCTAGACTCTGAACAAGGAGGGTGGCAGAAGTTACACAATCAACCCATGGCAAGAAGATGCTAAATGAAAGGGGATGCCTGGTATTTTATCTATGTCCCATCTTTTACATACAGGCAGAGGTATTGACCCCAGCCCCAGATATTGGGGTCACAGGAGACAAAGCTTCCTCTCCTGAGAAACTGGTCTCACAGTATGTAAATAGAGCTGCACTTAAATGAACAGCATAATGTAGGTAAGACATGTGCGAAAACATTATGAAATTATAAAGTATGTGGATGATTAAAAGATAAATATGAAAAAATGAGTGCATGATAGAAGTTTAACCTAGGGATCACTTACGTAAAATCTGACTAACCTCACCTGGCTAAACTGGGTGGTGGTGGGGATATTCTGGCCTCAGAGTCTGGCTAAATTTCACAATTTCCAAAGGTGGCTTCAAGGCAACAGCTTAGAAAACCTCATCATTAGTTAGCACAGGTTCAGAACTAGATGACACCCATTTGGAAGAAGACTAATCTTATTGCTACTGTTTAATGGACTTAATCTCTATAAGGTTTATTAATAATAGAGCCTTGATCACTCATATCACTTAGCTGTTATGCATACCACTATCTATATACTGTAACTTAAATCTTCTCTGAAAAATCTCTCCCTATTCCCTCTGTGCATTTCAGAGTGAGAGCTGCTCAAGCCTCAGAGGCCCCCTCACCTTCAATGGTGGTGTGGAAGTGGGGGTATTTGTTCAGGACTTCCACTTGCTTGCGCCAGTCAAACTGGTTCCTCCAGTAGGCCACCACCTTCTGCAAGTAGCTGGAATTGAAGCCATAGTGGAAGGCAGCCCCTTCCACATGTGGTGTGTAGCGGAACTGATCCAGGCGCCGGTACAGATCCTGTGGAAGGGAGCCCTTCTTGAGAGGCTTGCCAGCTGCCTGCATGTGTCCTATGCCAGGGCAGGCATGGACAAGCTCTCCTGGCTCCACCAGCTTTTGTATTGCTCTCTGGGATACCATAAGCCCTCCTGAGGCAGTGCCATATTCTGCATGACCCAGTTTATAGGGGGAAAATAATTTTCTACAGGTTATGAGTTCCCCCAGGGTACCCAGGCTGGATCCCACTTTTGGCTTGCTGCTAACTCACTTCAGGGTTTTGGGCAGTACGAGCTTGCCAGCACTGACAGCTGGGAGACTAAGAAGCTCAGCCTGAGCTAGTTGACCAGATAATTAGGGCCAGGCATGCAGGGACAGAGGTGCTTTGACTCAGTCAATACCCTATCCCTTTTCACCCTTCTAACCCTTCTTCCCTCTATGGAAATCCCTCAGTCCTGCCCTCCTGATGCCACTGCTGTCCCATTACCCTCCTGCCCCACTCCACCATCCACAGACCCACTGTCAAACGGCTCTTTAACATGTGGCCTTTCTGCAGGAGCAGCCCAAGGTTGCATGGAGGGTCTGTTGTCTCAGGAAGTCTTTATGGAACACTGGAATAAATCTGGGCTCAAATTTCATTCATAAAGGATGGTGAGCCAGAGGATCATTTAAAGGAGCTAAATAGCGGCACTGGCACATACAAGTGCGCTGCTGGCACCCCCAAGACATCACCTTGAAGAAGTAAGGTGGGTGATGGACTGTCTCCACCTGCCTTGCAGGTTTCTGCCCCCTTTACATGCCAGCCACCAGTACCTCGATTTCTTTGTCAGATGTTTCAATCTTGAAGGGACGGATACTTTCATCTTCTTTCCCTTTTAGGGGTCTTTCGCCTGAACCCCACCATCCATCACCCATTTCAATAGTCTCGATCTTGCGTCGAGATCTCAGCCAGCAAAGCAGCATCCCTCCAACCCCCAGGGCAGCCACAGGGACCAGGACTGCATTCTTCTGAGAACATTCAAAAGATCTGAGGAAGCATAAAATTGTTTGTGTTCAACAAGAGAAGTGTCAGGGGCAAAGGGACTATGTTCAGGCTTGTAATTGCATCCATTGGGACTGAGCAGCAACAAATGCCTACAAATCCCATGTAGTCAGCAGGGACTGCAGGTTTCTGTTATTTTTGAAGACCACAGGCAAGATTTGGGGCAGAGTTATATTTACCAATGCTTCTTAGGGACCTCAAGTCCTTGCTGATCAGGATTTGCTGATCACAAGACTTCCTTGTCCCTTTCCTTGTGAACTAGGGTGCCTGGGGGAACAAAGTGCAATAGGATATGGGCCAATCTATTTTGAGGCAGGTACTGCAGTGAATGAGATAGTAGCAGCTGGACTTCTCCAGGAATAAAAACTGCATGGACAGAGTGGGCTGAGAAGCAGGCCAGGCAGAGAGACAAAAGTCTGAAGAGAGCTGGATGTGCTGGTCATGCTTCTCTTGCCAGTGCTTTGTACACAGCTCCCCCATAGATTCAATGATCTCTTAGGGCAACACTGGCTCTCCACCATAACTTTCCCGTAAGGTTTGTCTGCTGGTGCCCCTGCTTCTGTTCTAAACAGCAAGGTTCAGGCTTGAGGTGTGGAAGCTAAGTTACCAGAGTTGGATTTGACAGACATGCAGTCCTAAATGAAGTGTACCTTCCCATCCCTCTGACCTGTGCTTCAAGTTCTCCAGCTTTCCTGGGGGATTAGAAGAGGTATCTGGGACTATTGCAGGGGGCTGCAAAGGGACTGTGAATTAAGATTTTATTTTTGTCATCCAGAGTATGGAAGGGACTATGCTGCACCCCAATTAGGGTGCTAATCAAAAGTGGAGACCTCAGCATAGAACAGCTATTTCACTCACCTGATCCGGGACAAGGCACTCTCCCTACAAAAGAGGGGAAAAAAGAAACATCCTTATAGTCTGATAGTGTCATCTGATACCAACCCTTGGAGATGGTGCAAAGACTGTACCCTGCCAGCACCATTTATTGCCCAGCCATGGGATCACAAGCTGTTTAGCCACCTGGCAATACCTGCCATTATTTTTCCTACTTCTTGGATAGGATGGAAGGAGAAGGCCTCAGAAAACACAGAGACAGTGTTTCTGGGGTGTGTTTTAGCTAGATATTTTGTTGCCATAATATTTCCTCCTTCAGCATAATTTAGATAAAAAGTACTGAAGATCTGGGCAGGTGTCCTTGCAGTGTTTTGTCCTGTGAGCAGCTGTTTTACTGCAGCCAAGAAAATAGTTTGATTGCTGTGTAGCAATAGGTGCACAGCCTTGGCAGGAGACCTCCAGGCTCAAGGGTTACTCTGCTGCCAGCCATGTGGTACTCAACACGCTGCAGGGCTGGAATGGGGAGAGGCTTGTGGGACCCTTTCCTGTTCAGAGTTCCATGAGCTGCTGTACCTTTGCCACTTCTAACTACTGACTAGATACCAAGCTTTTAGTTCTCCTCTGCTTGCAAGAAAAGGAAAGTATTCTCCTTGGTTCTGTTTAAGCCTAGTAGATTCTGGTACAAAAGCACAGTCTAAAATCTAGCACACCCAGAAGCAATGAGAGGAAGTCCTGTTGCTCTGCCTTGTGGGAGGCAGCTAGATTAGGGAGTTCTTTGGTGTCGCAATTACAACACCTTGGGAAAACAGAACATGGAAAAAAAGAAGCCAAAAAAAAGGAAAAGATCTTGAAAATCCATGAAAAACCATGTCCACTGGGTATTTTTTTTCCACCTAGTATCATTACCCTCTGCTGTCTGGGATGCAGAACCTGGTGCCTGTGCTGGATAACCCAGTAGTCTCCAAGGCAAATTGGTAACAATCTCTGACATAGCCTATGTGTGATTTTTAAGGACAGAACTCCTTAAATCGCTCCCAGACCAGGAAGAACAGGGACCCTAAGAGCAAATAGCTTATGCAACACATAGTAATTCCCTCTGGACTTCCATCCTGGAGCTTAGTGAGCAGAGGCGTGAAACCAGTTATTACGGCAGTAGCACAAACTCTGCACTTCCAACAAAGTGAGCATGTCCCAGAAGCAGCTCTCTGAGTGACATAAAACAAGGTTCAGTCTATCAAAACCTCCTCTGCACTCATGCTCAGGAGAGCTCAGAAGGACTGCATGTTCCCACTCTCTGATGGCCTGGTGACCTTCCTGGGGCTTTCTCCCACCCCCAACCCCAGGCAGCCCAGTTTGGAATCCCTCCTCCCCTGCCAAGGAATTCTTACCAGGCATTTGGAAGAACTTCCTGCCACATGTCTGCTTGCCCTTTCCTGGCCACTGCTCTGAGCGACACACTACAAGTTTCTCCTCTGCTGCCTTTCTCTTCCGCAGTGACGTTGTCTGGGGACAGCGCGAACTACATCATCCATCAGTGCCACCTATTGCCTAAGTATGCAGTTGCAAATTGAGTTCAACAGAGGAAAATGCAAAGTACTGTGTGCGGTGGGAATAGCCCTGTGCACGAGCACAGGGCAGATGCCAAATGCACAGAGAGCAACCCTGCTGAGGTTGGCCTGAGGTCCTCAGCTCAGGCTGTGCCAACACTGTGTCCTTCCAGCAAAGGCCAGCTGAATAGCTGTATAGCAGGAACGTTAGACAGCAGGCTGAGGGAAGGGATTCTTCACTCTCTCCAGCATTTGTGAGACCACATCTCGACTGCCATGTCCAGTTCTGGCCTTGCTGGTAGAAGAAAAACGGGAATGGGTTCATCCTTGGAGGCATAGGGCCAGCAAGCTGCTGCAGGGCTGGAGTATGTGGGGTATGAGGAGGGGCAGGGACACTTGTTCAGTCTGGAGAGAAAACGGTAAAGTTTGGGTTCTTATTGCTGTCCACAGTTAACTAGTGGAGTGCATAGGAAAAATGGACCCAGAATCATCCTGGAGGAGCAGCAGTTGAAGAACAAAGGGCAGTGGACATAAATTGCAACAAGGGAAATTTGGGTCAGATATGATGAGAAATTACTTCACCATGGAGGTATTCAGACAGTGGCACAAGAGTCCAGAGAAGATGTGGGATCTCCATCCTTGGAGGCATGCAAAATTGGACAGGAACAAGGCACTGAGCAACCTGACCTAGCTGAAGCTGATCTGAGCAGGCATTGGGATGAGCTCACCTCCAGGTGCAAACTGTGTATCACTTGGGTCTGTTCCAGGTGCATCTGTGATTTGCAGCAGCCAAAAGAAAAACTTCAATTTTTTATTTTCCACAGAAATCAATGCTTTGTTTTAGCTCATGGAACTAGATTTCATTTCCCTCATGGCTGGTAAAAGGCTGGATAAGGGCTTCTCCTTCCTAAATCATTGCAGTGTCCTTGCTGTGCTTGACTTCAGGAATAACTGCATTTTACCATCAGAGGAAATGATTCCTATTTCTGTGCAATGCTCGAGGTAAAGTACCATCACCAGTGAGCTTTGTGATGATTAGGTCTCGTACTGCTGTGAGTTCATACACAGCCCCTGTGCCATCAAAAAGAGATACCAGGAAGGAAAGTTTGTAAATTCTTCATCTGGTTGAAGTTCAATTTATTGCTACACCATAGCTATTTCTGGTTATGTCCATCTTGTTTTACTGAGTGATACGGTTCTATTTCCCATACAAACCCAGCTCTCTTGAGGCTTCTTGGAAGATGGTATCCCTGATTGCAGACGGACTATAGTCAGAAGACTAGAGAATTATTAGGAACAAGAAGAAAGAATTACAACCACTGAGAAAGGTAGCTGAGGACCCTGCAAGGTACCAGGTTGAGGTACAACAGGCTGTGTTGTTTCCAGGAGACAAAAGAGACCACAGCAAAATTCTGTTTCTTACTTGGCACTGGGAAAAAGCATAGAGGCTGGTGGAGGAAGATCTGGCTTAAACATCTGAGAGTAAAATTATCTAAGGGAGGAATGTGGGAGAAAAGCCAACTAAGCTTGTTAACGCTGCAGAGAAAAGATACAAGTTGCTGTTCTGTGTCTAAAAGATTTGGGAGAATCAGAACAGTTTTAATTTAAGATATAAGGGATCACACTAAGGCCATGAATGCCCTGGGGCTAAAAGGCAACAAACTGACACTGATAAATCTGAAACAGCTGAGATGTCAGGATTCTATCTACGGAAATTCAGAGTATGTGCAGGAGTTTCGTGTGAGCGCTGGTGGGCAAAGATCAAAGGGTCCCAGAGAAAGTCCCACTCTGGGATGCTGCAGCAGCTTGTCTGGTGGAAAACAAGATTTTTTTCCTTTCTCTCTTACATCCTCTAGTGGCCAGAATATACAAATTCAGGCGGAAACTGCTGGAGTGAACAGGTCTGCCTCCCACGGCGTTATGAGGTGTGTGCCATAAATGGAAAGGGGGAATCCCACACGAAAAGATCCACAAAAGTGTCTCAGAGCATTTCCCTTCACTAGAGCAGGATCCCTATTTGACAGAGGTCTCAACAAACCCATTTGTAAAAAGCCTTCTTGGAGCACCATTGGAAAGTTTTCTGACTCTTTCCCAGTGCTGTGATTTTGCTGGTTTAGCTGCTATTCTGGCATGAGAGGAAAACCCACAAACAATAAAAGACAAAATCAGAAATACAACACAAACAGACTCCCCTCCCCAAACTCACCAAACCAAGCAGGAGAGAGAATAACATTTGATATATAGTGTCTCATTATTGCATCTCTATCAAAACTTCCAAACTTTGCCATCTCATAATCTTTTTTGAACTGGCATAATTTTATAAAGGGATTTAATATGTTTCCATTGCACTGATTCCATACTAACAGAGACGTTGTTTCCTATGTTTTTGTCTTGCTCTTGACACTGATCTGCAGCATTGCCCCTGCAGCACTGACAGAAAATATGCACACAGAACTGTCATCACCAGGTATTTTTTTCAGCTGGTTTAGCAGCTGTATATGAGCAGGGGGAGCCTAATGTGCCACCTCTCCCAGGCCCATTCACTGATGCTGGAGAAAGCTCTCAAAGGCCAAGCAGCAGTTCTGCAAAATACTGGATGCCCACTAGTGTGAGAGAGGAACTTGTAGTATCCATAATTCCACTTTATTTTTCTATTTGGGCTTTTTTTTTTTTTTTTTCTGTTCTGGACTTTTCTTTTTTCTCATTGCCAATTGCATATAATCATAATCCAAACCTCATAAATGCTGTTAATACCAAAACCTGATGCACAAGAAGGAAAGCTGGTTATTTCTAGTTACGAAATGAGCTCATGAATAGGGGTAAGAGAGGACCACAAAAACTTTGAGCACAGCTCTTTTATAACCTGAGATGCTGTGTCAACCTGGAAACCATTTCTCTGATGTTTAGAAGCATTGCAATGCCATTGCTGGGTTTTATGGCCCTGACTGTAACATGCTGCCCTTTGTCTTACAGCATGAGGGCTTTGCTGCATAATTTTCCTTTTTATATGCACAATATCAGCTTCACTGTCTTAAGAATGTAACTAGAGAGCAAATGGTGCCCAGCAATGAGAGATTTTTTTTTTAAATATGGTCTCCTGACTTATACCAGGGACCAGCTCTCTCCTTGTTACCTGGTCAGTGGTCACTACCACTGAGTTGCTGGCCAGTGATGTTGCAGGGCAGGGTAATATCTGAAAGATTAAGATCTCTCCTGTGCTCCTCCAGGCTCCTGCAGCCCTGCTTGCCCCATGATTTCACTTTGTCTTTGAACTTCACCTTCTCTCTTTGCTTTTAAGGAAGGTCCTTAAGGCTAACAAGGCTTTCCTTTGCTTCACTGGGTGTTTGCTCCCACAGGTCAAAGATACTGAATGATGTATTTCCCTTCATGACTTCTGAAGGCGAATGGTCCCCATGGTCCAACGGGTCCAAGCTGTGACTGTCCCATACTCCCAGAATTCTTCTGAATTGGTACTGTATGAAAAAAAGCCCTGACCAGAAATGGAATCTCATGGGAAAAACCAGAGAGCTTACCATATGTAGCTGTGTCCTGGGGATTAAGGAAGAGCTCCAAGCACATCATCCTACCTTCAGTGGATGAGCAAAACTTTCACCTTCATTGTAAGGTCATAGGGCATTCAGCTGGTTGGCGGGAGATTTGTTTTGCACCAAAGTCTACTCTAGTCCTGAAAGGCAAGCTCTGTGCTCAGCCTCAGTGATCACATCCGCAGTGGAAACAGAGCTCCTAAGCACTTCCAAGCTGTTAATTCCTGATTCTTGTTAACAAGAGCCAGCTCAAACATCTGAGAGCAGATCACAGCAACACCTTGCTCTTGCTTCCACTGGCAGCCAGCCCACAAAGCCTCTGTGTTGCTACACGTTATCTTATATAAAATTCAGATTGCAGGAGCAATTGATAACTTGTGACTGCCAGGAACAATCTCTCCCATTCCCTCCTCTCCCTTCACAAATGCTCTTTTCTTGCCTAGAAAGCCCATCATAATTTCCGAAAGTACCTTCCCACCAACAGCTTCTCTTCAGTCCTCTGCTCTGCACTGTAAGTTGAATAAAAGTTCATGTTTTCCCAGCTGGAAATAGCCCCTTCTCTGCCTCCCTTATTGTCACGAGACCTCACAAATGTTTCACTGCTACCTCCAGGACTGGCCCCGTCTGTTGCTAATTAGGATGCTAAGAGGTTCCCCCAGGCACTTCCCAGTGAAACCCAGCCCATTAAGTGAATGGTAGGCAACATCTCTGGGGCTGGGGAGCTGAGTTACACAACAGCTGTTTGGAAACAGGCAGTTTGTTACGTGTGCTGGTTTTAGAGACACATCATTAAGAACAAAAGCAACTTTCAAGTTCAGACCAGAGTATTTAGGTCACTGATACCCCAGGGATAATCTCAGGGATATTGGTGATGGCGGGCAGGCAGCAGGCCCTGGGAGTTTGGGCTCAGAGCCTGGATGCACAAAACGTGATGGTCCCTGCATGTGCACCCGGCCACACACTGGAAGAGGGGTGAACAGGTCCTGGCTGCGCTCTGGGATATGGATCCTGCTATGCTGCACACCAGGAGTGTTAATCCTGGAGCATAATGTGAGACAGAGCCCTCTTGGGCTTGGACAGATTGCTGGCATTTTGGTAAGTGTGGTAGAGGCTTGCAGGGTTGAATCAGCTATCCCAGGTGCCCAGCAGCCTGGATACCAGGAATTTATTATACAGAAGAAAACTCCATACAATCAGTACATAACAAACTCCTTTAAATCCTGGCCAGTTATGACATTTTTATTATCAATTTTTATTATAATCTTAGGAGTGTATTATGTATCTCCTGCAACCATTGCTCCAATCCTTGTAAAATCATCATCTTGCAAAGAGAGCAAGAACCACCAAAAAAGAAAGGATGGGATGCAACTGATCAAAGGCACCTGAGTGAGGGACTAGTTTAAAGATCTGTGGGACAATATGGACATAAATGTGTTATGGAAAAGAATATCCTGGGTGATTTGTCATTACTGTAATGACAGAAGCATTGGTGGTAGAAGCAAAGGCCTTATCTTCAACAAAGGGTTGCAGATAAATCAGTATGTGTAGGTGGTCTGTACTCAATAATTTATATAGTTTACAAAAGAATTAATAAATCTAAAACCCCAATTATATTTAGCTGAGGCAAAAATAAACGACATAGAATGATCTCCATCCTTTTCAATAACAGTGACTGCTGCTGAGGTTCCTGTAATAGGTACAATTATCACAGGCCAGATCCCTAATTCATTTTCTCCATCCTTATCTTGACAAACTCCTTGTTTCAGTGAGCTTTAGTGGGACGTGTGGGATGAGAGGAATAGGTTCTTTGCAGGAGAGGGGCCAGTTGTCTGTGTCCCATTGCTTTGCCATAAATCTTCATTGCCAGCTTCCAAAACTCGTCCTTACAAAGAAGGGCTTCAGAGGGAAAGGAAGAAGTGCAAGCCTAAACATGGGTTTTGCAGAGACATCAGCTGAGCATTAGGCACCCACAGAGCTCCCACAATTGGTGTAGAAGGCAGACAAGGGGCTGCTGGAGCATGAGCTCCCCTTTTCAGGCCTGAAGAAATGCACAAGAGGAGATGTGTGTTTTGAGAGCTCAGTCTCATGGTGTGTTCAGTTCACTGGAAATTTTAGAGACTTTTCTGCTCTTATCCTGTACATTATTTCCCCCCTTTTTGGGAACTGCACTAGCTATTTGGAAGCACTTCTGTGGCCTCCTTTCTGAGTAATTATTCTATGGTTTTTCCTACAGTCTGTTACTAGTTGTTATGTCTACATGTATAACAATAACAACAGTAGTAATACGAAGAAGCTCTTCAAGTCCAGAAGAATTAAGAAAATGAACATTGAATCAGCTGAACTTCTAACATAAGGATATGATTTTCCTCTTTCATTAAAAACATCTAGTCTGGAAAACCAAGGATGTTTGAATATAATACATAATTTAATATAACACCACTGTCGACATTTCGCCTAAAGAAAATAGCACTATGGACCCTGAGAATTATATAAGAGCCCACAAATACATGTGGGAAAATAAGTAAGTATGGTTTTTTCAGATATCTGTCTGAATATGGTAAACAAGATTCTATCAACAGGTCTGTAAATATGTATTTTTCCCTCCCTCTTTTCAGCATTCATGCAAAGACTTATCTCAGCAAAATCCCAGCATATGTGACTGACTGGCTCTTCCCAAAAGGTACAAAGTTAAAGCCCTTTGCAAGTGACTATGTAGAAAACTTGGTAAAAACAGCTTACAGGATGAATCCTTGCCAAAGATTAATAATCCACAAGCAGCGGAACTAATGATCCCTAATTTTCTACATGTATTTACAAAATACAGCTACTGTTTCCAAATACAAAGACTTGTATTTTGCAAGTACAAACACAAAATCTTTCTAACTGTGTTATTCTTTGTTCTCTCCAGGTGTGTTCATAAAAATCCTCCTGCACTTCTCAAAACCATTGGTTTTCATGAAACGTGTAGAAATGACTTTCAGAACTATTTTTTAAATCTCTGCTTGCCAAAGTTGTTGAAATCAACAAACATCCAGACATTAGTGGGAGGACACACCTATAGATAAACCAAGTTATTGTACAAGCGTCTGTTCTGCGGGAACTGAGAAAGCAAAGTGAGATGGTGAAAGAAAACATAGGAGAAAGCACCCATTTCTTAGAAGTGTGGCATTGATGTGATCAGCACTGAGACATACATACAGTGGCTAAGAACGATCCAGCTCCTTTGGTTTCAGTGGCAAAACATTCAGTGGCATTAGTGAGACCACAGCTTACTTTTGCACCAGATCCAGAGGATGAAGTGTTCAGTGAGGTGGACAAATCTATGTAAAGTAATAACAACTGGTAAAACTTACATAGGCCTTAGTAAAGGTTGCTCCTTTTAAACCAAATCAGAGTTTTGGCACTTGCATTCAAGTAGACATTTGCATTCAATCTGGCCTTTGCATTCACTGGGAATGAGTTAAAAGTTAGATAAGTGGGACAAAGTCATGGCAGATGGAGTTCTTCATGTGTCAGTTAAGGGAAACTGGAAGAAAAATGTTTCAGTTACCTAATATTTGAATAAAAATAATTCAGAGATGGAGCTAAACTCTGGGAAAGGCTCTGGACACCTCTGTGATTAATAGTGCAGTGTTGAAAATGCAGAGCAAACCAAAACCAAAACCAAAAAAAGTTGTCACGTATTAAATAGGTCAGGAATCTATACAGTACTATATTAATCCTTAAATAAATCAGTTGTGTATCTCTACCTTGAAAACAGGGTTAGGTATGATCATTTCCATAACAAAGGGGCAGAGAGGAATAGAAAACGCAGGGGGAAAAAAATGGCACCATAATCAATGAGAGAGTGGGGGCTGTGATGGGAGAAGGGAAGGAAGGAGCAGGATGGTTCAGCTTTGTGAAGAGCTGAGTTAGGGGAGAGAGAGCATGATGAATTTCTAATCTGGCCTTTAGTGAAATCTCTTTCACCTTCTGAACACCTTCCATGACTTTATATGAATTATAATCTAGGAATTACACAACACCTGGTGTAACAAGGAAAGAGAATCTGATTTTGTAATGCATAGAATTTTGAGACAAAAAGAATTGCTGAAAAAAAGTGATCAAGACAAGTAGCTGTATTAATAAAACTAGTATTAATAAAGATGCTGCTGCTGAAAGTCTCTCAGTTCTTGTACCTCTTGACTTAGGATTGCCATTCAGCTTTGTGTAGTTCACTAAAGATGAGATTCTTTCTGCTGCTCTTGAAGCACAGCAACATCCACATGGGAAAACACATTTAAAATGCAGAGAGCTGGATCTGAGGATGGAAAACCAGAAAAAGCCAGTGCAATCTTTGTTTCTGCCCCAAAGGCACCACATAAGAGAGCACAGTTATCCTTTCCACAGCTCCCATGCAGTTACAATCTCTGTCCTGAAATATCAGCAGTTTTTTTAAAGCTGCATCTTCTCTATGGAGTAGCCACCTGAGGGCAACCTCACACATGCAATGGGACATGCAGGGCTCCTATGCCTGGAATATTGCACTTGCTGGAATATTGCACTGTTCCGAGGAACCCTCTTACCACAAAAATCATGACAAAGGAGAAGCAGATCAAATAACAGCAACAAAGATGATTAGGAGGCTGGAGCCACTACACGGAAAAACATTACAAAGAAAAATCTAGTTTGCTTAAGGAATGTTTGATTAGGAGCAGAATTCTGGCATCCAAGTATCTGAAGAGTGATGAGAAATTATTCAGCATAATAGAGGCAGATAGAACTATGAGTAACTGGTGGAAATGAAGCAAGGAAGATGTGTCCAGTTTTCATGTTGTACTTTTCCTAACTGTGAGATACAGGGCTGTGAATGGGAGGTATTCATATTCAGCTTCTCTAATGAAAGATCAAGGCTTTACCAGCGAAAGCATAGATTACAGACCAAACAGAGACTCTTGAACAAGAAGAGCAGCTCACAGTATACTTGCCAGTCAGGAGATGAATAGTGCATGAAGCCAGCCTGATGCATTTTTCGGGGTACTCTAGAGCATACTGATTTTAGACTAGGGCTACTTACCCACCTCCCATGCCCATCCAAAGAAGCAGGTATTTGAGCAGCTCGTGGGACATATCACCATGTCCTCTGATTCTGTAGATTCACTTTTCTGGTGGGGAGGGGAGAAGAGGCATCTTGTTCTGTGCAAACACTGAGCTGGTGCCTAGAACAAGGCCTGTGGAAGGGAGTGCTGAATTTATAGCACTGATGTGAAGTTCCACCTGCGTGTGGAGAAGGGACACAGAAGTCCTTCTCACCCTGCAGTCCAGGTTTGGCTTCCTCACTGCATGGACTTTTCTACTGTAGCAGAACTTTGGCAGAGCCTCATGGCAGGGGGTGATGAGATGTTCACTGTGCTGAGGAAACAGCAGTGAGCCATGGGCTGGGAGGGCTGTGCCACAGTGGCCCAAAGTGACTAAGAACAGGGCACTAGGCAGTGTGGACACAAGTGCCCACTTCTAACAGCCCACGGGATGGCCATGGTGGAAATGATTCAGCCTGGTCCCTCCTCAGGGCCTGACAGCCCTCCCCAGATGCCTGGCAAGGTCAGAGAGAGGTGCAAGGAGTCTTCCAGTAAGGGGCTGAGGAGGATAGGACAGGGCAAGCTAGCAGAGCTCTGACGCTGCGGACGCTGGTGCTGCCTGAGCCTCTTCCAAGAGTGGATTTAGCAAGCCGGGAATGTACAGAGTTAGCAGTATCACACTGTGCCAGCACTGAAGGCAGAGCAAAGCTGCAGAGCTAAAGCTGTGGCACTTGGGGATAGGTTAGCATCCATCCTCTGCTCGGGAAGAGAAAAGCTTACGCTGTTTGTGGTGGGGCTCCAAGTGCCCCTGAGAGCACAGCGCAAGAAAATGCTACTAAGACAGAGGCACAACCCACCATTTGGTAAGAGCTGCCAGACTGCCTGAGTTAGCAGTGCTCACTAGAGCAAGTGCTACAAACCAGGAGAGCACAGGGGTGGCATCTCCTTTCTGGTCATCTGAGCCCAGTCTGCATGCCTGTCATATCCAGCTCCCTTGTGGCACCAAGTGGGTGTTTTTGTGCAGGTCTTGGACTTACTCATCAGCTCAGCTCTCCTGCTCCATTCCCCTCTCAGTATCCACTGCTGGTGAGGTCTGAGGGACACTGGTATAGTTGAGAGCCGTATCTCCCACTTTTCCCTCTGCCAACTGTCCATCATCCACCCAAATTCAAACTTCCCTTTCTGTCCCTCCATCAGTGTCCTTTAGCTACTGATGGGATCACATCAGCCCTTGGAACAAGCCAGCATGAAAATCAGCTGTTTGCACAGAGCTCCCTGCATGGATTTGGGATTCAGTTTCCTAAAAAGTGTAGAACCAAAACGTTCAGGGTGTTCTGGGACCATTGGAGAGCCCTGGAAAAGGAGCACTTCTGGACCTATCCAGCATGCAGAGTGGCACATTACACCAGGACTTTGCAGAGGGATCCACAAGATATTCCTTTTTAAAATGCTACTGTAGAAGGAAATGTTGCACTGGGGGACTCATCTAGTTGCAAGTAGTTAAAACATCAACAGCAGTGGAGATGTAGCAGTGTGGTCTAAACAAGCTTGCTCAAGCCCCTGGCTGGACTTGACTGGCTCTCTGGATGTCTGTCTTGCTTTTACTTCATCCCTGTCAGAGTTTATATGCAGTGGCTATGCTGCAATTAAACAGTGATGCTGGGGTAGGCATGCCCTATGTGTGATGAAGCCTGAAAATCTGGGAAGCAAAACAAGCTTAAGTAACTAAGTTGACTCCAAACAAATCTTGACAAGTCTTAAAAAAAAAAAAAAAAGGAAAGCAAAAAGAGAAAAAAGGGAAAATCTATTGTCTCCTCTTAGAGAACTTATTTGCAAATATAGGTAACCTGGTGCCTTTCCTACGGTCTGCAGCAATATTTTTTACCCTGAGACTGAGAAGTCAACACTCAAATACATCAGCCTATCTCAGATCCTGGAGGCACTAATGTACCATCTCCGGTACAGCATTATCCTCACAGTCCACTGTTTTCAGGTTTCTGTTAAAGATTAATAATCAAAGAGCAAACAGCTTTTGTTTTGACTGTAATACTGATTCAAGCCTGTATCTCTGTTTAATTAAAAGCAAACCAAGTGAGTGTTCATCTGTTCTGAGAACCACTGATTCTCAGGAAAGAGGAAAAAATTCTGTCTTCCATATAGTTGGTGTGGGCAGCTCTGCCCAAAAGGCTTTCATGACTCCATGGCACAGGAGCCGAGACCTGGAGCAAGTAAGCCCATACAACCTGTCCGTATCCTGGAAAAAAAAAAAAAAAAAAAAAAAGCAAAGTGATTTTGCAATAGAGGGCACTAACCCATGGCCTTTGCGGTAAACTGAAGCCCCATCTGTTCTTTATCAGCATCCTCCGCAGGTTTCCAGACTGGGCATCCTTCAGCAGGGGATGCAAAGGGGAAAGCAACAACAAGTACTGAACTGCTTCTTGCTCTGTGTTTGTTTCTCCTACCCTTAGGTTTTACTGTTGCAAAGCAACATACCAAGGGAGTCTGGCAATTCATCCAAGTACCTGATCTGTGCAGTGACATGAAGAGGGAGACAAAAACTGTTCTGTTATGGAAGACATGGCAGAGGTTCCCCTAGCTGGAGGGGAAGTCACCAATAAGCGATTGTTCTGTTTTTCCTGGCAGTTCCTTCCTGGCTTTATAGGGTCCTTGCCCATAGGCTGTTTTCCTGGGAGAAGCAATCAGAGAGGTACACTTGGTTTCATCATGTCCTGTTTTCACTGGCTTTTGGAAAATAAAGCTGTCATGAGCATGAAAGAAAAAACAAAGGGTTGAGCCCTTGAACAGCCATCCATGGAACAGCAATAACTTCCACAGCTTATGTGCTCCCCAGCCATGACAACTCCTCGCTGCACAGAGTCCAAAGGAGGAATTGCAAGGAAGTCCAGCATCCTCCCTCCAGCACAGAAACGAGGATAGGAGAAGGTGTTCAAATATCTGCTGGTGTGTCACCAACAGGTCACAACCATTGATGGCTCCTGCCTCTTGGATATATGAGCAGGAGTCGTGGTTTAACCCCATGTGAGTGAGAAAACTTGTGGGCTGAGTTAAAGACAGTTTAACAGGTAAAGCAAAAGCCGCAGACACAAGCAAAGCAAAACAAGGAATTCATTCACTGTTCCCCATGGGCAGGAAGGTGTTCAGCCATCCTCAGGAACGCAGGGCTCCATCGGGTGACTTGGAAGAACAAAACACACAGTAACTTCAAATGTCTCCCCTTCCTCCTTCTTTCTCCAGCTTAATATGTGAAGCATGACGCTGCCGGGTATGGAATGTCCCTTTGACCAGTTGGGGACAGCTGTCCCAGCTGTGTCACCTTCCAACTTTTTGTGCACCTCCAGCCCCCATGCCGGTGGGATGAGGTGAGAAACGGAAAAGGCAGCGAGGCTGTGCAAGCGCTGCTCAGCAATAAAGAAAACATCCCTGTGTTATCAACACTGTTTCCATCACAAATCCAAAACATAGCCCCATACTTGTTACTATGAAGAAAATTAACTCTATCCCAGCCAAAGCCAGAACAGCAGGGCAGCTGCTCAGCTTTCCAAGTCATTTCTCTCACTTTTGCTTTAGCAGCAGGGTGTCATTATCCCACCCTTTCCCTTCCTGACTTGAAGAGGAGAACATATCCGCCTAAGCAGAGACATGCTGGCCAGAGTGATGTTGCTGTGGAAAATCTGGAAGCCAGCAGCTCCCTCTGCTTAGGGCCCCATGCTTTATTCATCCTCCCTTGCTCTGAGTTTTGGGAATATAGACCCAGCCAGCTTTGTCTTAGAGCTGCACATGGAGAAGGGGCATTTCACAATCCTTTGGAGCTGCTCTAGGTTTGCTACTCTGCAGTATCTGTCCCATTGTGTATTCCTGACATCCCTTTTCCATCTGAACTTCTCTTCCATGTGCAATACTGCCATCACTACTGCTCCTGACTGCAGTATGCTGTCATGCAGAAGCTGGTGCCTCACTACTTCAGCTAAGTTCAGTCCTGTGTACATTCCTCTTGCTGATGATTTTCTGGATGACAAACATTTGCAAGGATCCTGGCCCTCATATTTCAAAAGGCTCAGAGGTGGAAGGCAATTAATATTGTCCTCCTGTGCTTCCCAGTCTGCAGGAGTTGCAGGCACACCATCAAACATGAAGGCACAAGGAAATTATCTGGAGCATCTTACATTGCTTGAAGAGAAGAGCACCTCCCCTCCTAAAGTGTGTCTGCACCCTTTCTTTCACAAGGAGCCATCACCCTCCAGGCTGCTGCCCTGGGTGCTGCTTTGTGAGTTCTTTCAGCAGGGGGTTAAATGGAGAAACATGCCACAGAGTATCTGTGACCACTTTTCTCAGCAGGCCACCATCTCAGCTGCCTTCCCAGGGTCCCAGTAACCTTCTGAAAGCCGTGGTGGAAGCTGAAAAAGCACAAAGCCTTTGTAGAAGACTGTTAATACATTATTCCCTTCTTTCCATTTCTCCTAATGCAACTGTGTATGTCCAACAGCATCTGCACGACACTAAAAGCATCAGTGGCTCCAGGTGAGTGGTCCCTGCAGGTTCAGACACTGTAAGGGGGTGTGAGTGGAAGGAAGCCCTGGAGGTTGTCCTGACTTGCACCCCTTATAATCAGAACAACTGGAAGCAGTGACATGAAGGGCAACTAACTTGGATGGTTCAGCCTCTTCCCAATGGGATCTGGAGAATCCTGGGAATCATGCCAAGTGTGATGGGGCAGGAGGAGCTGGGCCTTCAGAAGCACACCGGAGTCTGTAGCCTGCAACACCTCCTGACACATCCCAGCCTTGGACAGCTCTTCAGTCCTGGCAGCACTGCCCGAGGAACCATCATCTAGGACAGTGGCTGGGGATGTGCCAGAGTGTGCAATTCTACGCACAAAAGCACTACACCAAAACATAAAGGAACAAGAGATTAAAAGGAAACAGATGCTGGATGATTTTTTCCACCTTGCTCCTGGGAGACAGCTCAGTGCAGCTGCTGTCTGCCCCAGGCTCTGCTAGCTCAGGGTCGCAGGGCTGGGATCCTTGTAACCTTGCAGTGCTCCTTAGAGGACAATGCTGACTGGCCCTGTTGGTACCCTTTGCTGCTGTGGCAGCTTGTTTCAAACGCTTTTTGTAAAAATTCATTTAAATGAATCCTTGTGATTACTGAGGGATTCTGGTCCCCACTGAGGAGAACTGTCCAATCCACAATGGGAAAGGAAATCTGAACCTCTGGGTCATTAGTCCCAAGCCATGTTAAACCATCCATCATGCAAAGCTTGCCATCAGACAAGCCAGAAAAGGCTACTGACACTGTCTGACTGTATACACAGTTCAGCTGCCAAAACTCATTTCTCACTTAGTGCATAAGCTACATTATTCCCCATTTTTGTAGCTTTTTCCTGTTTTCTTTTCATTGTCCACAGTTTTTCTTTCAACACTCTGTCTATCCCTGCCTTGCTTATTCTGCATTCTGCTGTACCCATTCAATTGTGGGCTTGGCAGTGCTGGGTTAACAGTTGGACTCAATGATCCTAGAGGTCTTTTGCAACCTACATGATTCTAGGATTCTATACAATGACTGGACTACCTGTCCTCATATCCTCCTGATCACCTTGTTGTGTTTCCTAAATCTTCAGGGAAATGCTGCCACCCACACTGACATCTCTGAGAGATTTTCAAAGGTGCATCAGCCAGCTCTGAACTTATGCTCCTCTGTCACTTAGACAGTATAAAAAGGACCAGTCTTCTGTAATTTAAATTTCTTTCCCTAGAGGGTCCTGATGGAGAAGGATGAAAAAAAAAATAGCTAAGAACAAACAGACCAAACTGAACAGCTTATCCTTTTCTGAACATTCTCCCTCAGTATCTCTAAGCCTTTTCTACTGTTTACTAATCCCTTCTGCCAGTCCCCACCACTGTGAGCTATTGTTCACCTAATGCAGAACAGAACATGCCAGTAAGCTCTGGCCAAATTCACGCCATTAGTTGTAATGTGTCTACCACTACAATATCTGCAAATAGCTGTGAAATCCCAGAGAATTAAGCTTCAACATTTAATGTCAGAAACTGGCCTCTTGACTTTTATTTGCATATAATGTCTCACTCAAACACATTTGATAACCAAGGAACTGCAGTTGTAACTGTGTGGCAGAGCTCACTGCCTTCCAGCCTATGATGGCACCTTCTCTGCAAGTGTATTCTGCATATTGCCTTCCCCAACCCCTATATGGTCAAAAACAGGAGAGAGGGGCAATCTTGCTGGTGCATCTCTCAGACTGTCTTTCCCCCTTCCCTGCTATTGCACTCACAGGACTCTGCTGAAAGCCCAGCAGCACAGCTACAGGTCTGAGGTGGCACCGTGCCTTTCCCATGAGACCACCTTAACAGCTCCCCGTGTACCCCTGTTCACAGCTGGGCCTTTCCCAGCATCCAACACCACCAACAGCACCTTTCTCATGTCTCTTCTATACTGCATCATAAGCTACCTGATCCTTGCAAAAAAAGAACATCTTTCTCAGCAGGTGTCCTGAGCCCCCCAGGAAGTGTTTGCTATTCTCTGTTTGCAGACCTCTTCTCATTTATCAGGCCAGCCTGGTCACTCATCACCTCCTGATGTTAATGCTGGAAGATAGGGCCACTGAGTGCAAGAGTGGCAAAGCTGTCATGCTCCAGCTGGGCAAAAGTGGAGCCTCACTCAGTAAATATTGACACGTCTGCAAGCAAATAGAAAGCAGCTTTCAGCAAGCAGCTCTCTGGCTCCCTGAGCTGATGCTGAACCAGAGATGTTGATGCTTTGTGGTTATGAGCTGCTGTTTACAGAAGGCAGGATACAGGAATGGATCTCCAGCAGCTGTGATGACAGTGGCAAATTGATGGGCTCACAGGAGCCACCAGCTGCGTGCCCACTGCCCACCTGCAATACAAGAAGTGGCTGCAACCACTTCAGCTTATTGAAAAATAACATGTCTTTTCCATCCTTTAGAAACTTCAAGACAGGCTTTCTTCCAGAGGATATTCAAGACAGTCTCCATTAAAAGTAGGTGGCACAAAACAGAGTTTTGTTCCAAGTCTTTAGTTCCCCAGCTTTCCTGCCCTAAAACATTGCCCTTAGTATTTAGGTGATTCTTGCAGCTCCTATAAATTGTCAGATCTAGGCAAGTCACAGGTGCAAGTTAGTATAAACACAGAAATAATCTGAATTCTTCTCACGGATCTATGGAATTGAGTAGCCAGTCGTTAGCAGCATCAGTTCTTACAGAAATTCCAAAGTTTAGTTCTGACACCTTACAAAAACTGCAATTTCACTTTCGTCCTAAACTAGGAGTATTACGCCCCCATTTAGACTACTGCCTGGTAGCTATATGACCACATTCCCTGCACAGGTGGAGCAGAGTCACTCAAAGAAGAGATGGAATTGAAAGCAAAGGTTAATGATGGATTGGGTTCACTTCCTGGCCCACCCTCTCTATGACTTCGGGCAAGTTATTTGAACTCTTAATGCTCTATTTCCCATACATGACAAGGAAGTGATAATGCTTTCTCTCTCCAGCTCTTTATCTACTTGGACTGAAAGCAACATAGATTTTTTTTCTGTGCTTCTGTGTTTTCTGTTTGTTTGTATTCCTAGAACAATTAGATTCTGATACACACACAAGTTCCCTAGTACCGCAGTAAATACAAATAATTATCTGTTCTCATTTAGAATCTGTGGGCACCATCTACAGCCAAAACCCCAAAGGATGACGCAGATCCTTAACTGACACTGTTTGGATCTTAGATAGAGAACTAAGGAGTGGAACAGCAAGTTCAGAAGTAGATTCCAAGAGTCACCACGCGTTTAGTTCCTTTCACCTTTTCTGAACATCTAAGTTAATTCTTTAAATTTCTTTTCCATTCTCTGGTTTGTTTCTACTGCCTGCCACTTGCCTGCAGAGTAAAGGCAACAGCTAATCCCCAGCTTCTTTACTCTGCAAGAAATAAACACACTAAGCAACCCGTGTGCTTCGGAGAGAAGGCAGATCTCTGCCATGGAGCACATCTCTCTTCTTCCTCCTGCCTCTTGCCATTTTTCATTTCTAAATCAGACTGACAATATTTTAGAGTAGGAATGTTGTCTGTGCCAGGGAGCAATCATAGCATGTCTATAGCACTGCTGTGTGATTGACAGGTCATTAGTGTGGACTGTACTAGGCAAAGTTTCTCGTTTATTTTTTACCTAGAGTAAACCAGTCACTGAAAGTTTTCTGACAGACAGCTCCTTTGCTGAACCAAGTGTTGGGTAACGACAGGTACCAAAAGCATGAAAGAGGTGGGTGGAAACCACAGCCCAGGGACAGTGGAAGGAAGACCAAGGATTTGGCTGGTGCAAGACCAAAGGTCTTGCTGTTATGATAGCTATAGCCCAAGCACCAAGTAGGGCTGGAGGGCACCTAAGTGCTGCTTCAACAGCACTGCTTTTCTGATCCAAACCTCAGCCTCGACAAAGAAACCGTTAGATAGCAGATTATTTCAGCTGTTCCTCTCCTTCAGTCATCCCTGCTCTTTGGGGCCTCTGCAGAGCACCATAAGGAAACCCATAGCTCCAGGCTGGGGTCAGATCTTTTGCCAAGAACACTGGAGATCACGTCAAAGCCAGTGCCAAAACTGCTGTGTGCCTCCAGCACTGGCAAGTCCACCAGTACAAATGAATTGCAGAGAATGAACATTATGAGGCACATTTCTGAAAAACTAGGGGAGGGACAGAGAGAAGAGGGAAACACAGCCAAGGATGAACAGAAAAAGAAAGGGACATAGCAGACACAAAATGGACCTCTGGTTAAATTAGGAGGGCAAACTGGTGATGCCCTTTGTGACATAATCATTGAAGGATGGTTTGCACAATACAGCAACAATAAGAGCAGGCACTGAAACAGTGTGGCAAGCTGCATTCCTCCTCTAAAAGGAACCCATGCTCTACCACTGCAACAGCATCAGTATAGAGCTGTCAGCATACATGATGTTGACCATTATGCCAGGCAAGTTTTTCGTACAAATTGCTTCCATTATAAGAACATACAGGTAGAGAAACTACACTGCATGTCACCTATGCAATGAAGACAAAATGAACAACCCTGTTATTTGGTGGCTGGTCTCTCCACTCGACACTGCAAAAAGTGGGACTGGACTGCACCTCTGCCTTCTGTGTCTAGAAGACGATGAGCAGTAAATAATTTATTTGGAGGCTTTTTTTTTGGCACAGGCAGATGTGTGTAGACACAGAAAGGAAACATTGCTTGTTGAAAGGTCAGTAGATATTGGTTATGAGCAGGGGAATTTCTCACAGGAAACACTGAAGACTATGCAGAAGTAAACATACCTCCAGTGTGGAGTGGCGTGGTGATCCATCTGAGTCCCACTCTGGGGACTAGCTTCCCAGGGATGATGCACAAGGCCCTTGGGGTATTTACACAGCCTGTTCTCAAAAGACCAGCTGCCACTCAGCACAGTTTATCTTCTTTTCCTGATTATTCAGTCTGTGTTTTCTTTGCTCCTCCTGGCTGCCTCTTCCTCCAGTTCCTGGAACTGTGAGCAGCTGAGGCCTCAGTAGCACCTGTGTGTGCGCCAGGCACAGCAGCTGCTTATCCCCGGATGACGAGTTCACTCTGTTCACCACACGCATTTCCACACCACTGGGCAACAGGCTACTTCCAGATTCTTCCCATGAAGGTTTGTTTCTGACTTTGTGTTTTCCTGGAGTGTGAAAACTCTTAGCCTCTGGTACCTCTGTGTTTACCTCTTTCAATCAGGTAGGCTCTCCAAAAAGACTCATCCTGTTGTTGCCAACAAAATTAGGAGAGGAGAGACAGTTCCAACTTGTGACAAGCCTGGCTGAACTCTAGTAGAGGCACAGAGAATGCAACAAGGATCTCACTGCATTTGGGTCCTGCAAGTTCTCCAAACTTCAAGAGCCTTTCAGCAGAAAGACATATGAAAGAGACAGAGTTCTGGTGCTCTTACGATCAAAGCCCCTCTTTACTTCTGCTGGAAGAGGCTTGTGTGTCCCTGTCAGATCTCCCTGCAGGGACACATGTCTAAGCTTAGTATTTGTTGTGGCCTCCACATTGGGCTGGAGGAGCCCTGACTTGCACAGGATTTCCAAACACATAAAGATTAAAGAGGAGGCCAAGCTGAACGGCTGGCATTTCTTCAACATACTTCTTAGCCAGAACTTTGCTTACTTCTTGCAACAGAAAGGGTCAGAGGGATGCACTCTTCTTTGAGGAAGAAAGAGGGCACTGTGTACCAAGATTTGCTGTACAAAATCAATTCAGTGGAATTGCCATTTGCTGCTTGCCTGCTCCCTAGGCTGCTCACAGGCCTGCTGTCTCCGTTACCTTGACTATTTTTTTGATCCAGCCACTGTAACAATAAAAGAAATTAACGTGTTGCACATAGAACGTAATTCCCATTTGTTTCTGAACAGCATCTGAGAGAGAGAGGTATTTTTTCATCCACTACAGGTCTTTTCTAGTTGTAACCTTGAAAAGAAAAAATACTTATAAAATATTATTTATGAAAGAGAAGTACTTAAGAAACAAACAAAATCTTCCCTTGCCACCTTCAGGTTCTATTAGCATTAAATCAGTTTAAAAACAGTGGAGGGGTGGAGAAGTTATGTTGCTATTCATGTGTTGTCAGAGTAGTGAAAGAGGTGGTGCTTAAACTAAACAAAAAGATTTCTTGCAAGCTGCCTTCTCCCAAACCAATTATTATAGGGTAGGAATGAATGCCTTGATGTTCATACTACTGAGGGAGCAGGGGGGCTGCTCTGGTGGGTACAAAGTCTATGAATGTTTACAAGGTAGGATTTCTACAGCAACAAGGGAGCTAGTCATCAGCCAAGGTTACTTGCTTAGGCAATCAGTTCAATGGACTTTAGCATTGTTATATAATTGTAACCAGAAGTCCTCGGGGAGTTTGAACCATGCTGTTCTGCTCTTACAACAAGTAATTTGTGAGGAATCCCTCCCCTTAGGAGTCCGCTTTAGTCAGTAATGTGAGGCAGCTGTGAGCTTCCTTTGGGAGAGAGGTGCTCCCAATGGCCAGAGCCCAGGTCATGCTCTAATCGTCTCCTATGATGTTATCTTACAGCTTCTCTTGAGACCATGTAGGCACCTCACAACCACTTTAACTCTTCATCAAGTTCATAATGTAGGTTCCTAATTTTGTTTCTCCATGAGAAACATTGAGAATCATACTTGACTTCACCACAACTGTTTTACTGCTGTCTCTGTAACTGCTGTTCCATTGACTCCTCATTTGCACTCTCCAGATGAGATCCCGATCCAGCAAAATCAGGGAAAGCATTGACACTGACTTCTGACACACCAAGGCTTTCCGCAAATAGCCTCTGGCTATTGCTAAACTGGTATTTTAACCCATTCCTGTTTTTTTTTTTTGTTTTTTTTTTCACAGCCCCATTCATCCAACCACTCAGCAATACACAGCTAACAGCCTACTTGAGCTCCTATTTCTGCAGATGATGTTTAGAAATAGGCTGCAACATTCACCTTCCCTCAGCCAAGTTCATACAGCTGCACCCCATAATTTCTCAGATAAATGACCTCAAGCTGACAAGATGTGGTTCTGGGTTAAGAGGGGCAAAAATAAAGCTGTGGTCAAATAAAAAGGAAACTTTAAATTGTTTTGTATTTTGAAATTGATTAAGCATTTGCACACAGAGACCCACTGAAGTCCTAGAACAAGGCATCCAGATCAGCCAGTACTGATCCTAACAGCTGTCTCACAAAACAATTATACCTTAACTCATCCTTGTTGGTAGTTGTAGCTGTAAAACAAACAGTACGTGAGATCACCTAGTGATGGTTCTCTGGGACAGGAAATTTGGTTCAAAAGCACCTCCACAGTCCAAGTCTGCATATCTTAGGTGCTCAGAAGTTGGCAGCAACCCATCCTATTGTGATTCTACTGTGCCAGGTCAAGCTTTGCCATGTGTTGTTACTAGTCTGAGGTGAACTGTGAGATTAAAATGGCAGTCTAAACCAGGAGTCCACCACAGCACCCACCCTCCTACTCTCAATCCCAAGTTTCTTTCCAATGGAAAGCTGGAAGCATATCAGGGAGGAGAGGGCAGACAGTTACACACCCAGGCTGCATCCTGATAAACAAGCAGAATGTGACTACAGTGCACATCTGGGCCTCCAAGCTGGAAAACAGCCCCAGGCCTCACAGTTTGGGTGCACCTCTATACCTTGAAAGTTGTTTTGAGCATGAAATTGCCCTGTGGCTGTCTATGAAGCTCCAAAAACTGGCTGTGTGAGACCCAAAACCATCTTCCATGAGCAGAGTGCTGCTGCATTGACAAACTCACAGTGGGGACTTGGGCATGTGGTTTCTCATATTGTCATTGAGGAAACTTCCCTGGCTCAGATCTGCAATGACTTCCAGACCTTGCTGGACAAGGTCACTGTGTTGCAGGAAATGCTGAGGTAGAGGCTGGTAGAAGCAAAGGCAAATATAACAGTTACTGCAGGAAAGCAAGCGGGTCCTTATTATTATTATTATTATATGTGACACTACCTGTATTCCCATGTAGACTAAAGGCCACAAGTGAGACTGGGAGCAGGATTAATTCTGCTAGGTGCCAAACAAACCCTGAGTGACCCTCCACCCTTGCAGTTTACAGTTGTAAGCTGGGCTCATATAATGCAAAACCTCTAAAGTTGCAGCATTTACTTGTTCCCTTTTTTTGCTATAAATTCTTTCACTTGTTTTAAAGATCAAAGAACTGGAAAAGAGACCTAACCAAGAAAGGCTGGAGTCTGCAAGGAATGTGTGGCTCAAGCCTTCAAATTACAATTTTATAAAGTTAATCAGATGTTGGGAGTGATGCAGACAATTATAACAAAACAAGGCAGGACAGAGATGGGTAGGAAATAAATTTCACAGGATTAGGACTCTGGATCAGGTTATTAAGAGTCTTCATGCACACTTCTGAAACCACCAACTGCATTCTCTCTTTAGATCAAGTAGAAGTCTCTGTGCAGACAAGAAGGAAAAAATTTCTCCCACCAGAGCTTTGTCAATAAAGAAATGTCAATAACAGTTCAGTTGTTAAAACAATTTTCCAATGCAAAGGATAAAATACATTTTACAGGGTGGTCTATTACTTCTTTCAGTGACAATCCTATCCTCTCAGTTATAAATGATTACTTAGCTTTTCAATAGCTATGTTGGAGGCACATATGCAGTTAATATTTGGAATTTTTCACATATAATCCCCTTCTGAATAGGCAATGTGTGTTTAAGATTTTACTAAATGAATAGGAACAAATCCTACTCTTTGAAAATTTGATGTAAAGTATATGCCCTAATATAGACTTACACTTGTAGTTAAATCAGAGTAAATGAGAACATACTTGGACCTCACTGTATTCTGCACAGTGGCAGGAATATAACACAAGAAAGGGTTACTTTCTAACCGATTGTAAGATTAAAGGCAGATAAATAAATAACAATAAGCCTTTGTTTCTGAAAGGAGATATTCAGTCTACCCAAAGCACCATCCAAGTCATTAAAGGATTCTCAGGTGCCTGTATTTGGAAAGGGTATTATCTATGCAAACAGTTTAGGCAGAGATCTCTGCTGCTCTCTCTCCTGGGTCATGTCAGAATTCCTCAATCTCTGCCCAGAACTGAGTAGAGGCAGGAAAGAAAGGCTGGATATTTCAGAGGAATAACATTTTCTCCTGAGCTAGGCCAAACATTTTTTCAGTTTTGCAGTAAAAATGAGGAAATCCCTCCTTTGCTCATGCAACTGCAAAGCTGGCTGGGCGAGGGCCACACACTGCATGTGGAGGGACAGACTACAGCAAATGCTGTGCAGGGAACACTCTTTTCCTCCCCTTTTCAGATATAAGTTACCTGGCTCCACCCCATTACTGGAAAAAGAAACCACATACAAGTGTAAGCACAGCCCACCTGGGTTTTTAAAACAAAGTAATTCAGCAGCAGGTGGGCGAGTGAATTCACACAAAGGCCCAAGGTATGCTGAGGGGATGGCTGGGCTTTGCTGACCAGAGTCAGTGCCCCAGAGATGGGGATGCAAACACCTTTGGTGCTCGCAGGGCACAGACAGTTATCTGAAGCCCTGCATGCCACCTGAGCTGGTCTCTGGCTCTTGCACATTTTTAAAGGTTAATAGACCTAAGCAGGTGCCTGAGACTCAGCAGAAATTTCATACTGGGAAGTATTTTCCTGAGGGTAAAAAATGTTGAAAATAGCAATCACTATAAAAAATGACATGAGAAAAGGCCAGTGGTCTCTGACTATCTAGCAAAGAGAGACATGCAGTTGCCTCCAATGGGAATAAGCTCTACCTAGATAAAAACAAGACTTACTACAAGAAGGACATTTTCTGAAAATGTCATCTTTAGTTAAAGAGATTTGCTCTGTCAATTGTTCTCATTCCAGAGCACCCCTGGATCCAGTTCCTCACTTCTCCTCCAGGTACTCCAGTGGTAGGCCAAAAATGCTCACCCCATCATCAGCTGGCCACATGCATCAGGCATCACCCAGGTCTTCACTGCTCCTTTGCTTAAGTGCTTTAGGACCTGAGTTCGAGTCTCAGTGGGACCATCCCCTGGCAGTTCAAGCCTCCCTGCCATCCCATCCCGTCACATCTC
>JAWWEV010000115.1:38334806-38350340 GCA_035583235.1 Hafferia zeledoni
CCGCTCCAGCCCCTCAATATCTTTCCTGAACTGAGGGGCCCAGAACTGAACACAACACTCAAGGTGTGGCCTCACCACGCAGAGTACAGGGGAAGGATCGGCGTGCCCGGCGTGCCCGGGGCGGTCGCCTGGCAACAGCGCGGCGATGGAGGCGCAGAGTCTGCCCGCGGCGCTGGCGCTGGTGGCGGGCGGCGGTGCGGGGCTCAGCCCGGAGAAGCGAGCGGCGCTGGGGCTGTCGCTGCCGCTGCTGCAGCGCGACTATCGCTTCGAGCGGGTCTGGTTCTGGGGCTGCATCCAGGGCGTGCGCGGCGCCTACTACATCGCCGAGGGGTTTGGCCCCAACCGCGCCGCGCACCGCAGTTGCCTGTACAGGTGCGGGCCCGGCCGGGACGGGGGCCGGGGGCGGTGGGGAAAGCAGGGAGGCGGGGGCTGCTGTCCGGGTCTCTTGGAAGGAGCCTCTCGGTGCCCTGAGGGGCCTGGAGAGGCATCGAGTGCTTTAATGTGCCCGGCCCTGCGTCCTGCTTGTCGTTGTCAGCTTTAACTGCTTGGACTGGAGCCTCCTGACGCCGGCCACCAGGGAGATGGTGGCGCGGACCCAGCTGCTGACGGGCCGCTTTCAGGGGGATCCCTCCTTTGAGTACAACTTCGCTGAAATTAACCCAGAAGCTGCTGAGTTGTTGTTTGACCGTGGTAAGGAGGTAAACACAACAAAACACTTTGAACTCTTCGCTACTGTTGTGCCCCTCACACTGGACAGGTGGTGGTGCCTTCTCCTCCGTAGTTGTAAATAAGGAGCCTGAGCCCGTGGTCAAGCAGAAAATACACAATTTCCTCTTCTCTGTCATTGTGCAGCAGCAGCTTCTTGATTGAACTCTTAATTTAGTTGCTCCTGGAGTTCTGCAGGGCTCAGAAGTAGTATAATACCTCTTATGCTTTATTATGCATAATTGGTACAGATCCTCACTGCAGTTTCAGAAGCCTTAGCAATAACTGCAGGCACCATTCTTCATAAATAAATAGACAGGTCATAAGTAGCTTAATTGAGAGGGAGGAAAGACTGGATCAAGAGAGGGATAGTTAGCTCTCTGGTGAATCTAAACTGACTGCCCCTACTCATATTTTCTGTCATATCTTATGAGAAAAAACATCTGATCTGTTGTCCTCCTATAGCACTACTGGGCTTCAAGCTGATGAGTCCATTGTGGTTTCTACTGTCGCCTCCAGTTTATTTTCAGAAACAAACCCAAGGAAAGCCCTGCCTTTAAAATGTCCCTATTTTTCTTTAAAGCCTGTGATGAAGGAGGAGGCTCGCCTCATAGCTACGATAGAACTGATAGACAGAGCAGTTGGTATTGTCCCCCGGGGGGCATTTGTGAAGACTCCTCTTGGGTCTGTGCGTGAAAACAGACACTTTGAAGGTAACTTCTCATTGTCTTTATCAGTTTCAACTTTGATGATAAAGGCTGTAAATTAAGTTGACTTTCTCAAGCTGATGTTTTGATTTTGAAGTTTTTTTTTTTCCTTGGGTAAGATGAACAGAGAGGAGAGAATCCAGTGCCATTTATGTTCAGGTGCATGATTCAACTCTGGATGGTGAGAGAAGAATCAGTAATGGCTCTGAGTCATTACACTTGTAGTATCATATGTCTGCATAAACTGTAGTTTATATCAGTGTTTAGCAATTGTAGCTGTAGGGAATTCTCCATCTAGATATAGGATGTAACCAAATGGGCACAGCATTAGGCTGTTTGGTGCCCATTGCTTATCTGTGCTACAGTCACTATAGTCTGCAATGCAGAGCACCAGAGAGTACTGACACCTCTTTCTGACAAGACACTGGTCTTCTCCAGTCTACTGGAGAAAGATTGTGATTCTGTCCTATGCTGTGGGCGTTAGAGAAACAATGTTATACTTGATGATATAATGAACGTTGCCCTAGTTCACTGTATTAATGGTTGCCAATGGTTGTCTGCAGGTTTGTCTTTGGTGGAGGCAAAAAAGTTAAGTTCCTATTTCCATTTCACTGAGCCTGTTAACCTGAAGAATAAAACACTGCTGGAAAAGGCTGACCTGGACCCATCCACTGACTTTCTAGATTCTCTGGAGCATGATATCCCACAAGGTAAAAGTAGGAAAATCAATATATTCAATAAAAGGGAAGGCAGTTTGAGTAGTCTACGAAATACCAAACTGACGTATGTGGGTTACTGTAGAGGTGGTATGCTTGGGAGATGCTTCTGTGAATCTGTAAAGGAACTTTATCCTTTACTAAATATTGTAGCTAATTCCCATGTAAATCAATTCTAATTGCTTACAATAGTAAGATGTAAGTGTACCAGGGCTGTCACGTCCTCACAGCAGGCTTGACCAGCAGTTAACTCCTCTGCTTGAGTGTTACACTCTCTCCTGACTTGTGTAAAGCCTGTGACAACTGGTGTCCCTATGAGGAGAGATAACTCCACCTGTGATAACTGGAATTTGTGCTGGTTTGAAGTATTTCACACCTCTTGTCCCACTCAGTATTGCTCTTCTTTATCTAAATGGGCTCTCATTAACACCAGGCTAGTATCTCTGAGGGGTTGGATTCATTTGATAAACTAGGTTAGAAATGCTGTAGCGTGGAATAGTCTGTACTCTGGTGGGATTCTAAACCGTGGAAGGAGAAAAAAAAATATGCATATTGGAGTGTATCTTCAGTTCATGACTCTACTGTTCTGCGGGACAACTGTTAAATATATTTAAAACATTTTCCAGGGATTCCTCTGACAGGGTATTTCTCTGAAGGAATGGGAATGACTTGTTTCCTTCTAACCACTTTTTGCTGATTTTCTGCTTTTCTTTTTTTTTTGGATTGGACCAAGTGTTTGCACATCCTGCTGTCTAGGAAGATTCCAGGGACACAATCAGAACTTAGGTTTGCTTTTTTATTCCTGTCCTGGAGTAGTACGATAGGATAGCAGATGACCTGTGCCAGATGGAACTGAATGGAAGGACAGTGAACTGCCAGTGTTGCAAATAGCTTTTCAAACTCACTCTCTCTTCACTCCCCTTCCCTTTTGGCAAAAAAGAACTGAGAATGAAACTAGTAGCTCCTGCCTGAATTCTGAACATTTTTGACTATACAAAGCATAACCCTCTAAAATCTAAACCACTATTCAACTTACTGGGAGTGTCCTTGATGCAGCCATTTTCCAAAGGTGTAGTCTGGAGAGACTGCGTGTTTTTACATACACAGGCTCATTGAGGGGATCCTTTTGACTCAAAGGAGTATTGCAAGAGGGATTAGTTCCTAGATACCTCCTAAGAAAATTTTAGCTGCCATTTTGCATGGTAGTTCAGGTGTAGCTATTGTTTGCCTTCCCCCTGCTCCCCCCTTTTTTCCTCCCTCCCTTGTGGTAGGGAGACATGCTATGTGTTAAGACACGAAAATGGGGGTTTTATTGAAGTCTGTAAATCAAATTTGGCTTGTAGCTATATTTTAGCCAGTGGCAGATAGAAAGTGGAGTTCAACTTTACCATTGTCACATTTGTTTTCCCGTGGCAACCTGCGGTCTGTATAAGCATGAACCTTTGCCCCCTTCCCACGAGGTTGTTCCTGTTAGTACAGATCTCAGTCTCCTCAAAAAAAGTTACCTCTCAGGGACTACCTGAGCTGAAGTGCAGCTGAGTGCTTCTTAATGGAAGAGAAGATTCATCATGGTGCCTGTGCAGCTTTGGTTGTTCTGTCCTGCTCTGTTTTGGACTGAATCTGAGGATTGATGGAATAAGCTTGTCAAGTGAAAGAGGTAAGACAGGAGGAATTAGTTACAGGGTTAGCAAGGCATCACTAGCCTCTCTAATTGCACTCTATCACATGCAGATAGGAGCTCTGACACTAAAGAAAAATCAACCCACCCTCCTTTGACAAGCATTCAGGTTGCCTAAAAGTACTGTCTGCTTGTGAAAATGTGGGGCAGGGAAAACCAGCAGGCAGACACAGGCTTTCTGCTGATTTTTATCAGCATGATTCTGCCAAAGTCACTCACTCCTGGTTGTGAGGCACTCAAACTCTGGTTCTTGGATTACTTAGCTCTGACAGTGCATGTTGGTCCTGACAGACAAGAAAAAGCAGACAGTGCTTTTTCTATTTCCTGATGTGTTGTTCATAACTCTGGCAAATCCCCTCATTTGGACGTGAAGTTTTTCTTGCCTTTCCTGGTTAGATCCTCTCTTGAGCAGTTATTGTCAGAGCAGAAGTAGGAACTTAGGAACTGTCAAACCTATTGCAACTAGAATTGTGACAGAAGCCAGAATTGTCTCTGTCCTCAACAAATACACAAGAAGTGGACTGTGGATAAGCAACACTGGAGTGATGCTCCCAGCCTGCATTGGCTAGAATTCCTCTAGCATCTAAAGAACAGGACTGAGAGATTAAGGGCTGATTTTAACCTGTCTAAAAGTAACAACTTTGTTGGAGTAGTTTTCTCTATTAATTGGAGACTTAGTATCTGTGATGGCTGTCAAGGGGGTAACTGTCATAAAATGTATGGCATGCCATTATAGGAGAGCAGAGGTGTCTTACAGAATGGAAAGTTGGAGGCAGAGAGAACATTTTTTATGACAGCTGAGAAGTGGGAAGGAAGGAAGTTAAAAGTGGATTGAATAAAGGCAACAATGGTAAAAGCAGAGTTTAGTGCAAAATTAGAAAGCCTGGAGTTTTGTAACAAAACTGTCTGCCATCCTTATCTTTATCGGTGATATCTGTGGTGTTTTCAGGTTCCAAATTCTGTCTGTGTGTCTGTCTATCAGGTTATCTGTGCACTTTTAAGAGTTCAGAATATGTTGATGCTCCTCCTTTAATCATACCCTGAGTCTGTCTGTTTAGTTTTTGTGTCTCAGCTCCCACAGACAAGTGACTGTGTGACTTAGCTTTTATTAAAAAAATACATTTTTAAAAATGATTGTAGAGAAAAGTGGGAAATGAGAACCTTGTCTTGAAAGCATGAACATGGGGGGTTGCAATACTGATCTTCTGACACTACAGTATCAGATCATGTAAAGCTTCATTCTGATCCAAATGGCCAGCTGGCCAGCACGCTGCATGCTGGGATCTGTAGGTTTTGCTGGCCATATGTCTGCATTAAAGATAAGCTTGTTTGCTCCAGTCTAAGCAGACAATCTGCTCAACTTTATGCACAATTAGATGTGGCCTTTCAGCTGCTGGCACAATGCCAGCGTGGTCCTTTCTACTGCAAGGAGTTTGGAAACTGAAACAGTATTTCAGGACCTAGGGTTGTGGCAGTTTTACATGTGCTTGTAGATAATGGAACAGCAAAGCAAATAGCAATAATTCCTACCATGCCTACAGCATTTTCACTTGATGACCTAATGTTTTGGAGATATGAAATAATAGTCACTTGTCAGGCATTGACATGATGGGCAAAGTGAAAATGGAGAGGGAAGGTTGATTTTACTGTGACCCTGGTATCAGATCAGACTATGCTCCATTCTGGCAGGATAAAGAAAGGGAGTGAGAGCCTGAGGTACTGGTGTAGAGTGGAAAGCTGGGGAGGAAGTGAGACAGGGGTGGAGAATGCAGCTCTTTCAAACCACAGTTTGGCGCTTTCAAACCACAGTTCAGAAAAACACTAACTTGACTCTGAGAGTTTGTTACAGATTACTTACTCAGATCACTTGGCTATGGAGATAAGGGACACTGACAGGACACTCTTAAAAACTGATGTGGGTAGGGAGGTATGTCTGGATAGGAAAATATATGAGTGGAATCAGATTTTATATGAGAAGACTTTTTTCAAAAGTCATGACTCCTAGTCAATAAATAGGTACTTTTGGCTGAAAGCCTACCATAGTTCACTTGTGGAATAGGAGCAGAAATTAGAATTAAAAAAGACATATAAAAGGAAATGCAGAAAGTTTGGAACAATTAATGACTGATATAACTTGGAATTTATAATGAATAGAAAATGACAAAGAGAGACAGAATAAGCTGGAGTAGTCCATGACAACGGTAAGGCAGATTTATTTCAAGTATACTGAGAAGAAAAGAAAGCAAAGGAATGCTATTGGAAACTGACACTAAATGGTGATGGTAAAAAGGCTGGTAACAATGTGGAAGGGCAGATGTGCTCAGTATTTTTTTCTGGTTTGTTTTTGGAAATATGGACTCATACTGAACACCGTCAATAATATACTCTTTCAGACAGTTTTCAGACTGTTTGCTAAGAGAGGGTAGAGTTAAACAACCTTGTCTGTGAGTCAAAAAAACTAAAATGGCAATCAAATCAGTTACTTCTGAAATTGTTATCTCAGGAGACTTGGGGCATACTAACCTTTAATAAATCCCAGCATTGCAGAATTTTTCCCCTAAACTTAATCTTCATTAGTAGTTGAGATTCAGAAATCACTGAATCGGTGTATTTCTCAGAGGGGTCAGAAGGGGCTTCATCTGGGACCAGTACCAGTATTGATATTCTTCAGCTTATTTATAAATGATCTAGATGTAGAGGATCGGTGGAGAGACAAATAATGACAAGGGCAGGGTAGATGCAGAAATTTGGAAAACTGGGCTTACTGAAATACAGTACATTTTGATGTAGCTACCTGCAAAGTCACTTATCTAAGAGTGAGGACTGGAAGCCAGACTTTCAGATTTGTATTCTGGAAGCTGTAGCTCTGAGAAAACATCCAGGCACAACCCACTGAACATCAGGTCCCAGTCTGATCCAGAGACCTAAATGGCTAATTTGATCTGCAGATATATAAACAAGAGCGTAGCAAATAGGAACAGGGAGGGGACTCTGGTTTTGCATATACTCTTAGTGGAATCAGGACTGCATTACTGCACATTCCAAAACTGAGGAGTTGCAGAAAAGAGTCACAAAATTGTTCAAGGACTGGTGAATGACATAAACAGTTCAATTTGTCTATCTTGTGGAAAAGACCATGAGAATGGCTGTATTACACTGTGTAAATACTCTGTGGACTTTAAGTCTTGAGTACTGGAGATCTATTTGTTATAGCAGAGAAAGGCAAGATAGGCATCAGCAGCTAAAAATTATAGCCAGAAGAACTAAAATGAACAATTAGATACAATTTTTAACAGTGAAATGATCACCAGCTAGCAAAGGAAATGGATGAGCCTCTGTCTCTTGGTATCTTCATATCATGCTGGATGTCTTCCTGGAAACTGTGTTTCAGCCAAATGGAAATATAAGTTGATAGTCACAGATGTGAGTAACTGAGTTCAGTTTAATGAGCAGTGGTATGTAGGAGTCCAGATTCCTGGTATGCCTGGACATAAGCTTCATGACAGCTATGGAGGATAATGTTCGGTTTGGGCTTCTTCATTACCAGTGACAATAACATAAAGGTGACAATGGGTTCCTGAGACAGTAACTCTTAAGTGCGAGTCAGCTCAGTACAGCTGGCTTTGCTTCCTAAACTATGATGCATGGGGGCTCAAAAGAGGATTAAAGAGATTCCTGACTTGCTGCTATCCATTGAGGATAGTAATCTGGGGAACTGAGACCTCTCAGATGTAATTGCTGACTCTAATGATGGGAGAAATTTTATAGCATCAATCTGAATGGGTGTACGGGGGCAGGATGCACCATAATGAGTCTTGTCCACTTGCTGTTTCAAGATTAAGTTAGAGGACAAGTACCTAGACAGAAGATCATTTCAGCTCCTTTATCATTTTGACTGTGGAGGAAGTGACAACCACGTGGTCTGTAGCTCTATGTCTTCATCTGAAAGCATGGTGGCTTTGGAAAAGTCCTTATACAGCATTACAGACAAAGAGATTTGTGGCCATTTCCTTGGCTGAATACTTTGGGCACTAGCCTTTCTGTAAACCTGCTGAACAGTAGCCTGGGTTAGAATGCTAACCTCCTGTCCTCTAAGCTTCACTGGCACGTTCTTTATCGGTTTAGCAAAAGCTGGTGCTTAATGGGCCCTTGAAGATGGAGGGGTTGCATTTCTAACTGGGAGATATTTTCTGTGGCCACTCTCAAGGGCCACTTTGGTAGCCCCACTTGGCTGTCCCCAAAGCCCGGGTGCAGGAAGGAGGAAGGCCAGGAGGCACGAACCTGCATTATCTCCATGCATTAACACAGCTAATTAACTCCCTTTCGGCCCTTCCCCCCGCCAGTCTTCAAGGCGATTAATCCCCTATCAGCCTCGGACTCCAGCCATTTGAAGAGCCTGTGTCTGCAGAGGTATTTACAGCCCAGCCCGCCAGCAGAGCGCAAGGGCCCGTTATCAGAGCTCTAAGACAAATGGCTGCCTATCTCCCTAGTGGCCTTACAAAATCCAGCAAAGTGCTATGCTGTGCTGGCCACCTACTTTCACCCAGCCTCCCTTCTCTGCTAACATTTCACAGATGTGACCTGAGCCCTCCCCTTTCATTGCTTAACAATAAGCAGCACCTCCCCAGCTCTGTGAAAGCCGAGAGCAAGAGCACTTTACTTCTTAGTCTGCCAAGAGCCACACGGGGACAAGGCTTTTCAAGCTGTCTCTCTGAAATCCAAACTAAAAGACTCATAATAAATGAGAGGGCAGTGCTTCGTGTTTGCAAGGATAAAAAGAGATAGCCAAAACATAGACTGAAATCTCTAGCATGGCTCGCAGCTATGCTAATTCCTTGTTAGAATGATCCTTAGGGGCTTGGTGTGTGTGTGAAACTGAGCTACAGTATCCCATGGAGTTACCTGACATTTATACAAGTGGTTTTGACAAACAAGCTTTAGAACACAATGTTAGAGAAGGAGTAAAGCAGATTAGTATGCATCAGAACAGCTGGATTTCAGATCCGAAAATCGAACCCAGTAACTGGCTCAGTGGGTAAAAGCATTGGTACCTGAAGTTCTCTGTTAAAACTGAAGTTGGCCATCCCTAGAAATAATTCCGGGACGCCTATAGCTGCTGTCTTCCAGCAGGGTGCACTATGGTGCCAGCATATTCAGTGAGCACAGAAAGGAAACCGCAGAAAAGTAAAATTGAGAAAGAAAAGCACCTAGAGCAGCATCAAACCGAGAAAAGGTATGGCCTGAGTTTCCAGACTGTGTATGGTATATTGGCCTTCTGAACTGTAGGTATGGAGAAGATACTATTTGCTTTCCAAGCTTGGGCAATTTCTGGAATTGTCACTGGGCTTTTCAATAGATCTCTTAGCATCCTTAGTGATCACAAGGATGCAATGGACATACACAAATACATAAGTGTCCCCTACATCCTTCAAAAGTAGAGGCAGTCTTCCTTTTTGCTAGTGCTGTGTGAACTGGGAGGCTTTAGAGGCTGTTAAAGCCATCGCTGCTGTGACCCAAGAGTTACCTGGAGGCAAGACAGGATGTCCCTCCTACAAGCCTGGGGCACTGCCAGCTCAGGAGTTCAAGATCAGATTGGAACCTCTCCCGTGGCAGTACAGCAGGTGGGCTCCAGAGCCAGCTAGTATTATAGCTTTTGACTGGCTGATCATGGTCTGCTTTAATTTCTGGAAAGGAGTCTGTTTTCCTTGGGCTTCATCTCTATGGGTAATAAAGCAGTGCATTCACTGCTTTCAGGTCCTAGGTCTGTATCACCTCAGGGGCCTTGTTTAGTCAGAGATCTTGAATGAGTTTATACTGGAGCAGGGCTGCCCATCATCTGAGAGCTGTGGTGGAGTCCTTTGCCCTCCTGACTGCTGTAGTGAAAGAATGAGGACAGAAGCAGACTCTTCATAGCTACTATCCAGGGACTGTATTTAAAGGTTTTTTTCTCCTCAGTGAAAGAAATCATGACCCACCCTGTCTCTGTTTCAGCTCCTGGTTCATTGGACATGAAAAGGAGATGAACTTCTTGCTGAACTGATGGGAAATGCTGGTAAAACCTCATAGAAGCAGAAGTTGTAGTTTTATCACCACATCCGTCAGCCTTGGCCTAATCCTTTCTCTAGCGAATGATGAAAAATTACTTGTGGGGGAAATCCTAGGACAGGCTGTGTGTCACTGAAGTCAGAACAAGGTCAGCTTTTGCTAGGAGTGATCTGTTTCTGAAGGGGCTCCACGTAATGAGTGGTAGCTCCTGCCTGCACAGCTGTTGGCATTGATGCCAGCCCAAAATAGAGCTTTGCTTTGCTGTTTGCTGCCCCTTTGGCCATAGGAAGTCACTAGACACTGTTTTGTTTTACTGTACATAAACACCATATGGATTGAAATTCTGCATGCTGAAGGGGTGTGTGGCTGTGTCTGGAGGGAAAAGGACAAGGGACAGTTCATCTGTGGGTATATTTGTACAGGAGTTGTGCTGTGCAGAGATAGCTGGGCTAATCCAGGCACTGAAAGATGTCTCAGCCATCTTTAGTGTTCAGCATTAGCTTGGGT
The DNA here is from genome assembly GCA_035583235.1 of Hafferia zeledoni. Lineage (NCBI taxonomy): Eukaryota > Metazoa > Chordata > Aves > Passeriformes > Thamnophilidae > Hafferia > Hafferia zeledoni. The sequence continues at coordinate 38,345,165 of JAWWEV010000115.1, forward strand.
ATCAACACTGCACTGGGTTGTGTGGATATGCTGTGTGGGACAGTCTTCTCAGAAACAGGTAAACTTTTTGGGTCCAGAATAGCCAGTTTAGTACGAAAGCATCAACAGTCTATAATCCGTGCCATCTGTTCCTCATCCCAAGGTCTTTTAACTAGCCCTGCTAATTTGATGATGAGGTAAGAAGTACAACTGGGCGACTGTCAGGGCTTGTGGCCTTGCCCCTCCTGCAGGAGAGTGAATTGGATGTACTCTAAGCATTTGGTTGGTTTTGAATCCCAGCATTGACTGCTTTGTGTTCTCTCAGAATTCAGAGATCAATGTGAGGTTCTTTGCCCCTAATCCAGCCCCTGTTCATCATTATCACCTCCTCAAAGTGACCAGTGCTTTGTTATCAGGAGAGGAAAAATCTTACAAGGTGGCCATAATCTCCTCTGAGAGTCAGACAGATATTCTCCCGTGGGTAAGAAAGTGACAGTGACCGAAAGCTCTAGGGGGAAGCAGGCTAGAACAAAGCTGTCCATTGCATCCTTTCATCAAACTGTTAATCTTTCTTTCAAAGACATCACATTTGTTTGGTGACAAAAGCCCCAAAGAAGCTGAATTGAGCCTGAAATCCTGTAGCAAGATTTAGAGGAAGCGTCTTTCATTTGGAGCAGGGAGGGGCGAGAGACTGCTTTTTCTTCTCACCAGCCAATGAGCTCAGAGAAGCCCACGAAGGTGACGGATTAATGCAGGGGCTCCCCAGGTAGATGCTACGTGACTCCTGGCACGCTCCGAAAACGTTTCCACAGCGACCAGCTGAACACGAAATATGGTGTGTGATGAGATCCAGCATAAACTTGGGCTTTGGAAAGAGGGTGATTTGCCACGCTGAGCAATTTCTAAATTTACTACAGAAGACCCAAGCCACAGTGATCTGTATTATAGTTGTTGGAATACAAATAGCAGGGATTTTAATCAGTTTTTCCTACTCCTTATAAGTTTTGATTGCTTATTGTCTTGCTGTTTCTTTCAGTGCACAGCCCTGTTCTAAATCTTTGTTCTGGATGCTTTCTGTGCAGTCTGCATCTTTTTCTTAAATAGAATCCTTTTTTTTTTGTTTTTGTTATATCAGGTGGATTTAGGACTAAGGGGCAAACTAACAGGGCTATAAGGCAGGCTGTAATTTGATGTGTATTACTTCTGTGCTAGCTTTTTCAGTCCTTCCCATCCTCTGCTGCTCATTTTTATCTGTGTATTGTCCCTTCTTTTGTGTTGGCATTGCTGGCTGTGCAGCCAGATTCCAGCTGAAAAAACAACGTTATTTTTGTATAATATATTTTTTAGCTAGATTGTTTCACTGACCTGGCTCACTGAGCAGTAAATAAACACTTTTGTGGTCTCTGTGATGGGAGAGTGATGAGGGTGGGAATAACGGTTTGAGGGCAGAGGCTGCTTCAATTGGATTAAGCAGCACTGTTGTTAGATTTCTAAGTATGGCCTGAATTTCACCTAGTACTTGGTACCTAAATGCTGTGCCTCTGGGACAGCACTGCAACCCCCGAGTCTTCCTTGTCAGCTGGAAACGGGTTCTTTGTGTATAAATGGAAGGTTCAGGCCAGGCTTAATCATTTCTACTGCAGACATGTTCCCAGTGGGAGAGTATAATGGAGAGGAAAAGCCTCTGATGTAAGATCATTTTACTCTGGGGTTTGGGCATGATTGTATTTGTGTGTCAAGGATGTGGCAGGCATTAGGACCATGCAAGAGCCACTTGGCAGCATCTGACTGTTTGTAAGCTGTGCTTTCCTGGCTCTGGAGGCTTTTAAAAATAGTACTGAACCTGTAACCAGTCTGTGTGTTTATTTAATTATTATTAAATAGTTATATGGGGAATTGGAAATATTGACAGCAGTGTTAACATATGGGGTGCAGGTGGTGTGTCAAGCAAATGAAAGAGATTCAGTTTGCAGCCAGTAAGTGGCATGAAGGAGTTTGGGCCCCACATAGGAGTGTTTGGATGTGTCCTTATGGCTGGTAGGCTGTGCGAGAAACGTCCGTGTGGCACAATTTGTTGTGAGCCAAAGCACGGTGACCTTTATTTACAACTGCTCTGCTTTGCAATTTGTCTGTTTCCTACAGACAGCAAATTAGAAGTAGGAAGCTCTTCCCAGTGTGGGATTTTCTGTTGGAGGGGAATGGAAGCCAGATCCCATGGGTGTAGTGAGGCTTTGTCAGAACTAAGTGCTTGGGGTCATGCAGCCAAGAGGCAGCTGTTTTTGCAGAGGGAGATGGTTATGTTGCCCTTCTCCTGATGTTAATATTTGTCCTGCATCTCCGTACTTGACTCTCACTCAGGACTGACTGCAGGAACATACATTGTGACCTGCTCTTGGGGCAGCATATTGTGTTAACAGTAAGTGCAACCACGCTGTAGCTGCTTTTCCCTTGAGACATTTCCTCCTTTGAAGAGGAATTGATAATGTCACTTTTATGACCCTGTGTGAGCTTTTGCGACGTGGAGCCTCTCTGTCAGGCTGTCTAGCTCTTGAGGCTGTTTCTTCTCAAGCTTGCGCTGAAATGAGGCATTGCTGAATCACCTCCAAAGCAGCAATGTTATGAGAGGTCATACTGAAAGTGGACCAGTTATGGCAGGAAAGTTCTTCTGCAAACAGCCCTCTTAAAAGGGTTTTGTTTAAAAGCTCATGTCTCACGCACCCTATTGCCTCTGCGGATTACAAGATTCAGCCCGTAGCTGAAGCAGACATGGGGGATGAGACAGGGATTTCTATTGGCGACTGGAAAGGAAGAAGCAGCTGAGAAGGAGGTTGACTTTTGAAATTCAGCCCTGGTGTCCTGGCAGCTGTTGAAGGGCCGTAAAAAAGGCAGTGGTTTAACACTGGGTGAGCATCAGGATCTTCAAAGCACTTTCTTGTTTGGAAAAGATGTAAGGAACTCCTCAGAATTCCTGCCTGTGCTTGGAGGGGTGGAGGCTGCAGCCTGATCCAAAGAGGGAATAGGAAGCTCCAGATCTTCATCCAGCGGACGCTTTTCCCATGCTCTTTCCTCCCACACAGCAGCTCCCTCCCTTCCCTTCTGGAGCAGCAATGGGCAATAGTTTCAGCACAGACAGTGCTTGGCTTTCTTAGATTTGCTGGGTGCAGCTTAAGAATTAACTTGCTCTTTTAAAAAAATGTATTTTGAAGATTGGGAAACTCACCAGAGCAGTGTTACTGGTAGAAATCTCTAGCCTGAGAGCAATGACCTCCAGTTCCCTGCATCTCAGCAAGCTTTGCATGATGAGTTAACTCTGCTGTCTGATTTAGGGGCAGCACAGACTACAGCTCACACGTAGATGCAAGTTAAAATCAGTATTTAACTGTAGGAAATCCAGATTTTACTTGCTGGCTCCTAGTTCTAATTGTATTCCCTCCAATGCAAGTAACAGTATTTTAAATATTTTTTATAGATTATCTAGGAGTCTTGGTGTACCTTACAGACTGATGGTTTGAGCCTCCCAGCCTCCCAGTAAGAGAGATATTATCTGACAGAGGGAGTGCCATGGGATATTCTCAGCCCATGTTAGAAAGGATTGGAACCCAGCAGCCCACTTCTGCATTTTTATAGTAATACAGACCTACAGCTACCTATGCAATGATTTTATTCCAACAGGGAAGTTTAAAAAAAAAGAGAAGAGAGTGAAAGAAAAGAAATAATAAAACCAGGATTTAATTTTCATAATTCTCCTCATCCCTTTTTATATTGTATTATTAAATGCATTTCTAAGACTTTCTCTTGAAGGAGAAAAGAAGGTATATTAATTTTGAGCTATTATTCCATATTGTTCATTAGCTACTGATCAAGGTGCTTTCAGAGTGATGTATGACATCTATATTTCAAACTCCTACAAGAAAGTGGGCCTGAAAAAGCATCTTGTTTGAATATTGTGAGATCTGGGCTGTGATGGAAGAGAACACAACTGCCTTGGATCTTCCCAAGAGAACAATTCTCTCCATGTCTCACAACTTCACATTTTGTTTTCTGCACCATTTTCTCAAATACTGTTAATGTGGTGAGATATGCGAGGGCAGGGAGGGAAGGGGGAAAGGGCTGAGATAATGGTCTCTAATACCTTCGTTTAAAGCAAAAGGACCAAAGAATCTAGGTCGGTTCCAGAACTTTAATGTCATGTCCTCTTACAAAACACACCAGCATTTTGTATCAAATGCGGTTTCTGAATGGGTTTTGTGTGTTGGAAAAGTACATTGAATAAATCACCTTTTATGAAAAATGTCCCCAGTGATCTGGTTAGTAAAAGGTGGCTCTGCAGAATAAAGAGAAGCTCTAGGACAAATCATCATGCTGGCTGAAAACCAGAACTGAGTGAAAACGACATTACAGTTCTCAGCAGCTTCTTGTAATGTTTCCCGTTCTCGACCTGTGTAGTGCCAGTCCAGTTGGGATTGCCCTTAAGTAACCTGCTTGTTTTGTTCAGGTCCTCATTTCACAGGAAGGCTTATGCAGCATCAGTAAAACTTTACTGTCCATATTTGCATAGAATTTGATGCAGAATGAAGGGTCAAAGAAGAGCTGGAAAGTATAATAATAATATTCCCCAAAGGTCTCACAGTTGTGAAATGACAAATCTGAGCCATTTGAGTCTGCCGCTTGGACAGACATTAAGGAAATGCAGCAGCTGCACGTCACAGCCATCAGAGATCTGGCATGAAAGTGAATGGAGCTGTCTTCAACTACACCTGTCCATTTCTGCCAGGTGTGAAGGTGCATGGGAAGTTCCTTTGATCAGCAGAGTTAACTGCTGGTGAATGCTCTGCTGAGACTGATAACCCCGTGTGTCACTGGGTAAATGTTCTGAGGACATCATGGATCTGTGTACTCAATTGCCCCAGAACACAGATACGGGAATTTAATCATGTAAAACTTGATTTACTCTACCTCTTCTGTGAATTTGTCTAACAAAAAGATTTCTGCATCTAGAGATAGTTCAAAGAGCCATAATATGCTTTTTTGCCCTCTGACCTTTCCCATTTGTCATGCTCCAGGCATTTCTTTTTGTTCTTTGTAAATAGTTTGGGGCAGAGGGTTCATGAGTGTACGTGAACATCTATCTATCTATCTATCTATCTATCTATCTATCTATCTATCTATCTATCTATCTATCTATCTATCTATCTAT
>JAWWEV010000115.1:38350440-38368993 GCA_035583235.1 Hafferia zeledoni
CTATCTATCTATCTATCTATCTATCTATCTATCTATCTATCTATCTATCTATCTATCTATCTATCTATCTCTATATACAAGCTATCACATGTACCCAGGGTGTTGGATGCTTCCAGTATGTTGGGAGGCATTAGCAAACGAGATAATCCCTAATGGCTTTCAGCACCCAGCAAGGCAAGGCACAGCCCTATTGTTGACAGACTTGCTTCTCAGAGAACTGTTCCTAAATCAAAGACAATGACAGTTCCTCATTCCATTATCTTTTTGGCAGAGAAACTTTTCCAAAAGTTTGTAGTTTGTCATCCTCCCCTTCCCTGCAAACCAAGAACCACCAGTATTTAGATTAAGGGTTTGCAGATCATTTCTGCAAGTTCAAGCTGCAAGAACCCTGTGCTGGGAGCAAAGTCAGTTAGAGGAGAAGCTGAGAAAATTATTTGTCACTATTACATTTAGACCTATTGGCTTGCCACTTGTCATGCTACTACAACTAGCAAATGCTGAAAACTTGTAGAAACAAAGTTCAAGAAACTGAAAGCTTGTCCTTTGACAGCAGATGGCTGTAGTGCTTCAGTCACAGGATGATCCACCTTGTAGTATTGTGTTCTTCATCTGGGTTTCCATGCTATCCAAGTGGTGAAGTTTCTTAAGAACATGAGGATTTTGTCAGAGATCCACTCAGTCAGAATTTATAATCCCAGTGGTTGAACCGTAATACGTGTTTTTACTCCAGGTATGAAAAAGATCCAGTCTAGTTTGTGTCCGTATGTGTGTCACTGGAGAGACTGGATGGGAGACTGGGGTTGCTGTGCATGTGAAGACACTAGCTCATGGTTTAACTAGGACTTGCACAAAGAATGTCGTAGTGCAAGTAAGGCTGAAATATGGCACACACCTGTATTGACCCTCCTGTATTAAGTAGTGCTCTGCTTTACTGCAATCCCAGCTGTTTGTCTTTAGTGGAAATGAGGAGTGAGTCAGAAGTTCTCTAGAGCAGAAATGCTCTGAGTCAAAAGACTGAATGTCTCTCGTACTTCTGTTGGGCAGCTAGAGTCAGTCTGTCAGAAAGGAAGTAGGCATGCTTGCTCTTCACCAAGTTCCATGTTTGCACAAGACTGAAGAGGGTATTTTGAGAATTAACAGATCAAAGATGATGCAGGACTTGTGCATATTATAGCAAAACTAACCTGTGGAACTTGCTGTTGAAGGAGACGTGGGAAACAATGGTGTCCAAGAAACTTTTGAAAAGTACACAAATACAAAGAGGAGAGAGCAACAGATGATCAGCACAAATCACAAGACCTGGTTCTACAGGGCTTTGAATTGCGTTGTTCCTTTCTGATTCCGCAGCTACCACATAAACATTTCCACTGAACTTCCCTCCTTCCTTCAACTACTGTGGTTTGTCATGATCTGCATATGAGGCCACATGTACCATGAGCATGCAAGAGCCCAACGCTACACAAACACAGATTGCCCAGCTAGCTGCTGCCTCGTGGCTGCCAGGCAAGCCTAACAGCCTGTGCTTCCTTGCAGCTGCTGCCAGACCAAACAGCTTCAGGAGCTGCAGTCAACCCTTGGACCTCCTGGGGAGACCTGTTATAGTGTTACAGCCCTTCAGCCTTTGTTGGATGTGACTGAAATTGGCCAGGAGTCACGAGTAGGGAAGGGAGGACTGGCAATTGACAGCAATCAGAGAAGCCCTTCCCCAGGCTAACCATGACATGAGTAAGCATGAGTCATAGCATAAATTGATGAGCCTAAAATTATCTACAAGGATGAATACCGCCTAACTGGCCCAGCACATTATGGGCCTTCTGCTTACTCTGGAATTGGCAGATTTTGGCTTTGGGTGCAGATAGGCTGACCGCTTGACTCCTGGACAATAGTAACCTGACAGCTCCAACTGCAATTTTTAAAAAATTTGAGCTTGCTTCTTTTTCTTTTACATGGAGATTCAGCAGGAACCTTCTTCCCTACACTGTAGCCTCTAGGCATTACTGATTTGGTGCTGAAGCTGGTATTTTCTTCTCCTGGAAGCTCCTAGCCCTCCAGCATGGAATCCAAGCTGATTCTTCAGCCCCCTCCCCTCTGGCATAGTTCCCAGGCTGTCATGTCAGATGTAAAATAAATACTCAGTGGCTCAGAGCTCCTTGCATCCAGAAGAAACTGCATTTTCACACTGGCTCTGAACCTTCTCTGTAGAGCCAAAACAAAACTAATGTGGAAACTAATCCCTTTGCCCCTACCACGCACATCCTCTTCAATGGTGGAGCCAAGAAAGACCAAAGAGAATGAATCTTTTCCATAAATTTCTCAGAGATAGGAAATACCCTGTTTTCACTTTCTCCCTCTTTCCCAGTTGCTGCATCAGGAAAGCACCTTCTTTCTCTTCCCACTAATGCTAAAAGTTTATTTTAAGGACAAATTTCATGCCTATGCAGGATTGCTATAGCTCATCTTGGCTCTCTATAGCTATTAGCTAGACCAGGTAGGTGGCAGAGCTTGTTAGGGTAACTGCTACCCACTCAGAAGCAGCCAAGAATAGCTGCAGCCTCTCCTGGGGATCAGCTATACAAGTCTGGAGCTTGAGGGGTCCCTTCCTGTGACACATATGACATTACCATCATAGTCATGGGAATATGCTACTATGTGAGCCTAGACACAGACATCTGGAAACAAGGGCAACCTGTAGTGCTGAACTGACAAAAGAAAAAATGATCATTGAGGTTTGTGGTCTGCTCGACTTCGCTCTTTTCAGGTGTTGCGAGGTCCAGTGCAGCATGGTGCAGTTAATTGGTCAGGCAGAAACCATGGCAGTCCTTCTCTCAGCTTAGGGACAGCTTGTTCCAGGGACACTGCCTCTTTCTCTTGTCCAGTGATTCACTTGCACATCTTCTCACACAGGCTCCTGGAGTATCCAGCTAGAGAAGGGAGGCGCTGTGGTGGTGCTGCGGAGCCTGCTGTGGCTGGGACTGACATTCTACCATGTCCCAATGACCAAGCAATATGGGTACATCTACTTCGGCACTGGTGAGAAGAACCTCGATCTGCCCTTCATGCTGTGACTCTCCTGTCTGGCATACTCAAGGACTACAGAACTACAGAACATTTTGATTTTATAGTTAGGAGATTTTTGTTTACTGCTTGTTCTAATAAATGTGTGAAATCTTTGCACTTTGAGCAGGATTCTTTTGTGCCTGGACTCTGGCTCTGATTCTTTTTCCAGGACTTGACTGTATGCAATCCTCCCTCAACTCCAGACTGAATTCCCTGTAATGTGTCACCACAGCTCCTTTACATGGTAACAAATGGCATTTTCTTTCTTCCATGATGAAGCTCTAGGTCAGAAATCAAACCTAGGCCATCTGTTTGATTACAAAGACACCTTGTTTACACAAGAACTAATTTGAAGACATGAATAAATACCTGCCACCACCCATGAATGACAGAATTGGAGTCAGAATAGAAAGCTGATGTATATTTTAAGGGGATCTGTACTAAACCCTGAACTCTAGAAAGGCATATTGAAGAGATGAGAGGATTTAATTTTTCATATGTTAGATTTCATTAAATTAGATGGGTCACAGAATCACAGAATATGCTGAGTTGGAAGGGACCCACAAGGATCATTTGAGTCCAACTGCTGGCCGTGCACAGGACTATCCCAGAGTTACACCATGTGCCCAAGAGTATTGTCCAAACACTTCTTGAACTCTGTCAGGCTTGGTGCTGTGATCACTTCCTTCAGGGGCCTGTTCCAGTGTGCAAACACCCATGGGTGAAGAACTTCTAATATCCAAACTAAACCTTCCCTGACACAACTTCAGGCCATTCCCTTGGTTCCTGACACTGGTCACCACAGAGAACAGGGCAGTGCCTGCCCCTCCTCTTCCCCTCATAAGAAAGTTGTAACTGCAGTGAAGTCTCTCCTCAGGGTCCTGCAGGCTGAACACAGCAAGTACCCTCAGCTGCTCCTCACACAGCTTTCCCTCAAGACCCTTCACCATCTTCGTTGCCCTCCTTTGGACACTCTGTAACAGCTTAATATCCTTCTCATATTGCAGGGCCCAAAACTGCACACAATATTCAAGGTGAGACCGCCACAGTGTAGAGCAGAGCGGGACAATCCCCTTCCTTGACCGGCTGGCAATGCTGTGCCTGATGCCCCCCAGGACACAGTTGGCCCTCCTGGCTGCCAGGGCACTGCTGACTCATGTCCAACTGGACACTGACCAGGACCCCCAGGTCCCCTTCTGCAGCACTGCTTTCCAGCATCTCATTCCCCAGTCTCTACGAACATCCAGGGTTGCCTCATCTCAGGTGCAGAATCCCGCACTTGTTGAACTTCATATATTTGGGTTTTTCCAGCTATGGCACTAAACTGTAGGAAAAACAGTAGCTGTGGGCATCATCTGGTCTTTTGTAACATGTGCTTGTTTAAGTTAACCTCAAGGTAATGGATTAATCCAGTGACTTTTTCACCCAATGACTTTTCCATTAGCAAAGCTTGCTGAGCAGAGCTACCTGAAGTAGAAGACATAGAAACTTCTGTATGTAGGAGAATAAAGAAAAATATTTTCCCTTCTGAAGGGCTGTAGGTTTCAAAGCCTTATAAAACAGAGACAGCCACACATTTTATCTCAGTATAGTTAGTGAAGTCTTGGCTCTGTCTCCCAAAGCACAAGGTCTTGGCCAGCTCAGGGGCTGAATCTAGGGCTTCCATTTCACAAAATAAGGCTTAAAAGAACGATGTGAATCTAACTTGATTTCCTGGATAATACAGGTTTATCCTGCCTTTTGTTCCTGTCCATGCTGTAAGGTGTTAGCAGATGATTCTGATAACAGCAATTCAAGGTTAAGTTGTGTAGTTCATAAAAAAGCTGTGTTGTTTTGTAGCCCCCAGATAAATACTGAAAAGGAGCCAAATCAATAATGATCCTGATAAATTTAATGAGCCTTTCATACCAGGCCCATGAGCAGCAGTGGTCAGTAGGTGCAAGGTGCAAATGTGTACAATACAGGGAGAGAAATGGTGCCACCTTTTATTACAAGATGAACAGTAATGCACATCTATGAGCTCCAAGCTATCCCAGGGAACAATGTATCACTGACATGGAAGACTTATGACAAATCCATTTGCTAAGGGAAAAAACCAGGCCTAGTCATGAAGGATGTCAACACTGTATTTGCCAGATCCAGGAGTGAAGCACAAACCAGGAACCCTTAAGGAGATACATAAGACACACGTGCCTGTCTGCCATTGCCACAGGTGTTCTGCTGCAAATAGTGGATAGTAGAGATAATAATAAAAAAATATTGATTTCAGTAGTCATTAACAATTTCTGTTATTGCCAAAGAAACATAGTGTCGAGAGGAGTTTTTCTTCCATCAGTGTCACAGCCCAAACCATGGAAATTTGAGTTGAAACACATGTTAATCGGGAAACACCATTCACTGATGGAAAAAGAAGGAAACATCCTTTCCCAAACCCATTTGTGGAACATAAAGAAGCAAAACTCTTCAGGTCCATTCTGGCTTTGAGGTAGAAGTTTTGCCCTTCGTTTTCTCCAAATCATTCTGCACATTGAACTTTGCTTTGATGGATCTTGTATTCTAGAGGAACAGATCACAGCTGGACACTATAATATTGAGTACTGAGGACAAATTTGGAAGAAGAAAATTGGAGATACTGACAAACTTGAAAAAAAAAAAAGCAGAACAGTGGAAAACATATGTGCTTACTAACTATGCCAGTTCTGGCCACTAGTGGTTGAAACAGAGAGGCTTTCGTGTATATTGGACATTATCCCTCAGCAAAGGGTGTCCGACTGGAAAGGGCTTTTTGCACCACTTAGGGCCCCTCTTCCAGATGGGCTTCGCAGACCTGGTGGACCAGCGGGTCAGGTACCTGTCAAAACAACACAAACACATTTCAGTTTGAGACTGATCACTGAGAAAAGCTTTCAACTGAAGCAGAAGCAGGCCCTGTAGCCCTTGCCTCCCCACATGCCTCTTTATAAAACGAATAACCATGAGCAGAGCTCTCTTAATTCAGAAGGGACCACTGGAAAGGAGTTTTTGTTTGTTTCAGAATTTCTAAGCTCACCTCTGTACTGAACCCACTGACACCTACTTGACTTTCAGTCTCACAAAGCAAATCAGGTGTAGTCTCTGGGCTGCTGGCAAGTTGTCCACCTGCAGCTAAACTAGAGTGCCAAATCCCTTCATTGCAATGAAGTCCAAGCCTGAATAATACATCCAGCCTCTAGGGGAAGTGTTATTTCAACAGCTGGTCTCAATAAGGTAAACTAATTACAAAGGCTAAATGCTGTGAGAAATAAAGTCTCTAAAAAGGGATTAATTTACTTTCAGGGGATAATTGGTTATTTCTTATGCATGGAATGGATTTCTGGCCTAGTCTTGTATTTTCGTATGTCCAAATTTGCTCCAGTGTTCTCTATACAATAGTATTGTTGTGGTTAGCTGGTGCAGGAAGTCAGCACCTACAGTAAAAGAGGTATTAGAATGGAATTATCATCACAACTACAAATCTCCGTGAAGAGCAATGCCTGGCAAATATCCTCTGTTTTTTACCATTTGAAGTTTTAGACTTGGCTTTGCAAACAGGCAGGGGATTTCAGATCCAGAATCAGTTACTGGAAATCTTACCCTGTGACTGGGTGGCCTGGAGTTTTGTTAGGCTTTAAATCTTTTGCTACCAGTAGAGAGGGGAATAGAGGTCCTTAGAGAAAGAGGAGTCTTTTCAGACAATAAAGATCCAAAGTAAAACCCTAGCATAATCTGCACAAACAATGCTCCAACAAATTAGAATTTGGAACAGACTGATAAACTTTGTCCAGAGATGTTTGCATGCCTCTGTTGAGTAATCCCATGGTCTTAATGTAACCTCAATCAGTCATCCTCTCCACAAACAGTTTTGTTACCTTTTATTTGCATCGTGCCAATGTGACATATTAAGAACTTTGGACAGAGACCATGCAATGCATTTGTTTGAAGGCATTCGGGACATTCCTCAGAACTACAAAGAAAGCTTGCTATGCCAGGCAGCTACAGACTGTAAAGCCCATTTTCCCAGCACTTTTCTTCCTCAGCACTCCCAAACAGCACAAACTGAAAAATGAGTCACATGTGGAGCTTCTTGCCTCTGAAATGAAGCCACTTCCAAAATGCTTTGCTTTTGCTTTGAGGAGTTTCTGATAGCTAAAACACCTAGAAGCAACAGCAGGAGGGGTCTGGGTGACGACACACAGCACGATCCAGCTACTTCTCCTATCTGTGCCTTAAATTAATCCCTTTTGACCTGTAATGCTATGCTCATGCATTAGTGGAATCCCTTACATAACAGCACTGGGACAGGAAGTAGGAGAGACTCTCCTGTCTCTAATTTCACATGCAAAGGGAGTTCAGAGGGAGCAAACTCAGGTCCCTGGTTTGAAATCTGGCAAAGAACCAGCTGCTTTGGAAGAAGCTGTGGAGGGCATTAGATGGGCACATGGCCTAGGTCCTTCTTTTCATATTCCCCTTGCTGCAGGGGGACAGCTGTAGCACAAGTTTTGGTATTGCAAGACTGCACTTACAGCAAAGGAGGAAAAAAAAAATCCCAAATTGTTTTAATACATCAGCGTGCCAAGCGCAGTTCTGGTCACGTGCCCACATGATTACGGGAAAGTGTTCCCGTGATAATAAATGATCTCACTGGGAGAGAAGTGAATGTGTGAATGTGAGATACACATCAATGCTGTGTGCAGGTTTAGACAGACAGTGGCTTTTTAAGAAATCCCTCTGTTTCTGTGTGGGGGCTGGAAGTGCACACCCCAATTCTGCATAGGAAGGAGGATTTAGTAATGGCCTGATTTTAAAGCTTTTGTTATTTCTCTTTTGAGCAGGTCTAATCCAGCCCTCTGGTCCAGGCTTTTGGCTTCCTTTGGGGACTGCAGGCTGGGGCTTTTCATTGTTAACTGAAACAGACATTTGGACGCTTTCCCTTCCTGGAGCACATTTGCTTTTAGGGCTTTTAATACTTGCTTTGTCCCAAACTCAAACTTGTCCTATTTTGTTTGCTGCCTCTTTTTTTTTTTTTTACCTTGATTCAGCAGTGCAAAAGCCTGATGCCTGGGAGCAGTCAGTCTACAAAGTTCCTTTTCCTCTTTGACTAACTCCAGTTCCTACTGTTTCACAACTTCTTTTTTCTCAGAGTAAAAACAACCCACAAAACTCACACATGAGAGCTTCAAAGCCCAGCACATGGGACTTTTTTGCAAACTCTGCCATCTGTGTAAGGTAGTGTAGTGTACCCCCTTTTCTACCTAAGTCTCCCAACTTTTCATTGCATCCAACAACACGGCTTGTCTTGGGAAGTTTTTATAACCACCTACAAACACATACTGGCGGATGGTCTGAATTTTCTCAAGCAGCTGAGGGTTGTCAGGACAGACCCTCCAAGTGGATGCCAAATGCAGCTGGTCTGCAGTCCCCTAACCTGTTACCTCAGTGTGCAGAGCTCCCATTCTGGGCACAGGGGGACAGAACTACCAGTCTCCAGAACCCACCTTGGGACTCTGCTTGCCCCTGAGAATGGTAGGGTCATGAGCAACAAGAATCCCTATATTCCAGCTGCCACAAATGAGTAGTTTGGATACAGAGTGATGGAAATCCTGGTGGGATTTCCCTGAGGGGAAAAGGCAAGACATAAGCAGGATGGAGACAACTGTGGTTAGTCACCTGCAGTCACTCTAATAGCCTAAAATCTCTGTAGCATGTGGAAGTCTGTTTCCATGGATTTTATTTAGAGGGCACGAGGGCCCCAAAGTCTTCCCACTTGGAGGCTGCTACTTATTACCCAGGAGTAGGCACAGGGCTTCCATGTTCTGGGTAAGGGAAACGGGGCAACTGCAGTCCTGTACACAGCCCAAGCAAAGGCCATGTTGGTGCAGTTCAAGGCTGAACTTCTGAACCCTCACTGAACTTTTTCAATATGGCTTTTGTTTGGATTAAGAGCAGAAGGCAGAGGGCTACAGACTGCAGGAAGCACTCGATCAAAGTGCTGGCGAGACTGCCTCCTCCCTGCCACATCCCTTCCCATGACACCTCTTGGCTTTGCTCACCTGCAGCCACTCTGGCTCTTTGCTTTTGATTTCACATGCTATGCACAACACAGTTTCCATGCAGATGAGAGAAACCACATGCTGCTGGAGTGAAATGCTGACAGCAGTGAAACCAGATTCTGCTCCCAGGGACAAGAGGTGTCCACAGAGCCTGAGAATCTTGTAATTCATGAGGAATTCATACAGAACCTGCCTCTTTCCTAACACAAAGCAACTCCTCCAGCTCAGGTGATAGAGGAGGGATTGACTTGCAGATTATCTGTGCCAAATTATGCTTTTCCAGTAGGAAACTGAAAATGGAATGGCAGCTGAGCACTCAAAGTTAAGTACTCCATAATCTTACAGCACCTCTCGCCGACAGAGCTAAGACTCAGGGAACTTGTGAAATCCCCCTAGTCCTTTTGGAAAGAGAACATCTTTACAGTGTTGTGCTTAACCAGTATTTTGGACCTGCCAGAAGAAGAGACCATCTAGACAGTGACTTGAACTCAAGGACTGTTTTCGATAGTGTTAGGCCACATTATCCATGCAACAACCTCCATGGTGAAAAGAAAATCACTGAGTTATTCAGGTTTCCATTACTTAAAGGAAGAAGTTTGACCTACAGCTGAGTTTGACTGTTTCCCAAATGGTCCTGCTGTGTGGTGTCCTGCACACACAAGACTCTGAAACAGGACAACAGTCTGTCACCCTACACAGTGCTGGTGAAATCACTGAGAACTCCTTCAGCCTCATGGGCTAGTAAAAATACTTTGTTGCTGTAGCACTTAACTGGAACATGTCAGGCTGAAGCATGAATGGATGCAGAAATAACAGCAGGAAGTTATGAAAGCAAGAATTGAGGCTGAGGGGTCAATCCTTGGCAAGAAAAATTTGCTTGTGGAACCGTCCCTTGGAAACAGTGAAAGCCCGAAACTGGGCCAAACATGAGGAAAATAAACTGTGGGGAGTAATTCTGCGCTGACAGGGGTAAACTTCATTTGTTTTTCATGTCCAGCTTCTGCACAGAAATGATACGTAAGAGAAGGGGAGGACAGTTGACTCAAAAGTTTATGAATGATGTGGGTACTCCCATGGCTGTATTTCTTCAAAAGCACCCACAGCTAGGAAAGTTATGTGGTAACAGTTAAGTGGTAACATTCATGACCTATCACTGTCAAAACCAGATCAGGCAGAAAGCAAAAAAGGCAAAGAACTGAAGCCCAAGAAATGAGAAATAGCATGACAAGTCTCACCTGGATAGCGTCCCAACTGCAGGGGGCAGGAGGGGAAGCTGTGGAGAGCTCCCCAGTTGAATTCTGAACACAAGGTATTCTCACACATCTACCACCCTCTGAACCACAATGCTTGGCTCAGACTGGAATTGCACTTTCATGTTATACCTTCTTCTGCAGGTCCTAACCTTCTCCTCTGTGTTACATTACATCCTGGATGAGTGATCCTATACTATGCTAGACAGTTGGGATAACCAAGAGCAAGGCAGGATCTGCAGGCACTGTTTCCCAAAGGATTCTGCTCTTCTTGCATTCCAATAGTGGAAACAGGATAAGGGATAAGGAGATGTGGTGGGTAGGGAAAGACCAGCTGCCAACTGACCCAGTGCAAAGCTGGGAAATCCTTATCTCTCTGCAGAGAAATGTGGGGCATGCAGAAGGGAATGTCCAAAGTTCACACAATTGAGACAATAAAACTACTTCAGAAAACAGAGCAGGAATTCTGCTTTTTGGAAAACATAATTCAGGAAGTATCAGAAGAGCACCTTCTTGAAAGGAAAAAGGATTCTGGATGATAAATCCACACTTCACAACACTAAATCAATGGCAGGTCAGCATGCCTGACCCTTGTTAAAACAAGACGGTTTGCTGATAGTTCCATATGGTGACATGATACCATTTAATCCCAGCTAGGTGCTAGCCAGTGCATGCCAGACACTTTGGATTTGAAGCAGGCTCGCTTTAATCTGGGTGACCATGACATGGGCCAAATCTTCTGCCCAAGACAGCCACAAGTGCAGCAAATTACTAGCTGAGGAGCAGCTTTTCTGGTGATTTCAAAAGTATACATTAGTGTGGCTCCTCAGTCCTTCTTTGTCTACTTCCTTAGCACCTTTGCCCAGGAGCCATAGGGTTCCTCCAGAGCAGATGGCCTGTACATTGTGTCAGGGACAAATCAATTTTTCATCAGGTGGTTTGTCCCTCTTTCAGCAACAAATGAAGCTGCTCTCAAAAATACTGACACAGCCTTGGAAGAAGCCTGGCCAAAGGGAGCATCAGACAGAACTTTGTAAGACTGGAGAGAAATTAAAGGGATTGCTCATCCAAATGAAGTATTCTGCCAGACTTCAGCCAAGCAGGGGTTGCTGCTCTGAGTCTACATGCAGTAAGTGAATGCTCAGGTCTGTATTACAGTAGAGGTACTGGGCTTTCACTCCCACTTCAAGTTACATTTGCCATGATGAACTGCCTTCAGTCTCAGGTGGTGTGAGTGGAATCACTCCCTAAGGCTACCTTAGGCTTTCATCTTGGCCCTGTCACTCTAGCAGCTGATGCTGTAGTCTACCATCAGCAAAACATTCCTGAGCTCAGTGTAAGTCTAAGTGTAAGGCAGGCAGTCCCCAGATGGTAGGAATTCTCACAGAATTATGTGGAGTAACATCTGGAGTAGACAGTGACTTCTCAGAAGTCCCTCCCTTACAAAAGCGAAAGATTTCTCAATTCGGCACAAAGAGACAGACAACAGATTGGCTTACAGGGTGGGGCAATGAGAGGGCAGGAGTGAGCACACAAAATTACAGGTAAAACTCTGGGACAAATGCTGTCCTTCAGCACGACTAAGTTTATTGTCACAGTCCTGAGAGAGAATCCATCTTTACGGTGTTTATTCTTTTCAACTTGCACCTCCCTATTTTAGAATGGTATAGCAGGAACTGTGTCTTTTGTATGCAAAGCTTTCTTCCATGTGCAATGCAAGCTCTAATGGCAAGACAACAAGTGAGGGAGAGCAGAACAGAGACCACGTGCCTGGGAATGGTCTAAATTCTCAGTATATTAGATAGTAGTAGCCACCTGTGAGGACTGTCCCTCTCAGTCTGCAGCCCTTATCCTGGTTTATCTTCATCTCTCTTTACTGGCTTGGTGCTGCATGACTATTGTCTTTTGGCTGAGGAGGATCAGGCTCCTGCAGAGCCAAGGAAGTGATGCTTTTTTCATCTCTGCAAGCACCAGTGCACAGCATTGGGCAAGCTGCTGTGCCAGGACCCCTGGTTCCTTCAGAAATCAGGTTAAAGATCCCTCAAGCAGCTGGTGGCAATTCAACAGCTCTATCATCTACAGCATGGGCACCTCCATCTGCTCGTAAATGGTGAGAGTTATTTTGGAGGGGGAGGGGTGTAAAGAGTGTATTTCACCACCACACACAAAGTAGACACACTAACAGAGGAAGAAAAAAACCATCATTGCAGTGAGAGCTGGAAAGTATAAGGGCTGGATAAACTGGTGTTAAGGAATGTGCATTACCTCTGTTCCTGTCTTGGAAAAGCTTTAACAAGGAGCCTAGCATATTATGAGGCACCTCAGTTTCCTCCTGTTGGCATTTGCAGGGCTACAGCAGCAGTGCAAAAAGGCACTGCTACCTCTCATCTAAGCAGAGAGGTAAAGGTGGCTAAAGCAGCCAATACAATGATCTCAAAAGAGATGAAGCTTAAGGATTTGGAAAAAATACATCACTTAACTGTGTAATGTACTGCCTGTTATAGTAGACTCTCAGTAGATCCTGATGATCTCTTCTTGAACTGGCACTTAAAAATCCAGCAGACACAAACACAATGAAGGAACAAGCTAAGTTAGGTGAGCAGCCCTGATACTACACCGAACAGGTTTAGCGGATGACTCAGTCACGTTCTCATGGTATTGAACAAAGCAGCTTGTTCCACTCCAAAATCCAAGCCCAATTCTGCCCCTGTTCTTCCCTGTCAGCTCCCTTGCATTTGGCAGCACCACAGGCTGGGTACTTCCTAAGTTACTACAGACTT
Source organism: Hafferia zeledoni (assembly GCA_035583235.1). Lineage (NCBI taxonomy): Eukaryota > Metazoa > Chordata > Aves > Passeriformes > Thamnophilidae > Hafferia > Hafferia zeledoni. Next base: position 38,363,596 of record JAWWEV010000115.1, read on the forward strand.
ACAGGAAGCTTTAGAAACAAGTACGGAGGCAATGACAAGGTAAGCTTGGACAAGTCATTCATGTGGGAAACTTCTGATAAGACCTCTGGCTTCATTCCCAAAGTAAATACTGGTTGAATGACTTCAACATGTAGGTACCCTTCAGGCTAGAGGAAGGAAGCAATTTGTAACTCCTGCCTTATGTGGTGCCAGCTACTGCTCCAGAGAGCAATGAGGGAAGTACCAGTGGGGGTACACATAGTTAAAACTCTTAGAGAACTGCAATGGCCAGATTTTGTGAGGCTCCAACACACAGAGCTTTCCCCTTCCAGCCAGCTGAGAAGAATCATGAAGGATCAGGAGAGCACTCCTTAAAGTACTCCTGCACTCTATCCTGGCTCTTTGACTCAATTCTTTAGTTTCAGGCCCACCACCAAAACTTTCAGTTTGATTTCGTCATTCTGTTCTTTTGTCTCCACCCAGACCACAAAGCCCACCTACTTCAATGCTGTTCCACATCCTCAGCAACAGCTCTGCTCTCTTTTTCTAAACTCTGCTTCCACCCTGCTTCCTACCTTTGCTCACTGGGAAGAGAAAAACCAGGGTGGTGTAGGGAGGGACTAGCAATGCAATAGGGAGGGCTTGGATACTAATCTGCAATTTAAATCTCTTAATTGAAGAGGTGCAGCACACCTACTTGCATGTAGAATGTATCCAGAGGTATTCATTCCGTGTTCCCACTAAAAGTCTATGGAACAATTTGTAAGAGTTAGGGAATTGGATGTGGAGTCCTGGTGTGATTGCAGCAAGTTACTGCACTTGCCATTTCCAGTCTCAACCTGCTAAGCAGGGTTGCAGTGTGAATGCCAACAAGATAATGTGCTCTGCCCCACAGCTACAAGATAAGACACAGGTACTAAAGAATCTCCAAGACTTGTAAGACACAGGAAAGTAGTTAGCACAGTTGAAGTATCTGATGCTTACAGGGCTGCATCAGAGTCCTCTAATTTGATCCTCACTGATATCCATTAAGCAGCCTGCCAGCATCTAAGAGACATTTCCAAGAGCCTGCCTCAAATCTCCATTGCAGAGAGTCAGACCTGAAATGCAGGAGTCTCCAGCCATCCTCAGCCCTGCACTCTAAGCTCTCCCAGCAACAGCCCCATGGCCTCTGGTAACCCCATGGCTTGCTAATGCGAGGTTCATACACCGCTCTGACATCCCCATGGAAACAGGGTGTGAGGTTATAAACATGGGATTAGCACCTCCAAGCGCCCAGCACAGAGCAGGAGGCGGTCGCAGGCTTTCCCTTCACCCACCAAAGGCTGGGGGCCATTCAGGCTGGGGAGGAGGAAGAGACCCTGTTGCATAGGAAGGGCAGGTGTGGGGCAAATCGCTGAGTGGGGAAATGGGGATGGGGCAGAAGACAACAGGCTTGTGATGGGCCCCTGGTGGCTGCTCAGCCTCCCACTCACTGCTGGTACCCTGCCTGGGTACTCTCCTGCCACTGGGGGCTAAAAATGCTCAAAGCAAAGGGACTGCTCAACATGGAGAAAAGATGATTCACAGGTCTCATACCAATGTTCTTAAGGCCCTGAAGGGAGAGTGTAAAGAAGACAGAGAAAGGCTCTTCCCAGTCCCTGGTATCAGTGACAGGACAAGAGGTAACAGGCACAAATTGAAACAATACATTATGTTTGAACATAAAAGAAAACTGCCTCACTATGAGGGTGGTTCTTTGGAACAAGCTGCTTGGAGAAACTGAGGAAGGACTAGACATAGTCCTGAGTAACCTGCTCTAGGTGACTCTGCTTGAGCAGGGAGCTTGGACTAGAAAATTTCCAGAGGCCATTTCCAAGCTCAGCTAATCCATAGTGCTGTGACTCCACCTCTGTAGCACTTCTCTGTGAATGCCTTACTGGTTGTTAGTGATGAGGAAGGGTGGGCATACCTTAACATGTGGGGCAGTTTTAATCCTGTGTGGATAAAGGGTTTTTAAGAGATGTGGCTGACTAGAGAATATCGTGACAGATCTTACTTCGCCAAAATGCTACAAGTACTCTTTATAAATGCTATGGCCTGAGGCATGTTTTACCCAATTTCCTCTTCCAATCTGTTCCTAAAAAAAAGAAATGTGGAAAGACAAGACCGCTCACCTGTTGAGCTTGGGTCTCTTGGGAACATGCCCTTCAGGAAGTGGAGGCCTGTGGTTTGGCAACAAACCTGAAACAGAAAAAGAAAGGTGTGAGGAGTATTTTGCAGTGCCTTCTTGCTTCTACAGCATTCAGAAGTCTCATTACACCTTGTAAGCCAGGCAACCCAGGCTGCTAGTAGAACAGCACAGCAAAAGCTCAAGTACAGTAGAAAGGGTATCTTGTCTTTAGTCGCTGCTGAACCTGCCAACACAAAGCTGCAAGGTTCTGCTGGATATAGGGAGGAAATACACACCAAAGACACTGTCACTTGGGCTCATCACAGAGGATTTTTCAGAGGACATAGGTCACTGGTGTCCAATCAGATTCCACATCCAGGATGGAAAATCTGACTATTAATATTCTCAGCCAATTTAATTTGGATACAACTCAGCTACCACGCATAAAGATCAGCACAATATTCTGACTGTGTCAACCTGGGTCCCAGTCCCAGGAAAAAGTAAAAAAGTCGCATGGCAGATGGTAGAAAGTTGCATATTACTAATGGGGTAGGTCAAGCTTACAATAAATCAAGTAATTTCAGAAGCAGGTGTTTAATCATTAGTTACTAGGGACTGAGCCTTCCAGATCTTTCTGCAACAGTAGTCTCATCTACAGGGATAAATGTCTGCTGCTATGGCAGGAGTCAAGACACATAGAAAGCAGAACAAGTAGTCTCTGTTCCATCACCCTGTCCCAGCATTTGGACAATAATGATTTTGCTGGGTGACTGGACAAGGACATCTCACTGAGCTATACCAATTGGGCAGGAGACGCCTCCTAAGGGGTTCTACAGGTACTCCACAGTAAGGGGTTGTCTCAGGTGGAGGCCAGGTACCTGCACGGTGAGCCATCTGCACACAGACAGCAACCTTCCTGTGCTCCTCCAAACAGAGGCCTGTGATCCTTCGTGGCAGCATCCCTCCATCAGAACGGATAAACTGACTCAGCAGCAAGACATCCTAAAGGAGGAAGAGAAGAGCAAACCATCAGTGCTACAGCTACCTTAACTGCTGGGACTCAAGGTATTTTGCTGACCCTTGTGCTGGGTACAGAACTCGAAACAATTCAAAATAAAACATTTTGTCTGCAGCCTGACAACAAGTGGATTTTGCTTGCTGTCACTGCCTGCTAACTTAGCTCAGTAAGGTCACTCAGATCATTTGAGTCTTCCCCTGACTTCACTAGTGTAAACACATGATGTCAGCTGCAATTCCTGCTCCTTCACTGTTTCACTACTTGCTCCAAGATTCTTGCTAAGATAATGTGTCCTAGGTATGCAGGCACAGTTACACAAGACCTACAGATGGACAGTGTTTACACAACTTGAAATGCCATCACAGCTGCTATCCTAAAGGTCATAGATATGTTAGACCACCTCTGGTCCCCTCCTTGTTCCCTCAGAGCAGGACTGTTCTCTGCTATCTACTCCTCAAACTTTTATCCAGTTTCCCATGGTGGAACTTCCTTCATGTCTCTCTGGAGAGGTGGAGACCAGGGAAATGATCCAATATCTTGCATGAGGAAGCTTTTTGTAGGAAAGAATGTTTGCTGATGAGAAAAGCCTAATAGGATAAATTGCTGCCTTCAGTCCTTCAACTATGCATGTGTTAGATGGGGCTGTGACAGCCATGCTGGATGGAAGGAGCACTCAAAGCATGTTGAGGGTTCATCTGTGATTCAAGAACCATTTAGACTACACTGCTGTTGACCTTTCCAATTAAGAGCTCTAGAAATGTAAAGCATTCTTAATAAAAACAAAATTAAAGGGATCTCTAGGATCAGATAGTATCACAGGGCTGGAATGACAAATTTTTAAACATAGCAGCACCAGCTGTTGCATTAAGTGTCCCATTAACTGTACACAGTACAACAGCCCAGCATCAGATACGTGCTCTCCATTTCCACGCACAGTACCCGTGCAAAGGTACCCCTCAGGCCAATACAGGACAGCCCCCTTGACATCCTGATGTCAGCATAAGTTGTCCCAAAGGGCCTCTGGAGACTCTCTGCTTGTTTTTAACTCTTCTGTTGACAGACTTGTTGCTGGTGAGAGTTTACTTCTCCATTGGTGCTGTAAATATGTTCACAGTTGAGGCAGCAGAACCATAGTTGAGCCTGCAGGCTGAGGGGATCTGCCAGCGAGCACCCGGACAGAACAACAATTCAAACGAGGCATGTCAGAACTTTACACCCCCCTGTCTAGGGCAACAGACAAGAACAAAGAGTACTTGTTGCTTTTCGCGTTGGGTGACCCTGAATCTGCCTGTTCACAGACTCACAGATCTGCTCCCACCCCCCATCTTTGCTCTTTTACAAAGAGCTCCCTGGAGCATTCCTAGCTTCATTTACTGCCCTTGCAAAAGCAAACAATCATGAGTGAATATAAAATGAGTATTCAGAAATCTAGCTAACTAGCAATTATTCATCCACCCCCACTGCACAGGATCAGCTCTGCTGTGAAGGGGGTTGCTGTAATTTAGGATGGCCTTCTGGTAATGGCTGATTCTGACAGATGCTGTCATAAAATCATAGAATTGTTTGAGTTGGAAGGGACCTTAAATATCTTGTTCCAACCTCCCTGCCATGGGCAGGAACACCTTCCACTAGACCAGGTTGCTCCAAGCTCCATCCAGCATGGCCTTGAACACTTCAAGGGATGGGGCATCCACAACTTCTCTGGGCAACCTGTTCCAGTGTCTCACCACCCTCACAGTAAAGAATTTCTTCCTAGTATCTGATCTAAACCTACCCTCTGTCAATTTCAAGCCATTCCCCCTTGTGCTGTCACTACATGCCCTTGTAAATAGCCTCTCTCAGTCTTTCTTGCAGGCTCTGTTCAGGCACTGGAAGGCTCAATTAGGCAGGTCACCTTGAAGCCTTCTCCTCTCCAGGTTGAGCAATCCCAATTCTCTCAGCCCTTCTTCCTAGGAGAGAAGACATCCTTCTAATCACATTCGTTTTCCTCCTCTGGACTGACTCCAAAAGGCTGATGTCCTTCCTACGCAGGGGACTTCAGAGCTGGACACAGTACACCAGGTGGGGTCTCCCAAGAGCAGAGCAGAGGGGCAGAATCCCCCCTTGACCTGCTGCCCACCCTGCTTTTGATGCAGCCCAGGACACAATTGGCTTTCTGAGCTGCAGACACACGTCCAGCCTCTCATCCACCAGCATCTCTAAGTCCCTCTCAGCAGAGCTGCTCTCAATCTGTTCATCCCCAGCCTGTA